>JAXQQM020060083.1:0-24131 GCA_034641835.2 Pinus albicaulis
GCCTCCCATGTCAAGAAAACATGAAATATAACATTTCAAAGGGCTGAATCTTATGGTTATTGCTCTTGTTCTTTCCATTTTTCAGGTCATCTTAGCTTTTACATATTGTCCATGGGTTTGGAAGAAAATAATCAAATATTAGTGACTTGGATGGGGTACTAAATGATTGAATAAATTCCTATTCAATCATCTTCTTGATATAAAATATGAATCTAATCTCTTTACAGAACCGAAGTATTTTATAGTCGTTTTCAACATAGCAGTAAAAGTCTGCAAAACCTATTGAAAAGGGAATGCCTTTTGCAATTTAACATAATCATCATTAACAAGAAATGTGAGAGAAATGCTGCTATAGAGACAATTCTTTGTCTCATAGACCCTTCATGGACCTTATTGGAAATTGAACATAGTTACAATCAAGTTTCATGAAGCTAAACTGTGTTTTGCTCATATCTAGTGGCAAATAATGAAGTGTCCCTTCAGCCCTTGTTTAAATTGCTCAAGATCTCAATTCGAATCTACTTTCAAGATACCCTTTGAAACATTTGGATCTACTTCAACTCTGGAATTATAGATCTATCATTGGGATAATATATCCCATTTTGATTTGGATGGAATAGGATGAATAGATTCCGAGTCAGAAAAAAGAATTAGATTCTTTCTTTCATTTTCATGGTTCATATAATAATTCTGATTCTTTCCGACCATATTAGATATGGAACTTGAAATGGTATAAGAAAAAACAAAGGAATCTATGACTTATGTCCCAGGGACCATATTCTTCCTCCCCAATCTGATTTCTGGTCAAGTCCCGAAAAAATTCGAGAATATATTCAAAAAAAATTTGAACCATAAAAGTGGCAAGTATTACGGATATTCCGAATACCTGGAAAGGTAAATTCTCTGGAGTTGATCCATCCTTTTCAGAATTGACAAGTGTAGGGGCTGTACATATTACTATATCATATAGCATGTTCTACTCACAAGCTTGAAGCAAATACAAATGTTATTAGTGAATTCTCAATTTTCAATATATATATGTATATATTAGTTATTGGTGTTCCCTGAAAATTTTGGGGGTGCACTCTAGCCATCCCAGGGACACATCGCCCCATCCCAAAAACCAGTCCAACATAGGTAAACACATATTATTTCAGCCCTGCACAGCAATATTTTAATAGTTGATCTAGTTGCTTGATTATCGGCTTAGGCTGGTATACGCTGCATTCACAGCCTGATTTTACTATAATTTGTATTAATAGAATACAATAAGCATTTTATTTAAACAAGAAGAGAAAAAAATTGTATATAGAAACAATAAAATATGATATACAACACCAGAAGGTAAAGTTGTCTTTCTTTTGATAGAAAACAAATGAGAATATGATCAATTCTATTAAGGGTTTTTTTCTGGAATCTATTAGATTCAATGGGTTGACGCTTAATCTATTAACTGTAGAGTCTAGGAAATGCTAATTCCCAATGCAGTTGATGCATGCTTCAGATACATTCCATCTTTTGATTTTTCACTTTGATGAAATAAGAGCAAATGATGATAGACATGCTAAGTCAGTGAAGCCATAGATTAGTGAGCTGGGACCATGTGTGGACTTTAGTAACGAGTAATGGCAATCAAAAGCAAAATCAAATGGCACTATCCAAGTGTGACTTTTGATACATAAGAGTCTTGGTGCTGGCCATGTTTTACTGTCTCGGGCAAGGTTCCTAGTATAAGAATGCATAGCCGAATTCCCTTAGACTCTGAATAGTTTTCATTGAAAATAACCTGTTCATTTTCCATATATATTTCTGTGTGTGTCAACTAATAGCTGCAAGGGAAAGGAAGACAAATCCACAATAGTGGCATACATACATACATATATATATATATCAGTTCCATCAAAATTGGAGTAATATCCATTTGCATCATGAAATTATGGCAAATTAGAGCTACACAAGGTGATAGATCCCAAAGATTCCATTGCCCAGTTCTGTGTTTAGAATGTATTTTGCATGCACGATAAATTTATCTAAAAACCTTTAAAAGAACATTGATTTGAAATTGTCACATGAACCACTACTGAATAACAAAGGAAGCTTAGAGCTGAATGTTATAGACTTATAAGTTCAATAGCAAAAAGGATCTTCTAGATCTGAGAACAGACATTCAATTTGTACCTGGTCCATCTCATCTAAGAATGTTGTTAGCTCATCCAAAAGAAGCACTTTGCTTGCTTCAGCCAATGCACCAGCAATAGCAACCCTTTGCTTCTGACCACCACTTAGAGTTTGGATTGGTCTCTGCATATGGGGGAACTGATGCATAGTAAGTGACAATACAAACTTCAAATGAGATGCAATGGAGATCATTAAAAAGCTTCAAACCCATCTGGCCAACTATCCACTAAATGACAAAGGAATGCAAACCATACTTGCACGTATTCTACCATGCCTACTGCCTCTAAAGCTTTGGTCACTCTATTTCTGACTTCACCTTCAGTAAGATCAAACTGTCCAAGACCAAAAGCAACGTCTGCTTCTACTGTTGGCATCACAACCTGTCCACAATGCACATATAATGTTTGAATAAACAATAATCAATATTTCAGCAGAAGATAAACAAATAGATCTGTAACATACAAAGACATCCAAATTTCAAAATTGAATCAAGAAACTTGTGGCAACCTTGGTTTAAAGGGGCCTGGATATATGGAACAGTGTGTTGGAAAATGTAACTAGTATCGGTCTTCATAATTGTCATTGCACTGATGTCATTATATATATCTTATGTTACAAGCAAAAGAAGAAAGAAAACTATTATTTTCAAGCATGGCTTTCATGCTCTATTTGTATTGGTCCACTAGGTCAAGCATGCATTTCATGCTCCTAGGGTTTGTCAAGTCAAAAGAATATTTTTCTTGTGTCAAAAGAGTCTTTATCATTTGTATAAGACCCTATTTGGCAAAGTTGTAACATTTAAAGATATTGTTTTGAGTCTAGAAATTCAATATGAGCCTCCACGCACAAGTCCGCCTAGAAGAGACTATTTGACCTCATGAAAGGCATATATATAAAAGCAGTTTTGATCTCATTTGAAACACTTTCAATCTACAAAAGAAACAAGTTCAAACTAAAGCAAGAGAAACAAGAAAAGAAGAGTGAAAGACTAGAAGACAAGGAGAAAGACAAAGCAAAGGAAGGAGATCCGAAATGTTCTCTATTTCTGTCTGTTGTCGCACAGAATGTCCAGGCAACGCGACAATGGCTCAGATCGAGGGTTGTCACCCTGATCCCCAATCTCTCCGTTTAAGTTGTCTCCCTATAGCAGACTAAGGGGGGTAGACCCTATGGAAATGGAATGAAAGAGAACTAGTTGGAAACCAACCAGCTCGGGAAACACAGTTAAACAACCAAATACTTTTATTAAATCTAGCAAGATTTAAAGGATTTGATTAGATTTAGACGATTGATACTAGTGCCTTATGGAATCAACTATCTTGCAAAGAAATTTAGGACAAAGTAATTGATGAGCAACTACTGCTTGGATGAATGACTATCCTATATGTAATGCAGATCCTAAAACTAATGTGAAATACAAGGATCTTGGTTATTTTTAGTTAAATTCCTATTCTAAGTTTAAACCCTTCGATCATTTCTATATTGAGCATGATTTCGTAGTAAATGGCAGAGAGAAGTTAAGGTGAAGCACACTAAGGTGTGATTAACAATACCTCTCCTTAAAATCTAACATACCTGGTGCCTCCAGCGCTGCAAAGACTTGTGGCTCTGACAAATGCAAGGTCATCGTTTTAAGTACTATTAAAACCAGGCTTCTCAAGCAGAGATGGATGGGTACCTATCTTTCTATCGACCAAGCTTATGCTTGGAAGTAAATTTTAATTATGCAAGAATAACTTAAATGCAGAATGCAAGGAGAATTAGAAGGTGTCTTAGTGAAACGTAACGTGAATGTTGAAAAGTGTAACTAGGTTTAGTCTTCATAATGACTTGTAATTATGCATTTATGTAATGAAGAAGACAAATAATAAAATGTATTTTGTAATATTTGCATCATGGGTTTCATGAGCAAGGAGTTTTTATTATAGGTCAAAGACTTCTTCTTGATGTCTTTAGGGGTTTGTCATCTTGTCATAAACGTATAATTTAGAGTCATGTATGTGAAGTGTAGTTACACTTGTAAAGGACAATTATTGATGTATTTGTATGCCGCAAGACCTTGTCTATATGCTCCTTGAAGTCTGCTCAAATTATGGTTAAGAAATGCTCCTTGTCAAGTTGACTTCCTAGCAAAAGGTCATGTCAGCCTAGAGGAAGAAAGGCAGTCCCTATATATAGGACTGCGGCCTCATTGTTGAGACAAGTATTCGGACAAGTCTGAGATTGCTATGCGAAGGTAAGTTTGCGGTTTGGTGAAGGTAGTACAGTGAAGAGAGGGATCTGTCTAGCGAAGGTAGAGAGGTCCTCTCCAATCTCTGTTTTGGGTTAGTAATCTCCAGGTCAAGGTCTGCCACAGTGATCCGGAACAGCTATGCGTAGGAAAGAGATATACAGAGAAGTTTGTCTAGTCTGCATTGTATGCGAGGAAGGAAATTGAGATCAATGCGAAGGAGAGGCAGTGCTAGCCTCTGTCATTGATCTCGCACTCTCGCATAGGTTTAGTAATATATATTGTGAGCGTAAAGAAGGCAGCAAGTAAGACGGCCATCACAGTGAAAGGAGATATATTCATGGAGGACAAAGCCTATCACAGCAAGAGGCCAAGGTCAAATCAAGGAAAGGAGATCGCAGTTTAGGGCTAGGAATTGAGCTTTCCTAGTGTTGGTAGTCATCAATTGATGATCTATAAGAAGAATGATTATCGGGTTTTCCTCTCCAAGAGGGAGAGGTTTTGGCCCTAGCTCGAAAGCCTAAATATTGTGTTCCTTGTGCATTTGATAATTAACTTGATGAAGAACGTAATAATCTAACAAAGATAAGATCTAAGTAAATAATCATAATGAAATCACAAGTAAATATCATGAAAGAGAAATTTTCATAAAAGCCCTAATTTCTCAACATGGTATTAGAGCTAAGATGTTGAAGATAAGAAAGGGAAATTTAGCAAGAAGGCACAAGGTTCAAGCTTCAAAGAAGACAACAAGAATCAGTTTTCTAGAAGACATCAAAGCAAAGTAAAGGATCTACATTAAAGAAGGATCTACAGTGAAGAGTCAAACCCTAGATCTAAGAAAGAAGATCGTCCTTTAAGAAGCAGTCTACAAGGAAGTTGGTGAAACCATCTCAAAAAGACTAAAAGGACTTATATATCAAAGTCCTTTCTAGAGAAAAAGCAAGACCAAGAAGGTGATCATTATCTTCAAAAGATATTTGGTATTGAAGCCAAATCAACACAGTTGGAGACTTCATCAAATCATCATTTTGCTGACGACATCGTCAAGCCATCCTTGATCACCATCATCATCAAGGATCCAAGGTGATCTACCGCTTTCCACCACTCTTGGAGAAGTCTATCTAAGAGGGAGCTTCTACTACTATCTACATCATCAACAAGGAAGAAGCAAGTAGAAGAAGAAAATCATCTACTCAAGTAAGTACCTTTATGACTTCATCTGAATCTGTCAAAATGTCTTTTTGCAAAGAAAGCAACAAATTGGTTGGGATTTCAAAATTTCTTGCATGGAAGAAAAGGACAGATCTAAATCTTATTGAGAATCAACTATGGACTACATCAAAGGGTCGGTATCTAAACCTTCAAAAGAAGATACTCAAGCTCATAACGAATACATGAAGGGGGACATAAGAGCCCAGAAGATTCTTATAAAATCCATAAAGGACTCTCTCATCCCCTATGTATCAAAACTATAATCTTCAAAAGAAATATATGACAAATTGGTGGAGCTGTTCTCGGTGAGTACTGTAGGGGAAGTAATATCTTTGAGACAATAACTATAGAAGTTGAAGTTGTCAAGAGAGGAAGGAATCACTTCATATTTCATGAAGATTTCTGAAATGCGAGATCAACTGCAGGAATTGGGAGAAGTAATGTCTGATAGAGAAATGACTACAGTGATGTTGAATGCTCTACCAGAGGGATGGGGAAACTTCACTTCAAGTATCTATGGGAAGAAAGAAGCAACACCATTCCAGGATCTATGGTCTCTATGTAAGATAGAAGAGACGAGGTTGAAAGCTAAAATTGATATAGGATCAAATGAAGAGAATCAAGTCTATGCTGCCATGTCAAGAAGAAAGGGAAGATTCAGTAAGTTTGGTCCTCAAAAGAAAAGGAGAAACATGGATAAGATATGTTGCATTGATGTAATAAACTTGGGCACTATAAGAAGGATTCTCCCAAATCTAATAAGGATAAGAGGAAAAAGGAAGAAGCCCATGTTGCCGGAGAAATGGAAGAAGCCTCTTCCATCCATAACCAAAACTGAAGGCAAGTTCTTTATGAGACCTGGAACAAGCAAGACATCATCAAAATATAAAAGAGTTACCTAACTTAAGCTAGAAGGGAATAATACCAACTCCTACTAGATGCCTCTCCTTTCTAGTCCTATTTATGCTTTGAGAAAAGAGAACTAATGTCCTCAATCCTAGTTGTCACTGTCTCAATCATGAGATGTATGGCTAAGATTAAGTCCTCATCTAAGTCTCTAGAACTTTTAGAACATTTCATTTAGATTCCTACATTTCATTTAGACTTTCACCCTTTTTTCAAGTGAAATTACATGATGGAATTATTTCCCACATTTTCTTAGTTACTAAAGAAATATCTCGAACCACTTCCTGCACCTTCACACTGAACCTGTGCAAGAAATTCCTACACAAGCTACATTTTTCAACAGATGTCAATGTAGTCCACAAGCATTGAAGAATGGCAAAATAACACTGAAGATAGAAGTCTGATGTTGCACAAAACTGAGCAGGGAAGAAACAATGCAAAAGACAAAAGATGAACATATTAAGGTACCAGAACTGAAGCAACAAGAGTAGATGAAAAGATAGACCCAATTGTCAGAACACCTAGTATGTGAAGAGTTAATTAGATAAATAGATAGGATATAAAATACAATGGAAGATACACAAAAGAGGAAAAGACAAATGAGGAAGTGTAAGGACAGGCGATATAGATCAGATATGAGAAAAGGAATCCTCTGTAGAATATAAAACATATTAATGAGAATATGTTCCTCCACATTACTAGGTTATCTGGTTTCAAGTACATTTTTATGCTCGGCAATTGGTTTTTCAGCAAGCTGTATGAGCAAGTTAATTGTAGGTAGCTGTGCAGAGTTGAGGAAACTTGGGACACCATCTTGAGCTGCACCAAATATTAAGGATATTACCAGATGACTAATGACAATACATATGAGAAGGCAAGCTCAACAGGTGAACGCAGTACAAGCACAAAGCCACCATTTGCTGGATCAAGCAAAATGTGAAGTCCAAACACTAATAGTGTTTTTATGGAATAAGAGTAGCTCAGAAAACACATGAACAGCAATTGAAATCTCTATTGATTTGTTGGGAAGCTAATGCGGCTGCAAGTTGAACTATTTGTGATAGTCTTGTATATTTCAGAGAGCCTTTATGCAGATAAATACAGGTATGAATTTCTTTGATTGTTACAGGTAATTTAAAATTGATAACTTTGTAGAGAAGATAATTTGAACTTGAAGTATGCGGAATGGAAGAAAACCTGGTGATCTGGATTTTGGAAGACAAAACTCCTCGGCTTTTGCACACATGTGATTCCACTGGTTGGCTTTATAAGCCCAGCCAAAGCCTGTCAGTTACCCAAAAAATGATTATTAAGACAAATGTGCAGAGAAATCTTCTAAGTTCTAACCGCTATTATAAAACCATCAAACTTCATCCATTCACACTAGATAGCTTCCTACAGAAGCATCTATTTGACAAAAATGTGTCTCTCCACAACTCTACGTTCCTAACAAATAGAATCTTCTCATTTCATCCAATAGTAATGCAGAGACAAACCAATATCTCAGACTAATGCATCAGCATATATATTTTACTGTGCTATTTTTGGGAAAGAATGAATTTCAAACGATTGCATCTAATCAAACATTAATTAAAGTTTTTTGCCTAATTTTTTTGAGTTCTAAGCATATTTTACAGTAGGGTGGATTGAAACATTTCTACAGTGTGCAGTTCTGATTGTTATGTTTCATAAAGAAGCTCCAATGAGTTCTTTCTTAAATTTGCAAAAATCTTGAAAACACAGCATCTCGACTTTCACTTTTTACAATCAACTGTTTAATATTCAATTGCTTCTCTCAATATGTTTCATACATTCCAAGACATTTTTATTATATAAAAGTAATTACGCCAACACCTTGCATGGCCATGATTTTCCTTATGTCTGTCAAAATGCACATACATATTCCGTCTTCAATCTACCTACATATTCATGACACGAAATAGATCTTTTGTCATGCCCAACACTATAATCAATTATAGAATGACCATGCACAGAATCACAGATTATAATGAAGATAGAGAGAATAATGCTCTCTTAGCGGACTAACACAATATCATCATATACAATATCTAAACAGTATAGGGAACAGGTTTGTGATATTCTTACTTTTGCACACTCTACAACCGAGGTGGATTAAGATTAACAAGAACCAATCTTGGTGACTCTGTGTTAAGATTTTAAAAAGAAATTGAATTCCATAAGAGACTAACTTGGTGTTTAACATAGTTTATGGCCAGCCCACGTGGTGTAGAGCAGTGGGTAGTGGGGTGCTCTTAAGGCACTCCGTTACGCAAGGTCACCGGTTCGAAACCCGTGGAGTGGGATGAAGGAAAAAATGGGAAAGATTAGGATTAGTCTAAACGAGAAAAAAAAAAACATAGTTTATGGCCAGGCTAGGGTTGTGGTTGGGAAACAATTCCAACATAAGTAATTAATATGAATCGCCTGGATCTCAAATATTATTAATGATTACTCTCCACTTGCCCTGCCTTTTCTTTTATCACTGCAGGCAGTTCTGGGGATGCCAATGTTGAATGGTGTTGTTATTGATGCCAACGTCAGTTCTTGAATGCTCTTAATATCTATCTGGTTTGCAGCGATTGGAAGCTCCAAAGGGCACGAAGCCCTGGAAAGCCCTAGAAGCCTTGCACTTGTTGAAGATTTTGAGGATGCATATCAATGAATTTGCTTTGGAGACCTTCATCAATTGATGTTCTTCGTAACGCCGATTCTAACGGTGTATGGCACGTCTTGTAACTCCTCTCAGTTGAGGAGATATGGCTTCTTAAAGGTCGAAACCCCATTCAGTGGTGAAGGAACCCCAAACGGTGCCACAAGCAATTTTTGTTTATCTAAGAAAATTAAATTAAAATGTGCCTATCCTAGTCAAGGTCAAAAGAGAATTTTATAATCAAATATTTTGATTAATGTCGGCCTTAAAGACCTTGGGGCTTTTGGCTCCAAAGTTGAAATTTAAAATTCAAAATTAATACAACTTTCCCTCTAAGTCGGCTCCAAAGTAAACAACATTTGAAATTGATTTTTCCCCTCAGATTCAAGTTAGCCTGCCCCTCCTAAAGGAACCTCAGCCTTCATATATAGAAGACACCTTTGTCCTCAAGTGATATGATCTTATGCCCTGATCTGATATACCTTTCTGTGAATTATTTGAGAGATAAATTTTCGGCCCTGTGGAGGAAAGATTTAACTTTAGGGTTGGCCAAATTACAGTGGCATTGGCACTTGTTTCTTGTCTTCTGATCAAGAGTATTCGCTGGAAGCACAGGAGCTGATAAATTAAAATTCTGTGCCAAATCTTGGTCCGTCTCTGTTATTTTTTAGCAGCCTGTCTCGGCCCTCTCAGAGCATCAATTGGACCTCTTTGCACAAGTTCCGAAGCATGGTATTTCGACCCTCTCAGGACACACATCTCTGTGGCAGATTTTGAACACATTCAGCCTTCTCGGAGGAAGATCTGAAACCCCAACATTCTGCTCCTGTAATTCGCATCTCAAGAAGAAGTCAACTTGAAGCAGCTTGAAGTAATTTTCGTGGAATTAATTGTATTGCTCAGATTTGATCTATTATGGACCCCCTGAAGACTGTTTCAGATCTCTGAATTTAAGGTAGAGATGGGTCTGATCTAACCAATGCGGTATATCTTTTTGAGGAGATTTAGCTAAAGACTGTTGCAGATTTTTGACAAGATATAACCCAGCAATATTTACAGAGATATCCAGCACTATGCAATGAAAGATCAAGGACTGTTTCAGCTTGGATTTAACATAAGGCCGTCCAGAAAAAATGTTTTGCAGTATTTTATGAATCTAAGTACAGTCATCAAACCCCTGTTCTAATCCGTGACTATTCCAACACTGCTTCTGAAGCATATTTGATTATCGCTAGGCGTGTTTTAAAGTTTATTATTGTGGCATCACTGGAGCATCCTTGGTTATTTTGTTGGTGCTTTCATTGTTTAAAGGCAAATCTAAAATATAATATCTGAACCAAACAGTTGAGCATTTAAGGACTGGTCTGCATGTGAATTGTGTTGAAAATTTGGCAACTCAAAGATGAATTTCTAAAAATAGAGAGTCTAAAAATAGAAAGCCTCAAGTATGACTTTCCAAAAATAGTAAATCGCCTTCCATCTAAGTCACAGGACACGTCCCTCAAGGTCTCGTGTCCCGTATTTCACGTGTTGGACTCCAAACGTGCCCTAAAATGTGTCAATAACGTTTTTTTTCGTGTCCTCCAATCGAGACACGTGTTTTGGCCGTGGCAAAAACGTGCCCTAACATTTTTGGCTCTTAGGACATGTGTCCCACGAAAAGTGACATTTAAAACCGCAACCTGGTTTATTTTTGGGTTTTTTTTGTCATTGTTCGCTGCTGAAATCAAATTTGTTGTGCATTGTGATGAATTTCGCCAGATGACTAATGAGATCGACCATGTTCTTGCCAACTTCCTGTCAAATCCATTTCATACTCTTACTTTCCAGCCTCACTGAGTTGTTTGCAGTCATGTCTTGGATCATTATTTTGTAATAGAATTTGATAAGATTTTGTATTTACTTTATTATTTTTTGAAATTTATTTTAATGTAAAGGTTCAAAACTTCGATGTACATGATTTTGACAATGTCATCATTTATCTTTGTTTTACTAATATTGTAGCATACATATAGATTTTATGTTCATATCTGAATACATATGCATAAGCATATGTCTGAATGTGTATTTACATGTGTTTGTAGATGTAAAGCACTCTTGAGTTTTTCAGAAATTAAAAGTGGAATAAATCAGTGGTTTCTCCATAGTTGTTGAGATTTTTTGGATATTAATTTGGCTAAAAATCTCATGGATATGCCAACAATAGGATTTGTTGCTAAACTGATTGCATTAAATCCTGATGAGGAGATATTCTATCCTAGTTTGGTGTGACAGAGTTAATTATTCAGTTTCTTCTCTCTTCTATAAATTGTAAGCCTGTAGAGGCAAAACATATGAGATGTGAGGTGTGTGGAAGAGGAAGTGCAGATGTGTAAATCTGTTGTTGTAATCTCATGTTGATGAATAAGATTACCGGTACCTCAGTATGGTGGATGTAGCCCAGATTGGTTGGGTGAATCACGTTAATTCTTGTCTTCATGTTTGATTGTTGTGTGTGTAATTTTGTTTTCCGCTGTGTTAATTCTCACAATTGGTATCGGAGCGCTAGAAAGTTGTGCGTGGATTCATAACTCCGTGAGACTGTGCAGCTGTGGACCAAGAGACCGTGAGGCCGGGTCCGCGGTATGACTGAAAGGTCGTGAGGCCAGGTCTGGTGCGTGTGAGTTGGTATCAAAGAAAAAATGCCATCGATTTTTTGTGGTCGTGGCCATGTGAGCGATCAGAGATGAGTAGATTTGTTGTGTAAAGTTGTTCTAATCGGCAGCCAAGAGTGGAAACGCTGTGCGTGGATCCATAGAGGATTTGACTGCATTAACTCTTAAGAAGCCACTGCCTGTTTTAATAATTCATGAACTGCCATGGACTGTTGATTAATCAGTCCGCTGTGGAGAAGCTGCGGCCCATGAAATTGATAGCGTGGAAACTGATAGCATGAAACTGATAGCCGTGGACCGTGGCTGTTGTCGAGGTCGCAAGAGCTGGCGAGCTGAATCTGGACTGTGAGGGCCGAGTCTGTCAGGGCCGATTGCGAAAGCCGTGTTCATTTCTGTGAGGGCCGACTGAAGGTTGTGATAATGTTGCGTTAACTTTTACAATGTGAGCTGGGATGGTCGATTGCCCACAGAAACAGTAAAGTGAGTTGAAATGAAATGTCGTTGTGTTGCAATTAAATGTCGTTATGTCGGCCGGAGTATTTTTTTTTTCATTTGTTTGTATTGAAATATCATTGTATTGAAATGCCATAGTCGACTTTATATATCGATTTATTTAAAGTTTGATATATGGTGGCATTATATCAATTTATTTAAAGTTTGATATATGGTGGCATTATATCGATTTATTTAAAGTTTGATATATGCACTTGGGTAGGGCCTAGGGCCTAGGGCCTAGGATTTCGACGGTGGAATGTTTGTTTATAAGTGTTGTCGATTTTCCGAAAAAGCTTTGGTTTGTAGGCGAAAATAATGGCATGTTTTTTGAAAAAGGGCATTTTTTATCAAAATTATTAATTTTGATTAAAATAAAATCTTCATTTATTAAGATTTGAAATTGGAAATTCTTGACACAAACTACTCAATATGTCAAAAACTCAAAGTGCTCGATTTGAGATCGAGAAGTTTAATGGGCAGAATAACTTCGAGATCTGGAAAGTTAAGATGCACGATCTACTCGTACAACAAGGTGTGGCGAAGGCACTTTTGGGAAAATCCAAACAACCTTTCGCCATGACAGATGACGAATGGAGTGACATCGATGACAGAGCACTGAGTGGCATTCGATTGTGTTTGGCGGATGATGTTTTATTTAACATCGTGTCAAAGAAAATAGCTGCTGGTTTATGGACAAAGTTAGAAAAATTGTACATGACTAAATCCTTAACCAACAGGATTCTTCTGAAAAGACAGTTGTACAGCTTGCGCATGAAGGAAGGTACGACAATAACTGATCATTTGAATACCTTTAATACTCTCTTGGTGCAGTTAGATAGCATAGAAGTAAAATTTGATTAAGAAGATAAAGTTGTAACTTTATTATGCTCATTGCCTGAGTCATGGGATCATTTTGTTACTTCTATAAGTCTTAGTTCATCAGAAACCCTTGAATTTGATGATGTTGTTGGAGCTATGCTGTCTGAAGAAACCAGGAAAAGGTCAAATTTAGAAACCTCTACATCAGAAGCAATGATGGTTAGAGGTCGTTCTAAAGAAAAACGCTTGTCTTATTACCCCAAATTTGTAGTCACCAATCTTTCCTGGCAACTTGGTGATTATTGCTTGTGAAATCCATAATGGTAATGATGAAATGAATATTTCCTTCCATTTTGGTTCAAGAATGGGTTCAGGAGACAAGGTATGAAATCTATGTAAGAACTCATTAAAATATTCATCAAAATGCTACATATTATGAAGTTTCATAGCCACTAGAGTAATAGCAGTCAAATCATTGTTAATCTATGGAAAACCAATGAAATTTACAGTGATGCCATAAAGTAAACAACCAATCATATTGTTTACAAGGAGTGATGTCGATGGATCCATGTATGTATTTCCATCTGCATTCAGAACTTGTGAATTTTCCCATGTGGTTAACAGTGTGGGATCTTTTATGGTTTCAGCTTAACCATGAATCTAAAGATCCTTCAAACCCACCAATAATTCTTCTGGTAGAATTAATGGGTCCAATATCATCAGCCAAATATGTTCGGTAGAAAACAAGCATAGAATGCATGACTGACAATACTTCTGCCTCAGTGTAGTTATCAATGTTGCACAAATATGTGGAGGATGTAGACCAATCCTTATGATACTCAGATTTCATCAAATCTCTCCTATCTGGGGCAGGGGACCGGGTAGAATTCCACGTAGATCCAGATGTGGTTGCATGAACAGTATTATCTTCAAGGATATTAAACTGAATTTTGTCTTGAGGAGAAAAATTCTGTACATACTCCTCAAGTTTTTCTAAGGAAGGTTCTTCATCATTTACATCTAATTTGTGTAGACCTGTATCTTCCTTATCTTCTTCATCATACCATTTCTTCTTCGTTGCTTCTTCTTCTTGTGCTTTTTCCTCTTCTGCTTTCTTCATCTTAATCCATTCTGTTAGAGAAGAGCTAGTTGAAGTAATAGGTTGTGAGGAAGTCGTGGGGTTTGCTTTCAGATGACCAAAGTAACTTGGGGCAGCAAATAGACTGTATGGGTAAGAGGCTCCAGGTTTAGGAAACTCAATTTCTACAGGCTGTTTTATTAGACTGGATACTGAAGCAAAGATAGTATATGGCATTTGTGAAGAAGGTTCAGTAAACAAAGTAGTGGATTTGTAAGAGTCTGATGAAGGTTTCTTTTTTAATGAATCAATGGAGTTAGAAACATTCAAGACTTGTTTCTTGATAATGTCAAGACTGGAATTTACTTTAACAATTTCTTTTCCATGAACTATAGTTGCATCAACAATTTTCTTATCTGTGGATATTTTGAGTTTATCCAGACTTTCAGCTATATGTTTATCATTTTCTGCTAAAATTTTGACATTCTCATTTAAACAAACCAGAGCATAATCCTGTTTTTGTAACATTCTATTCATCAAATCTTTCAGAATGTTATTCATTTCTTCTATGGATTTATGTTGGTTTCTCAAGTATTTTTTCAAACTGGAAAGGGCAAGATTAGTCCAATTTGTGGCAAGTACATATTCTTTTGTAGAGTCCTATGTCTGGATGGGGAAGAGTTTAAAGATTTTCCCATCATTCTTTCTGATAACAAAGTTTTTCCATGGTGGAAAATCATTGTCAGTTTCATAGATCTGTCCATCAAAGAGTTCCCACTTGTGCTTTGCATGGGAACCAGATCTAATCATGTTTATCTGCAAACAGCTGCAAATATCTTTTATTAATTTCTCTCCTTTTGTTCTTATGACTTGCAAATCCTTATGCAAGTTAGGCTTGGATAGCATATTTTGTATCTTGGGAGAGAACTCCGGAATTACAGGTGGAGATGGAATAATGACAGAATTTGATTCCATCTTTTCTGCTACAAAATTATCTATATTTAGAATCCTTTTTTGTCTTGCTTGATTTAAGAAATTCTTTCTTAAGGATTCTTCTATCTGATTGGAGGAAGGATAGTACCACTCATAAAAGGAAATCCATTGATTGTTGGATTCCATCCATCTTTTCCATTCCCCATTCTTCTGGCTGTTGAAGCTTTTCTTTTCTTCCTTAGGTATCAGTTTGAGCTCTTCAACATATCTATTTTCAGATTTATGGGTGAAAATGTCCCAGTTGAACATTTTCTTCTTCCATTGATCTTCAGGATCATATGGACTAATTCCTTTGTAGATTTTCAGGAATGCAATGATTTCACTGTCTGAAGGAATTTCGACATGTCTTGGAATTTTATTCTTAGGATTTTTTCTGTATGATGGAATTTTCGATCCATCAGTGAATCCTAAACCTTTATGACTGTTCTGCTGTGTTGACTGAATAATTATCTCTTCGTGGATATTGAAGAGACGTGTCTTTGTGTATCCTTCCTCAGATTTACTTTTGTCTGGTACAAAAGTAATCATATTGATTCTTCTTCTGTCTTCTTCATTATTACCATGTGGGATTTTTGGTTGTGAAGAGAATTGACAGAAGGTTTTAGAACAGTGAGGATGGTCACATACAACAGCTAAAGGGTTGCTGGAAGAGGCAACTTGACTCAGAACTAAATTTTTTACAACATCTAAAAATATAGGATCAACTGAGTATGTAGGAGTAATATTTACTGAAGTAGAAATATTAACAGAAGGTCCACCACACTCAGCTCGTGACTCTGGAAAGATGGTATGTACATTCCCCGTAATATTCCCAATTAGCCTTGCTAATGGGAATATTTCATTTTTGCTTTATTTTGCCGCTTTAGCTAGAAATAATAAATAAAGTGAGAAATAAGAGGGGTCACCTCACTTTAGTCACCTCACTTTATAAAATAAAGTGTTTTTCCTAGTTGATTGACGTTATAACTTAGAGAGGGGGCCTTGGGGGTCCACATGAGTATGAGGGGAGGCCTCACGCGGACCCAAGGTTAACTGCGCAGGCCAAGGAGAGTGAAGGACGCAGTCAATGTTTTGGAGGGAGTTTAGCACTATAAAAGGTGGGGTTCTCACCTCATTTTGGCATGGATGATTTGATATTGATATTGAGAGCTAGACTTCTGTCTACTTCAGCACGCCGGTTGTTTAGTCGGTCTGCAGCACTGTTTAGTGCAAACCGAGTGTCTCCGGTCGGAGATCTCACCCTTAGCCTCGGGGGACTTCGAGTGCCTGCCCTGGTAAGGTTATTTTCTGAGCATCATCCTTCAGTTTCAGTGGTAAATTGCAGTAGTTTCTGGTGGAGATTTGGCAGAGGAGATACCCCTTCTTGAGACTGCGCAGATCTGGAGAGATAGCAGCAGATCCAGCCTTGGAGGACGCAGATCTGGAGAGATAGCAGCAGATCCAGCCTTGGAGGACGCAGATCTGGAGAGATAGCATCAGATCTAGCCTTGGAGGACGCAGATCTGGAGAGATAGGACGCAGATCTGGATAGGGAGGACTCAGATCCAGCCGATCCAGGTAGGAGAGCCTCAGATCTGGGCAGGGAGGACGCAGATCCAGCAGATCTAGCCTTGGAGGACGCAGATCTGGAGAGATAGGACGCAGATCTGGAGAGGGAGGACTCAGATCCAGCAGATCGGGGCAGAGAGGACGCAGATCTAGTCAGGGAGGACGCTGATCTGATGAGCAGGGTCTTTGTGTGAGGGTTTGGCAGCGTTTTTCAGTGTTTCCAGCCCTGAGGAGTTGGTCATCTCATCCGGAGGACTTGTGGCCAGCGTTTCATCTGTCTTCTGCGCCGTCACTAGCAGAGACAGCGTTTTCACTTGTGAGGGCTTGACTGGTGGTGGAGCATCAGTTTCACATTTTCTGGGGTTTGTCTGGAGGATTGAGATCAGCCATCTTTCTAGTTTCGAGCAGGATCTTTGTGTGGGGTTTTGGCAGCATTTTTCAGTGTTTCCAGCCCTGAGGAGTAGATCATCTCATCTGGAGGATTTGTGGTTGGATTCATCCCTTCTTGCCAGCGTTTCATCTGTCTTCTGCGCTGTCACTAGCAGAAACAGCGTTTTCATTGGTGACGGCTTGATTGGTGGTGGAGCATCAGTTTCACATTTTCTGGGGTTTGTCTGGAGGATTGAGATCAACCATCTTTCTAGTTTCCAGCTCATAGTTCCAGTGCATTGCAGCAGCAGTTCTTCATAGCAGATTCTTCAGCCAGCTAGGACGCTGTCCCTATTTGCAGCCATTATTTGTTCTGAGAGGGTCCCCACTTGCCTAGGGCAAGGATAGGTGCACTCATTCTGATTATCTTGTACTCCTACATATGTATTCTCAGATTAATAAAATGGCTTAGTGTTCTGGCATTCTATGTGTACTTGTTTCATGATCTGGTTCCAGCATTTTGTTTTGTATATCTGTCTGGCATATTTCTGTGTATTACTGGTTATTTCCCTTTGGGGATATTACAGTGGTATCAGAGCATAGATCTGGCTCAGCCTGTGGTGCTAGCAGTCTATGACGCCCGGGGATAACCCCTACATTTATCAGAAGGAACGCAGAGAAGCTGAGAGTGGGTGGAAGTTTCCCTTCGGGGGAAGTGATTCTGATCAGGAGCCACCTGAGACAGATTCAGAGGCAGAGCAGCCTGAGACGGGCCCAGAACAGCGTAATCCAATGGCAGATGATGATGTGAGGTTTAGAGAGACGATCCTCCATCACATGCAGGAGATGTCACAGAGGCTCGTGGCCATGGAGATCAGTCAGAGAGAACTCCCTAGAGTTCTTCAGATCGGTGAGGGATCGGGTATGTCTCGCCACGTACCGGTACACGATGCTATCCCCATTGTGACGACTCAGGCACCCGCGCGATCCACTATGCCCACATTCTTGCCAGAGGACACAGGGACAGGAGTACGGGGAGGTGCACAGAGGGATAATCCAGCACCCACGCGACCTACCATGCCTACCTTCCTGGTAGAGGACGAGGGGTCGACAACACCGAGAGAGTTGAGTCCAGCTCGATGGGCGGCCGCTTTTGCAGAGTGGCAGGCCTTCGGACAGGCATTCATGGATTCTCTCACCTTCGAGCGCTATCTCCATATTCAGTATGGCGTCAAACCCCGTGATCAGCACCAGCACAGGGGGCACGGACACCACCGTGATGACCACCACGCGGCTAGTAGATTCCATTTGCCTACGTTTGATGGTTCATCAAACAACTCGGCAAAGTCCTGGGTGGAGAAGCTGGACATCTATTTCCAGCTTAACCAGATGTCGGAGACAGAGGCCATTAAGGTGGCTACATTGCATTTAGAGGGTGAGGCTCAGGACTGGTGGTTTCATGGGATGGCGACACTCGGGCATTCCACAGTGACGACCTATGCCGAGTTTACCAGGAGGGTGGTAGAGCGTTTTGACAGGAGGGATCCGGAGCAGCATTTTGTTGAGCTGACCAAGCTCAAACAGACTGGGAGTGCAGAGGCATACATTTCAGATTTCTTGAGGGTTTCGGTGATGGTACCAGACTTATCGGCAGCCCGGATGGTTTATATGTTTGTGGAGGGGCTGACAGAGCCACTTCGTGGCCTAGTCCGGTCGAACAAACCGGCTACACTACAGGATGCCATCAGTAGGACTCGAGACTTACAGGATGTCTTGCCCAGGACTCGGCCACCTTATCCCCAGAGACAGGCTTTCCAGCCTAAGGGTAAGGACACGAGGGTTCCGCCTCCCAAGGCGAATCAGGGACGAGGGCGGATTGATGATGAGGCCAGGAGAGAGCTGAGGCGGAAGCGATTGTGCTTCACTTGCCAGGAGCCATGGGCACCGGGACACAAATGTGCGTCAGGGAAGGCACATTTCATAGAGGTCTTCTCCGAGAGCAGCGGAGAAGAGGATGAGGAGGATGATGAGGAGGCAGGAGGATGTTATGCAGCACAGAGTACCGTACCACCTCCACCACCCGCGACAGGTGGGGCATCATTCGCACCTACTGGGGGAGCTCTAGCAGCATTGCGAGGAGTCCCCAAGTATTTGACTCTGCGCGTACGGGGGACAGTGCGCGGACAGCGGGTTTCAGTCTTAGTCGATAGTGGGGCCACCCACAACTTCATTGACGCCCAGATGGTTGAGCGGAGAGGCATACCGACGGAGGGCTTTGATGGGTTTTCTGTTTTGGTACCAGGAGATCAGACCATGGCATGTGCTCGATATGTCCCAGAGTTATCAGTGACGATGGGCAATTATACATTGACCGATCACTTCTTTGTGGTGGACATCCCGGACACCAATGTGATATTGGGAGTTCAGTGGCTTATTACTCTAGGGAAGGTCACGACGGATTGGAAGGCCCTAGAGATGGAGTGGGATGATCCCAAGACGGGGAAGCATGAGAAGATACGAGGGCAGAACACATATCCACCCCAGACAGTATCGGCACACAGCATGGAGGCGACTTTCCACAAGGGAGATATAGAGTGGGCAGTAGAGTTGCGGGCTTCGGAGGCAGTAGATACAGGGCGGACGGTGCACCCTGATCTACAGGCTATTCTCGACAGATATGCAGTAGTTTTTGGGGACATTCCGCCAGGACAGCCACCGGATCGGGGGTTTGAGCACACGATCGAGCTTGAGCAGGGGATACAGGCTGTGATTACCACACCGTATAGGCATCCCAAGGCCTATCGGGATGAGATAGAGCGAGCCATTCAGGAGTTGTTGGCCCTTGGTCACATTCGGCCCAGCACTAGTCCTTTTGCTTCTTCAGTTGTGCTGGTGAAGAAGAAGGACGGCACATTACGCATGTGCATTGACTACAGGGCTCTGAACAAGAAGACACTGAAGAACAGGTACCCCATTCCCAGGATCGACGAGCTGATGGATGAGTTGAGAGGAGCACGGTTCTTCTCAAAGATTGATTTGAGATCCGGGTACCATCAGATACGCGTGAGGGAACGGGACATTCCCAAGACCGCTTTCAGGTGTCATTATGGGCACTTTGAGTTTCTGGTCATGCCATTTGGGTTGACCAATGCACCTGCTACTTTCCAGTCTTGTATGAATCACATTTTCAGGGATCATCTGAGAAATTTTGTGCTGGTTTTCTTTGATGACATCCTTATATACAGCAGGACTTGGGAGGAGCATCTCCAGCATATTGAGACGGTCTTGCACATTTTGGAGGAGCAGCAGTTCTATGCCAAGCTCTCCAAGTGTGAGTTTGGGTTGACAGAGATGCTGTATCTAGGACACATTATAGGAGTGGACGGAGTGAGAGTCCACGAGGAGAAAATCCGGGCTATCAGGGACTGGCCAGAGCCACGGAATGTGACAGAACTTCGAGGGTTTATTGGTATCTGCACCTACTACAGGAAGTTCGTCAAGGGCTTCTCTCAGCTTGCTGCACCCCTCACAGATCTGACGAGGAAGGGGGCATTCGGTTGGTCGGATACAGCACAGCGAGCTTTTGACAAGCTCAAGGAGGTGATGAGCAGTTGTCCCGTATTAGCGTTGCCAGATTTTACGCAGCCCTTTGTCCTAGAGTGCGATGCATCAGGAGAGGGGATTGGTGCAGTTTTGATGCAGGACGGTCATCCGATTGCTTTCGAGAGCCGGAAGCTCCTTCCACACGAGAGGCTATATCCCATATACGACAAGGAGATGCTCGCCATCATGCATGCATTGGCCAAATTCCGGCAGTACCTGGTGGGTGGCAGATTCAGGGTGAGGACAGATCATAACAGCCTGAGGTACTTTCTGGAGCAGAAGCAGTTGCAGGAGAGACAGCAGTAGTGGATCAGCAAGATCCAGGCCTACGACTTTGACATAGAGTATGTCAAAGGGAAGAATAACGTGGTAGCTGATGCCCTTTCTCGTAGACCGGCCACGTTATCACTCATGAGCCTGGACGCTGACTGGAAGGCTCGACTATTGGTTGAGTACTCCAAAGATAGATTTGCATGCGAGGTTCTGGATGGGCAGGTAGCAGATAGCAGGTACAAGGTGGTCGATGAGGTCATCTATTACAGGGACAGGATCTTCTTGATTGAGGGATCTCGGCTCAAGAAGAAGATACTCCAGGCTTCACACGATTCACCATTGGCGGGCCATCAGGGGTTCACCAAGACATACAGGGCCATCCGGGAGAGATTTGCATGGAAGGGCCTCAAGGAGGACGTACTCCAGCATGTCAGGGAGTGCGAGGTTTGCCAGCGAAACAAGGGAGAGATGAGTCATCCTGCAGGATTGTTGCAGCCTCTTCCCATTCCGGAGGGGAAGTGGGAGAGCATTTCGATGGACTTCATCACAGGGTTGCCCACAGTGCAGGGCAAGGATTGCATCTTCGTGGTGGTTGACAGGCTGACGAAGTATGCTCACTTTTTCGCCATTTCGGCACATCACACAGCGGCACAGGTGGCAGAGTTGTTTTTCAGGGAGGTTTTCAGATTGCATGGTCTACCCAAGACCATTGTCAGCGACAGGGACAGCCGTTTTATGGGCGGATTCTGGCAGGAGCTCTTCCGACTAGTGGGGACAGAATTGACACCGAGCACTAGTTATCATCCCCAGACGGACGGACAGACGGAGATAGTTAACAAGTGGCTGGAGGGCTACTTGCGTAACTACGTCAGTGGGCAGCAGCGAGCATGGCTGAAATGGCTACATTTGGGCGAGTACTGCTACAACACAACGCACCATATGTCCATCGGTATGACACCTTTCTATGCTTTGTATGGATATCATTCCTTATCTTTTGTGGACATGATGTTTGGTATTAGCAGGGCTCCGCGAGCCAAATTATGGATCCAGGAGAGCCAAGACATCCTCCGAGCTCTCAAGGACAACATAGCCACGACACAGAATCAGCAGAAGTTGTATGCTGATAAGGGTCGGGTGGAGAGACACTTTGAGGTAGGGGACCTGGTCTACCTACGGCTACAGCCATACCGACAGTCTTCACTCAAGCAGAAAGGGGCGGAGAAGCTAAAGCCTCGTTTTTATGGACCATACAGGGTGATACGCAGGATCGGGCAGGTTGCGTATGAGTTGGAGCTGCCCCAAGGCAGCCGGATTCATAACATCTTTCATGTATCATGCCTGAAAAAGGCACTGGGCCAGCATGTGAAAGTCACCGAGGAGCTACCGCCTACGGATGATGAGGGGCATCTGGTGTTACAGCCGGAGGCTATTATCGACACTAGGGAGAGGCAACTGCGGAGCAGGAAAATCAGAGAATTCTTGGTGAGATTGTTAAGAAGCTAGTAGAAGATGAAGATATGGCTGATTTGTTAATGTGAAGCTTGCTGCCTTACTTTGATTGATTTGTGACTCATTGCATCTCCTTGGAGAGACTCAAGCACTTCAGTCAAGAAGTTATCAACAATTTTCGAAACCCAAATTTTAGAAGATATTATTTTTAATACCAAAATACTATAATACTATAAAATATAGGTGCAATAAACTATTATTTTGATCAACAAGACTCTAAATAAGCATTAATTTGCATCCATTTATATAATTAGTTAAACTAAATTATATAGTTGATAATAGGATAGTAGAATATATTATAGGGTACTTTCAGAATGAAATACATTTTGTTCATTCATTGGAAAGCTTCACAAACCACTGTGATAATAGAGTTCTCAGCGCTAATACAATTATTTTGTCGATCTGTGCATATATTTCTCAATATCCCCTTCCCATATGGGAAAGGAGTGGACTAGTCACTTACCTCACAAGGTCCTTATGGAGTTGTTGTTCCAGGCCACACGTGCACACCATTTTACCAACAAGACAATTTAGTAGACAACTCGACAAGGCCTTGGAGCTGGGTGCCCCCAAATCCACACAGCCAACCATCCATCAGGAGAATTTTTCCATGCCTGGATGTTAGGAGAGCTTGCTCAAATTTGGGCTTCCCACAAGGATCATACTGTAGAGCCCTATCAGTCCCAGACACACTCCAAAGGACATCATCCACTAGTCCAAAAAAAATTTTGCGGTCATTGAGGACTCTAGCAGGGAGACCCCCCTTGATCTAATTGCTCGTCCTCACCTGTCAGCACTAGCATACCATGACTAGTTCAAACTAAAGTTCCTTTGGTCCTCAGATATCATACATATTATCTTTTTCTTGTAATTACTTTATCTCCACTCCGAGTCATGTACTTTCTTATCTTCTCTTGTTGTTCTGCTTCTAGCACAATTAAAAATCTGTTTTGATATGATTTTTAGCATCTTTATAGTCCACACTTCCACACTTCCACATTGTATTTTGGCTAGTGATGTACTCTTATAATCCCATTGACCTAACATTTTCCCCAAGGAAAACCTTGTGGGGAAACCCAAGAGATGCTTCCTCATGTTTGTGGATGGCATCCCTAGTAACCCTGTTCGCTAAAGTCATAGACTAGTGTGCCTAACCAGGAGGGTTGAACTAGGCAGATGCCCAACAACATGAAAAAAAACCAGTTGAGCTAACCCTTGGTCTTCCCATTGACATACTCCTTTGATCATTTGCTGGACATTAATAAACTTATATTATCAAACTTTGGTTTTTACAAATACTGCAACAAAAAAGGTGGTTTGACAAACAATGCAACAAATCAGAACTCATATTTTAATAATTTAGACGATAAGAGGTATTCCAAAAATCATTGACAAAGACAGCCATGCTTTTATCTAGATTTGCATTTGAAAAAATTGTCAACTTATCTGTTATATTGTCAACTTGAAATGTGAAATCCAGATATGAAAACTAGATATGAAAGTATTTCAAAAATCACCTCTTGGGTATTAAAATAAGAATGGAGCTGTACAGGATGGCATCAAGGCCAATGAGAAAAATTACAATTAATT
>JAXQQM020080248.1:0-18021 GCA_034641835.2 Pinus albicaulis
GCTTGAAGAGAATACCATATGCTTTTAGTATAAGTTCATCCTTAAAATGAATCCATCCTAGTATTTTTAATAAGCCCTAGGAAGGAGTAGTTCAGTCTTGTCATTTTTTATAAGCCCATCACTGTTTAATTATTTTAACAAGTCTAATGAAGACAAAATTCAACATCTTTTCTATTTTTAGATATTTTGAAAAAGTGTAAAAAAAACTCCAAATGTCCCTTTTCATAAATAGTCTCTCGAATCCAAAAATGTATAAAGCAATACTCAAGAGAAACTCTTAGCCATGTTTGGCTAAGGTATTCCTTTTTTGTAGCTAGCCTGTCTCAGTCCAGGAAAAGGTTAAACTTATACTAAGTAGATGTCTTTTCATTTACTTTTACAAGTTCGAAAAGACAAGTTCTCAAAAATATTTTCATATTTCAAGAGTCAGGAAAGATTTGAAAGAGGACTCCTCCTGGAAGAATGAGTGGTATACGAGGTAGAAACTGGTTCCATTCATGGTGGAACTTCTCAAAACATGCAAAGGTCAAGAGGATTGCTAAAACAACCACTTGTCGCAGATGTTCCTCAGGAAAGGTTAAAACAACCAAGTGAAAGCGTATGATCGACCAAGCAGATGGTGATGATGGAATGAAAAAACCAATCTGGAAAAATAGGTTGATAAAATGGCATTCAAGAGAGGCAGGATCAGAATGGTTTAATTTTCACACAAGCTTGAAACATGGGAAACTAGGCTTGAGATTGGTTTCATTTTTTCAGAAGATTTAAACATGCAGAAAAATTATGCTTGAGAGTGGTTTCATTTTTACAAAAGCTTGAAACAAAGACAAACTATGCTTGAGAATGGTTTCATTTTTACACAAGCTTGAAACAGAGACAAACTATGCTTGGAATAATTTTTTATGCCCCCAACATAATGACTCAATTCAAGGTACATGCCGCCCAAGCTTCATTTTATTCACCTAAGTCGACTATTGGTTACTAAGAGGTGGATAGAATTAAGGTTCATTTACGAGATCAAGTGAAAGACTCGACTGGGAATTTACAAGATCTAATAAAAGCCTTGAATTGAAAGGGGATTTTTAAAAAATTTTAACAATCTTGACGCATTAAAACAACTATGCTCATAGGGACTCATTTCATTTTTTAACGAGGTTGACACAGTAAAAGAAATATCCTCATAGGAGCTTGTTTCATATTTTAACAAGGTTGTAATAGTAAAAGAACTATCCTCATGAAACCTTGTTTCATTTTTTAACGAGCTTTCCACAAGAAAAGGAACTTTGATCTGACACCTTATTTCATTTTTTAACAATATTGACACAAGAAAGGAAATCTGCTCCAGACACTTTGTTTCATTTTTTAAGGATTTTGACACAAGACAAGGAACTCTACTCCAGAGAGCTTGTTTCATTTTTTAATGAGCTCAACACAAGAAAAGGAACTATGCTCCAACACCTTGTTCATGTACCATAAAAGGTCATCACTTCCAAGAGGTTCTCATCATATGGGGTAACAACACTCTGGAAGGGATACATATCAAGGGATCTAACATAAATATCGAGATCCAATGCCCCCAGTACATGATGTACTATATCACTAAATACATCATTAGTAGAAACATACATGAAACAAGTTTCCACATAATTAACCTATGGTGGGGAAGATACCACTTGCATATAAGGACCATTTATAGATGCTGATTGTTTGAGAGTCAAATTAGGACCAATGAATGAAATTTGATGAATGGTGACAATTCTTCCTTCGTGTGAGAAACACATCACATGAAAGAGAGAAGAGATAAGAGCACCCATGAAATATACATAGTCAAAACCAAGGAGTAAATTTAAATGTAAATGGCCTTGGACAACCATCACATCCATATAGACGATTTTTCCTCCCAAAGTAATAACAAAATTAGAAAGGATCCCTAACGGTTGACTAGTTCCTCTATTAAAAGCTAACATATTCTCGGTAACGGGCACCAACTGCGGAGAACCTAAAGCTTTCCAAGTAGTTGAGGTAAACATAATAACATATGTGCTTTTATCTATGATTGTGCTAGGAACAGGTATATTATAAGCCTATACTGTGATATGAAAGGGAACGTAAGAAGGAAGATGATATCTTTCCAGTTGACTCCAATCAAAATAAGTGACCATAATACCTAAAGGGGATGTCATGGGAATGGTGGAAATTCCCCCTTGTGTTATTGGAATGGGAGGATCACCCCCCTTGTACCTTTGGAATGAGAGGATTTCCCTCTAGTTCATTCGAATATGAGGAAACAAGAAGAACATGAGAGATATGAAGTTCACTCTCTGCGAGAAAACTAGGATCAACTAAAGGTAAAATCAGGTCAATCATTTTCTCAACCAATGGTTGGTCAGGAATTGACTCATGGGATTCACTTTCGGAGACAGTGGGATTGATTAGATATGAATTCCGATCAATCAGTTCATCAACTAGTTGAGGATCACGGGAAATCTTCTGGTAACCAGTAGAAAGTCATGGCTAAGAAGCTGTAAGGTTTTCCAACACTTTTGAGGCTTCATCCATATAAGGAAAAAGGTTAATGGGATGATTCCCTTGACATAAATGACTAGAAAATTTGAATTTACCCTTTTTCCCATGGACCTTACTATTACTATTTGAGTTTTTATCACTAGCATGATCTCCAGAAGCTGACGTCAAAGGATGATTTGAGCCTATGGACCACACTTCTAATACCTTGGGAATACTAAGACAATCTCTAAGAAGGTGGTCACCCTTACATAAACTGCAAGGGAAATTCACTTTGTGGGGTTGATTGCAATGAGATCCATCATTAGGTACATTTGGAGGGGTTCGTTGTCACCATTTTGCCTTATTAAGTCTCTTTTTATCACATTTAATTATATTACGGTCTTATGTTGCTAGTGTATAGGGTGATTAAGGCTTGTCATACTTTGAATTCCTAACATGAGTTAAATGCAGGAAAATCACGAAGATATTTCATTTTTCATGAATATTTTTCCATTAAAGCTCAGAGTAGACAACAAGGAGAGATTCTAGGGGGATTTTCCACCTCCTTAACTCCCAAAGGAAGCAAAGGGATCCTCGAGATTCCCTCCAACAACTCGAAATCAAAGGAAACCAATCAAACTCAAGATGAAGTGCACCAAAGCTACACTTCACTTGTAGTCAAAGTGGACACATCACCTACTTTTTAGGGAGTCATTGGTAGCTACCCTCTAGGTAAAATAGGGTTGAGAAATATCTCATTAGGATTCGAATTTTGAAGGAAGCTAATAGACTCTTAGATCTTGCAATAGGTTTTTGAGGCTTTCGTGTTGATTTAATGAGACTATTTTCTACAATAAAATGAGTATTCATATTGTGCTTCACTGATCTAGTTTCAGAGGTAGTAGGATTGTGGGTTAGGGCCCAATCCATTGGCCTTAGTCTCTCTTGTGTATTAATCCTTTACTTTTATGTCATTGTAGCTAGTTTTGCTTATGAGTTTTTAGCTAGTTTGCTTACTTTTCAATTAATTGTTTTTAGTTTTCTTCAATTTGTCTTTGCTGTAGATTAAGCTTGCTTACATGTTGGTAGAATAGTTTATAAAATCAGAAAGTTGTGTGTCACGCCTCCATCTCTCATCTCTTTCATTGGAGCTTGAGGAGGGTAGATCTTCTCCACAGGCCAATTTTACTTTTTAGTTTATGATTTCTTGGGATGAATAGTTAGGTTGTTGTAGTTCCATGAACATGTTTAGAATGTTGATTTAGATTTCTGTTTGTAGGCTAAAGTAGATTTTCTTTCCAAATTCAACTCATCTTTTCCATTTCTTTCACCATGAATTTGTCAATATTTGTTGCATGAAGATGTAGTTTTCTTGCAGATTCAAGTAGCACAATCAAGGAGGACTTCACCAACACCTTCAGCCTCAATTCTCACCCTCCATCAACCTTAATTTCATCAAAATCGCCATCGGCCCTTTTTTCAGATTTTTCATCTCCACACCGTGAGCAAACCCTAGAGGTGCAAGACATGCTTCTCAAGAGGTTTTGAGATTGGACAAGGGCTTTACCACCTTTCACTCATCCAAAAACAGCTCCACTCCACCTTCCCTACTCTTTTCTCACCCATTTTTGGCCTCGGATTTCCCTCGGACTGTTTCCTATATCAATTCAAGACTTTCCTGTAGTAGCACTCGCATCAGCACTAGTGGGCCCCTCCTTAAGCTCAGAAACCACCATCCACCTCATCTAGACTTTCCAAAACCACCCAAACACCTTCATCCTTGCACCCATGAGGTCAAGCCCTTGATAAACCACCTTAGCATTTTCTCCTCCTAGCTATAAAACAATGCATTTACAAGCATAGTTAGGTCATGATTAGTTGCATGATAAAAAAAAATGATAGATATAACATAGAGTAGACAGAGTTTGTTTAGCCATTTGGCCCATCAAATTTTGACTAGGTTAGTTTCCTTTATGCAATTTCAATTCAACAATTTACTTCATGCAAGATGCCTAGTTTGCTTCCATTTATTATCATAGCTTAATTTGTAGATTTGTTTTGTTCCAGAGTATTTAGATGTACTTTCTTGCTGTAGAATAGTTCTTTGCTTGTTGATAGAGTAATAGATCTGCATCATTTGTAGCCCTAGGTATAAATTCAGAAGTGTGGGAGACTTCATCCAGAAATCATAGGAATATCACTCTTTTGTAGAGCTCAGAAGAGGATTACATGAGTAGAATGCATCTGCTATGTATATCACAATGTCACCTCCAAGTTTGTATGAACCCAGGGTTGATAAAGTAAAGTAGGGCAACCTTTTGGAGTTGCAGCATTATTGGTGCAATACCAAGGCTCACCAATTTTTGGCGCTATTTTTGGGGAGGTGTCTAATAGATGCTTTGATTTTGTTTTAGCATTATTTTATGCTTCAATTTTACATGTTGTTTAAAAAATATTAAAAAAAATACAAAAATATGATTTTCATGCCTTGTAGGAGTAGGGATACTGGAGGAATTTTTTTGCCTAAAACCCCCAAATCACCACATAGTCACCCTTCACTCTTCATCAGTGGTTGTGAGGTTGAATACACCATAGGTGAGCCTTACAAAATTTTTGAAGAACCTATTTGAAAACAAGAAGATCTTGTTTCACCAGAGGAACCTGCTTCACCTATTCAAACAATGGTTGAAACTGATGCCTAGGGAGCCTTTCCCATTAGAGAGGTAGATGGGGAGACTAAAATGAATAACATTAGCCCCTCGGCCCTTCCACATTTTCATGGAATTACCTTTGAAGACCCTGACACATTCATGTTTGAATTTGTTGTTTTTTGTAAGACCTATGACTATGCCTCAGATGATCAAAAGTTGAAGCTATTCCCATATAACCTTGAGGATGAAACATTGTGCTAGTTCATGGGTCTACCTAGGAACAACATCACTACCTGGGCACAGATGTAAGAGGCCTTCAACAACAAGTACATGGACTACTGTAGGTCCAAGGAAACTAAATATGAAATATTCAGGATGACTCTAGGGCCTCAAGAATCCCTATAGGACTGTGAAGAGAAGTTCTAGTTAAACTATAAGAGAGCCAAGTGTACCCTTGATCTCAGATCACTTAAACTAGTACTTATCTGAGGGATCATGGAGGTGATAGAAACCCTCAATATGTTATCAGGAGGAGATATCTACCAGTTTCCTTATGAGATAATCAAAATTGTCTTCAGGAAGCATTCTAGGTTAGCTAGGAAGAAAGGCAGAGCTGGCCAAAGTACAACCAATACCCCTTCCTCTTCCACCTCCATCAAGCATGAGATTGGAAATATGTTGGAGGACTTCAAGAGTGACATGCTCCACACCTTTTCCTTGCAAATGTACATAATGTAGATCAAGGGGAATCAAGAGGAATAAAAAAGAGCCTTGGTTATATTTTTCCCTAGATGTATTAGAAAACACCCTATAAATGAATGTCCATTAAATGTAATAGAGGTTTTCTTAGTCTGTGAGGATAATTGTGCCACATACAAGTGTCCCTCCCTACCTGGATTCAAAGTTGTATATCAAGGTGGGGAATTTGGACCAGAACAAATATGTTTCATCAACCAGAGAAGGCCTCAAGGCCCTTGGCCATATCAGCAGGGTATGAAAGGTGCACCTTATTCCTATTATCACAACAATCAGAATGCACCTATACAATCTTGGTACACCCCCACTCCTCCATCCTAGCCTACACCTCCTACTTGGCCTTACAACCCTCCATATAATCCTCAGCTTGTGAACCAACCATTTCAACAGTATGTTCCTCAACAACCTCAGTGGAACAACCCATCCCAAGGGTGGAGGCCTCAACAAAGTAAACCACCTGCTCTAATGCCTCCACCCCAACCTCAAGCTCAAATTACTCATGTTTCTCCACCCAAGTCGCCTCAGATACCTACACAGCCCAATCCAAACCCAAAAAATAGGCAGGAAAACCAGGTTTATAATGGAGAGACATCCTATCTAGCTTATGTTGTGGATATGTAGGATATTAATCTCAGGTCGGGAAGCGTACTCCAAAACAACCACCCTCCATCACCACCTGTAGAGGTTGAGGAGGAAAAGGAAGTAAGTAACACTCAGTTCTAACAACCTCCCTTTCCTAAGTTCTTGATCCATTCCATTTAGCACGCCCCAAAGGAGACCAAAATTCTGGGAGAACTGAAAATTTTGTGTGTAAAAATACCCCTTCTCTAGGCCATTAAGGATGTACCTATTTACAATAGGCTCATCAAGGAAAAGTGCTTCAAGAAAATTGGGAGGAAGAAGAAAGATACCCCCACCATAAATGTAGTAGGACAACTGTCTGACTTAATGTTGGGAAGGGTGATCTTTCCAAAGTACCTGGACCCTGGCAGTGCAGTTGTAGATGTGCACATAGATGGTGTCATATTCCCCAATACCCTAATTGATCTCAAGGCTTCCATAAATGTTATGAACAGGGAAAATATGCTTAAACTCAACCTCCAAGGGACTTTGAGGAAAACCACAACAGTTCTGCAACTTGCAGATCAGTCCACAATAACTTAGGAAGGAATTGTTAAGGATTTTATGGTTTCAATTGAGTCTTGGGAGTATCCTACAGATTTCCTGGTCCTACAACCAAAAACCAGGTTTAATGGATATCCTCTCATCTTAGGGAGACCTTGGTTAGCCATTCTCGATGCTTATATCATATGTCAGGTTGGAAACATGACCATTAAGAATGGGCCCTTGTCTAAAATGCTGGTATTATATCCTCCATTCCATCCTTCCATTGATCATGATATACCTATATGGTTGGAGGATGAAGAAGAAGATGAAGTATACAACATTGCCCCCATTTGTGCCATAGATGTTGTTCTTAGAGGGGGTCAACTTGGTGAAGATGAACTAATCGACCATGTCATTCAAAAATAGTCCCCCACTAACAGCCCACTTGAAAACCTGGTCAAAGAATTTGAAAGCCACCCTTGGATGGAACTGTACTAAGTTGATTCAACCTCTGAAACCACCAAGGTTGTGGAATTTGGCCCATCCAAATCTCTGAAAATTAACTCAAACCTCTCAGATAAAGAAGAAAAGAAGCTATGCCATGTTTTGAAAGAAAACCTAGATGAATTTTCTTGGGATTACAAGGACATGAAAGGGGTGCATCCCTCAGTATGCAGACATCATATTTAAATTAAGGAAGGATGCAAGTTTGTGTGCCAACTCCAAAGGTGGATGAACCCAGCTCTAAAATACATAGTCAAGGAAGAACTGCGGAAATTGTTGGATGAATGTTTCATTTATCCTATATTAGACAGTGAGTGGGTAGCTCCTCTTATCCTAGTCCCGAAGAAGAATAGAAAATGGTGAATCTATGTTGATTATCGGGAACTCAACAACGCCATCAAGAAGGACCATTTCCCTTTTCCCTTTAGAGATCAAGTCCTGGATGACCTTGCAGGAAAGAAGTTATTTTCCTTCTTAGATGGGTTCAGTGGGTATAATCAGATCCAAGTTAGCCCTGAAGATCAGGAAAATACTACTTTCACATCTCCTTGGGGTACCTTCACTTACAGAGTCCTACCCTTTGGGTTGTGCAATGCCCCAACTACATTCCAAAGGGATGTTTTGAGCATTTTCTCTGAGCTAGTCCATGACTCGGTTGAAATATACATGGATGACTTCACACCCTATGGGGATGACTTCCAGGAAGCTCTCTCCAATTTTGGAAAAGTGCTGAGAAGATGCATTGAGATGCATCTCTCCCTGAGCCCAGAAAAGTGTGAATTCTTGAAAAGAGCAGGAGTCGTATTGGGCACTCAATCTCCCAATAAGGAATATAGATGGACCTGAACAAAATCACCATTATAAAAAGGGTACCTACTCTTCAAAAGTAGAGAGATGTCAAGAGTTTCTTAGGTTTAGCTGGCTATTATATAAGGTTCATCTAAGATTTCAACAAGTTGTATTCACCACTATTTGGTTTGTTTGCCAAAGATTCTGAGTTTACTTGGTTCAGTCTATGTCAAGAAGCTTTTGAGCTCATTAAGGGAATGTTAACCACTTCTCACATTCTCTGAGGTCCAAATTGGACTTTGACTTTCTGCATCCACACAAATGCATCAGAGAAATCTATGGGGGCAACATTGGCGTAGTTAGAAGACAAATTACCTTATGCAATCTATTTCATCAGTATGAACTTGTCTAAGGCTGAACTCAATTATATTGTCATGGAAAAGGAAATGTTGGCCATTGTCCATGTTTTAAACAAATTTAGACATTATATCACTGGTTATCATACCTTTGTACACACATACCATGAAACCATGAAATATTTAATGAACAAACCATATGTCAATGCTAGAATAATTAGATGGTTGTTACTATTACAACAGTTTGACCTAACCATTGTTGATAAACCTGGAAAGGAGAATGTTGCTGCACATTTTTTTATCTAGGTTAGCTCTATCTGCAGATGAAGAGGGAATGGTGAATGACCAACTTCCAGATGAATATCTCTTCGCTATCTCAGCACTTTCACCATGGTTTTCTGACATAGCTAACTACTCAGTTCTTGAAAAGTTCCCTCCTAACCTCTCATCCAAGGGGAAGAGAAAGATCATTAGAAAAAGCGCCCCTTTCACCTGGATTAGGGAAATCTCTTAAGCTAGGCCCTAACCAAATTCTCAAAAGATGTGTGAGGGAGGAATAAGTTTTTTATATCCTCTCTACATGTCATGATAACTCTTGTGCAGGCCACTTTGCTGCAAAAATGACTGCCTTCAAAGCTTTGCAGGCAGGTCACTATTGGCCTACCCTTCACCAAGATGCCAGAAGATACGCTAGCAAGTGTGACCAGTGCTAAAGGATGGGGAAACCTATACAGAGGGATGATATGCCTTTGCACCCTTAGGTGGCTGAGCCATTTGGAAAGTAGGGCATGGATTTCATTGGACCTATTGATCCACCATCTGGACAGAAAAATTATATCATAGTATGCACTGAATACCTGAAAAAGTGGGTAGAAACAAAAGTTGTGGATGTATCAACCGAGGATAAGGTAGCATAATTTTTGAGATAGAATGTGTTCTATAAATTTGGATACCCCAGAGAGGTAGTCACTGATTAGGGGGCACAATTCACATCTCATCTCATTGAAAATCTACTGAGGAGGCACAAGATAAAGCATAATACTTCCACTGCCTACCACCCTCAAGAAAATGGCCAAGTGGAAGTGATCAACAGAGCCTTAGAGAAGATCCTCACCAAGGTTGTGAGCAACAACAAATTTTTTTGGGTGGACAGATTGGTAGAAGCTACTTAGGCCTACAACACTACTTGGAAAACAACAACAGGGTTCACTCCTGATGACTTGGTCTATGGCAAAAAAGCTCTTCTTTCAATTGAATTTCAGTTCAACACCTTAAGGATGGTAGCTGAGTTAGACATAGATATATCAAAGGCCCAACAAGAGAGGTTGCTACAATTAAATGGATTGGATGAGTTTAGGATGCAAGCACTCCTTCACACATAAGTGATTCAGCTGCAAAGTAAGGTCTTGCATGACAAACACATTAAGGAAAAGACCTTCCAAGAAGGATATTGGGGCGTTGGACCTTCCCCAGATAATGGAAGGTTTCAAAGGAAAAATAATGACAAGATGGCTGTGACCCTAAAAGTGGTCAAATCGAAGTGGTCAAATGTTATGATAATGGTACATTTTAGATCAGAACCATAGATGAGGAAGGGATTCCCATACTTGTCGTAGTTATAGGTTTAAAGTTTACAAAAAGATCCTATGTAGGGTAGAATTGTAAATTCAATAAACAAGGAGGGTGTATGTCATGCAGACCCAGAGTTTCTGAAGACTCCCTCCTCTAAAAAAAAAAAACAAAAGAAAATAAAGAGGCATGGGTGAAAACCTCTGGTTGGGCGCCTGAAGGTCAACTGTGGATTGAAAACCTCCATGAGGCAATCCTGGAGCAAAACAAAGAGAGAAAAATTAAAAAAAAAAGAGAAAATAAAATATCCTTGGGTGAAAACCTCTCTGAGGCACCCAAGGTAGGCCTATGGGTTGAAAACCCCTTTGGAGGTAGCTCAATTTACTTAAAAAGAAAAGACAAAAAAGAGAGAGAAAAAAATGGAAAATTAAAGAAAAATACCTATGCACGTATTTGTTTTTCTGTTTTTCAAGTTATTGATCAAAGATGGTTTTTGGGATCCAGAGGAGAAGTTTTTATTCATTTCTCCCTCTCGTCTGCTTGCACGAAACATTAACCACTCCAGCGTACACCCATTCATCCATTTCACCCCTCATATATGCAAAAATTTCAATTTTTTTCTCCTAACTGTAATTGCTACAAGCAAATCCAACAGCTACAGGATTCCTGTAGCACTACAGGAAACTCTTGTAAATGATATATGAAACTCATTCATGAAGGAAAGATCTCACTCAAGGATTTATAAACTTCAAGGAGAGCATGATAATTTATTTTTTTCCTATACCTACCATTCCTAACCACTATTTCACTCCATGCACAAGGATTCACTCTCTAAACCCTATGTTGCACCATTAGCAGCTAGATCATCTGAAACTTGGCATGAGGCCTCTCCACTTACCTATCCATCACTCCATTCATCCCATGACTCCACTCATAGCCTCCAAAAACCATATCCCTCGACTTCTAAGCAAGCTGAAGCAAGAAGAATCAAGAAGAAGACTGCTACAGGAATTGGAAAGTTTCCTGTAGCAAATTTGTGCATGGCACAACAAGGCCATAAGATGAAGAAAATTTGATGAGGATGACTCCAAAATACCACCAACAGACTCGAGGAGAGCAAGGACACTAGCCAAATGACCTGAAGACCTCCATGTAGCACCTACGAGAAGAAAATACAAGAAAAATATCAAGTAGCGCACTCAGAAAAAACAAGCAGCTCACTCAGAAAAAGCTGCCCACTCAGGAAAAAATAATAATATATATATATATATATATATATATATATATATATATATACAACAAAGCAAAGATCATGGTTGCAACCACCAACTCTATCTCCTTGCACCAACTCATTCTGCACCACACCAGAACCAAGTGGGCTTAGGTATGGCCCTTCACCTCTCGCTCTGCATTCATAATGGCCAAAATAGTCTAATGTCGAGATTTAGAGGTATAAAAGGAAAAAAGGTGGACCAGTTAACTTGGCCACCTTCGTAAAGTTAAACTGGAGGAAAAGTAAAAGTAAATTCCACCTTGACAAGTCAAATCAAGTAAAGAGGGAGTGAATGGGTATGAAGAAGGTGATTACGAGGCTAAGCAATCATTAACTGGAGTGGGACCAATGGTCTCAAAGAGGAAACTCATGTTAAGTACGAGTAAAAAAAATACTCCAAATTTAGTTAAAAATTCCATAAAGGTGTTATGTCTCATTTTCACCATTTCACTAAGAATTTCAAAGAGCAACAAGAGCAAGGGAGCATTGGGAGCCATCAAGGAGAGAAACATCTAGATCCAAGCTTGCATACACCATCGTGCTACAGGAAACAGAAATCTACTACAAGAAACTACACAGGCAAATCAAAGGGAAAAACTAAGTCACCTGTGGGTGAAATTGCTTCCCAAAGCTACCATCTCTTAAGAAAAAACACCAGAGGATAAAGGTAAGTGGTTTCCATCCTCCAGCACCGATATTTCTCCATTATATTTGACACAACAAAGTACAATTTGGAAATTAAAGGGTAAAAAAGAAAAATCTTGCATTTGTTTTAGACCACCATCTCCAAGACATCTTCACGCAACTCTCAAAAATCTCACCAACTTCCTATCAAAGCCATTAAAATGGGAGGGGGATTCAATAGAAGGGAGCCCACTAACATTAAGAGAATTAGGCAACATCCTCAAGTCATGGAAATTTTTATAAATCACCAATGGCTAAAGTATTGGTATGAATCTTGATTCGAAGTGTACGAAAAAAGACCACTTTAGCTACACATAAATTATAGCCCTAACAGCAGAAATGACTACTAATATCTTGAGATCTACAATTAGATGATCAAGACAAATGCTACAAAAATCTAGATCTATGCATTAGAAGACATTAAATAGTAGAAAAATAAGATTTACTCCATAGATCCAATAGACAAGACAAGAATATATCCAATGAATAATTTTATTAATGGCACCTGGGAGGAAAACACAAGAGGGTGTTCCCTGTTCTCCTCAATGGGATGGGTTCTTGTGAGTCCTCAGCACTTCAGATTTAGAACTTCTCTCTCTTGATGGTGTAGAAAACCCAGACAAAAATGGAAAAGTATGGCTATGATTGTGGATCAATAGCCAGACCAAGTGTTGAGATCCATAGTGATCTTTAGGCAACAAAAGGTGACAAATGAATGGGAAAACCCTTCTATTTATAACAAAATATTGAGTTAGTCTAGAGATTGGTGCATAATTAAAATATTATTAACCAAACCTAGATCCAACTTTTATGGAATATTTTATTATATTTGTTGGAGGGAAAAAGAATTTGACTTGAGTCAAATCCCTTTATTTGTAAATAATAAATAAATAAATGATTTATTTATCATTTTAAGGATGTGGTTGAGTAATAATCAAATAAATAATGATTTATTTAATTATTTAAGGGTGAATTAGTCATATTTAACAAAGAATATTATTTAAATAAGATTTAAACAATTATTCTTTAGAAAATAATAAGATAAATAATGATTTATCTAATTAATTTCCTTATTTTGGGTTAAATATAACCATAAATATTAATTAAACTACTATTTAACTAATTATTCCTTGAGAAAAATCAAAAAAATGTATATTTATTTAATATTTCCTTATGGGGTTTCCTGTTTAGACCATAAACAACTTAATAAAGGTGATTTACTAAGTTATTTTCATAGTGAAAGCAATTTTACTTGGAGTAAAATTGGTCTTACATGGTGTACTTGGGTCCATCTAATGATAATATGTTAGATGACCAAAAAATGGTGTAACAGATTTCCCCCCAGTGTGCGAGCGTTAGGAGCTAATTGTATGGCCGAAGTACGTTGTAAGAACTCAATCACTAGATATAAAAGTGGAAGTCAAAGAGAGAGAAGTATAAGGTAAACCAAAGTGCTGAAAAAACTATACCCTGAGGAGGCGACTTGCAGGTGCGACAAGTCTCTTTGATGAGTGAGTACCTACTATAGGTGGTGGGGGAGGCATACCTATGCTCGCCGAGGCAATAGTACAAACAATAAGGTGTCCGGAAAACCAAGGGATGAAATAATATAGGATATGCTGGCATAAACATGAGCTAGATAAATAACATGATAATGAATCCCACATACATATTGTGCCTGGGATAACAGCCAGGACTTGTACAGTAATAGTTGAGTAGATGAGATATAAATGCAACCTAGATGCCCCTAAACACAGGAAATGGCTCTGAAAATCTGACTAATACATGCAAACAAATGGCGCTGCAAGCGACTGAGGCTGACATCATCAAATGTATGGAGCTGCATCGAAGGATGTGATGAAGAGGTCATTCGAGTGTGTGGGGGGCTACCTGTAGGGCCACCCCCTCATGAGGGCTGAGACATCTCACACACACTTGGGAATCATCGATGTCAGCTTCTGCATCACTGAACTATCGAGTATACAGATCTCGATCATGCTGAAAGGAGCTAGAGCTAAGAAACAATCAAGTCAAAAGGAAATGAGGAGTCCCTTTGCTTGATCCGAGGCACCGAACCAGAGTGGAAGCTGGAATCAAGGTACACTGCCCTCTAGACCCGTCTTCTGGAATGAATGAGTTGATGTCGACAGAAGGAGGTCTGCCATAGGTGATGAAATAAGGGATCCTTAACTAGGGCACGAGAGAAAATAATAGAGTGACTGACAGACTGACGCCAATGATGATGATGAAATGGGGGGGAATGAGTAGCAAACGGACGACTTCGCTTGTTAGAGCATAAAGGGCATGGATGACCTAGCAGCAACTGACACAACATCATGAGGGATAGGGGACAGTGGGACTGAAGGCCATAATGTGTGACACGAGAGAGGGACCAAGCAATGAATGATGGAGGACTGTGGCAAGATGCAAAGGGACTCGGGATAGACTCCATGAAAGCAATGATGACTCAACTTAGATGCTCTAAACAAGGGTGACTCGATGGTGCTGCCACATATGTAAAGGGTCCAATGGGGACCATAAAAGCATGAGTACCAGATGGTAACTCAAGACAAAAGTCGACACGAGCATGGACAAGTATGGAGGAAACATGGTGCCCTCGGTATGAGTGTTGCAAGTGAATAAATTTGATTTTTGGGAAGGGTGAAGTGGTGCTTCTTAGAAAAAATGTGTCCTGGTGAAGTATCAAATCTAAAAAACTAATAGATACCCATTTGAGGGCTTGGTGAGATCTTTCCAATGATGTAGATGGTTCATCAAACTGAGCTACGGTTTGGTCGCAGTAAGCGAAAGAAAAATCAGGGGTTTTATTTTAATAAGGCATTTTCCTTCAAGATTCACTCATTTTCCGGTGGAGCTGTGGTGAATGTCGTGAGGAGAGGAGGCCTTAAATCTTGCGGTGGTTGTAGCAGATAAAGCGACCATTGGAATTTAAGATCTGACAGTTGTAGGTAAGATTTCTAATCCTACTCTTTCATTTTGAAAGTTCAGCTTAGGTACCCAGAGCTCATGAACAGGCCAGGTCACACTTTCTTGGGGTCTGCTCTGCGACCTGGGTAGTAGGTACTAGGCAAAAAACTGCTACCTGTCCCAGGGAATGACCTGGAAAGTTTGACCTGTCAGAGAAAGGGGGTTTCAGTGCTGTTATGGGCTGAGATCTGGGATTTTATGGTTGAGGGGCATAGGTGCCCCTCAAGCATGTTGTGGACATGCCAAAATGTATTTAGAAAAAGGGGAATCTAAACACATTTTAATGATGTGGTGCGCCATTTTTTTTCGGTATGGTTATGTAGTTTGAGAAAGGAAATAGACGATTACCAATCTCTTTTGGTACTGAATATATGAATCAAATGGACTTTAAGCTTTCGGGTTGGCATACATGGTGTTACTATCCCAAAGAGAGGATTTTGAGATAATGAACTGATGTTCTCCCATAAAAACCATAGGTTGGTAAACCACAATGTCTATGAGAATGGGTTTCTGATGTAATATGAAGAAATGATGAGGGGTATCATCCCTAGAGTGATCTGAAGTGATATGGGGCTCTAGATGTTCTTCTAAATGTGGAAGAATAATGGTACTAGAGTTGACACGACCAGATACACTAGGAGAGTTGTGGAGAATTTCGTTTCTTGGTTTCTCAAATATGGGTGCCCCCTTACCCAAACATTGGGTGTCATTGTAATGACCACAAGGTATATGAGGTTCGAATGCAAGGGTTCGATGTAAGGGGGGATAGATAAAGTTAGGGGTGGTGACTACTTCCATAGCGTCGTCATCGTAATAGAAGATGGGGTGACTGGTGGAAGAAATACCACCTGACGCGGTGAAGCTACCTAACTCATCATCATGAGAAGAGGGGTTCACATGCACATCGTCAAAAGTGGTGACAGAAGAGTAAGCAGATAAACGATCTACCGATGTTGAGCCCAGGGTGATTGCTGAAGGGAGTTTAGATGAAACATCAGGGGGAGTATCCGAGGGGGCTTCCACCAAGGGTCTCATGGATGATGATAGGTAGCAAATGGTGGACGAAGGCTCCGTCATCTCGAAATTAGGAGGGGGAATGTCAATGGGAGCATTCGTGTCCTCTAGTTTTTCCGAAGCAAAACGCGCAAATAAGGTAGGGGTGGACTCGTTGCGCTTGGCCTCAAATTAGCATAAGGCTTCTAAAGAGAAACGATACTCTTCGAGGCGAGGACAGAGGTGAGTGTAGTGGCCATGGAAATCACACAAAGCACAAGGGTAATTTGTGCGCAATGTTTTGAATTTTGTGATTGAATCAGGTAAAGTGACATATACCTCTGGGATATCAAATTTCGAAAATGTCTCATTAACCATGGACTTGAGGTGAGGCAGCTCTGGACAAGTATGGGTGGTGTGGCTGACAAAATCACACACAGCACACTGGATGGTACACTTTGGAGGCCGAGAGGGGGCAGGGTTTGCCAGGTTAGCCTTGTCCTTTGATGCCCCCTTGCGAGCTTTGCCCTTCTTACCATAATTGGTCGCAATAGGAGGTGTTTCCTATTGAGGTGAATGAGGCACTGTTGCAGCGGGAGAAGTCATAGGGACCGGTTGGACCGGGGTCAAAGAAAGATAAGGTTTGGGTTGACCAGGCAGGGTAGCGGCTGGAGGATCGAGGTACCAGACGGGAATCCCAAGGGTCAAGTTAGGAAGAGAGAGGGTGGCCATAACAGGTACCGTGTATACTCCTGGTGGGGGAGCTAGGAACGGTATCTGACCAGGGGGGTACTGACTAGGCGGGACTATTCCAAGATGGTTAAGGCCTGGAGGAACCATTCCAGGAGGATAAAGGGGGTCATGAGTACCAACTGAAGGTGAAGGGCCAGGAGAAGAAGGTTCAAAAGGCTGATCAGAGGACATCATGAGAATCTGGTAATTGGGGGAACTAGATGGAAGAGGTTGAGTGGCCACTTGAACTTCAGGTGTTTGGGTAGCCACAAATACCTGCTGTGCATTCACCTGCTCTTGAGGGGGCGGTGGCTGTTGTTATGGGGGTTGAGAAGGCAAGGGAGGTAGAGGTGCTAATGCTGGAGGAGTTGGAGCACCAAGCTGCAGATACGGATAAAGGGGTTGGGTAACAGTGTGGTAAATAGGAGGTTGGGCCAAAAGAGGAGGCATGCGGTATCCTGGATACTTGCTACCGGGAGGGGGAGATGTGTGGGAGGTGTTTCCCCCCAAGGAAAACCACAACCCTTGGGAGGTTGAGCATATGGATGAGAGAGAGCTCCAACGATACCGTCGGTGGCATCAGTGCCCGGTGCGTTGGCACCACTAGGTTTGGGAAGATCAGGTGAAACGGTATAAACATAACAAACATAACCCGTCTGAGCGTAGATCAGGTCATATTTTAACGCCATTTGGAGGGTGGCTTCTTCGGTTTGAGGAAAATGCGATGCGACATCTTTCCCGATAGGAGGAAAGAGAGATCTAAGGAATTAGTCCATGTAGACACGGTCTTCGAAGGTAGGGGATTGACATAGGCTCTTTCTTCTCTACCATTCTCGGACATGATTAGATAGGCGGGTCGCAGATGATTGACAGAAAGAAGTCAAAAGTTCGATACTAGTGTCATAACGAAGGGGAAGATGGAAGTAAGATAAAAAATCCCGAGCAAGAGTCACAAATGTGGTATGAGAGGAAGTGGCTTGATCAACATACCACTTAGAAGCTTCACCTGTAAGCGTTCGTTGGAACAACCGAAGACGGATAGAGTCATCGGTAATGGAGTTAGATGAACACCACATGTGGAAAGTTCGAACATGATTTGAAGGATCTTCTCTAG
>JAXQQM020076079.1:0-136359 GCA_034641835.2 Pinus albicaulis
AAACCGCGTATGTTTGGTTGCTGACAATTTTTTGGTTGGTTCAGCATTCTTCAGCACAACTGCAGTGCTATTGGTATCTCTGGTGGTGTTCCAGTTCTCATAATTCTATTTCTCATGTTTGATAAAGATGCCTTGATGATTTGTTGGTGAAAGTGTTCAGGATGCACAAACTAAGGGGGAGCCTTAGTCATATGAAAAGGATGCTTGGATGCACAGATTCAGGGGGAGCAGTGACATTGCTGAGTATAATGCATTGTTGACATTATGATGGTTCTGAAATTTGTTCTCTTTCTTGAGGACTTTCTTGTGTTGGTCTTAAATGGTCATCTTTGTAATTTGTTGAAAAGGTCTTGTTGAGACTCATGTTGTAAAATTGTAATATTCAGTCATGTAAGGACTTGTCAATTTTGTAAACCCACTTGGTTGGGTAGCTGAGTCAAATTTTGTAAACCCACTTGGTTGGGTAGTTGAGTCTCTTATGTAAACCCACTTGGTTGGGTAGTTGAGTCTTTGGTGATAGGAAGTTCATAGAGTCATGTACTTCATTAACAAATATGTTTGAAGGATCAGCATGAACTCAGGGGGAGCTTGGCCACTTCAGCACATATCAGATCTACAGAATGTTTCTTCCACATAAATTTTTTGATCCGCCCTTTGCCCTTGATGTCAAAGGGGGAGAGTGACATGGTGTTTGAATGAAGAGAAGATAATGATGTCAAATATTTGGGAGAGTGACAATTTTTGGGAGAGTGACATGGTATCTATCTGCTATGGTAACCAAACACCATCGTGGTTGCCATCAAGTCCAAAGGGGGAGATTGTTGGAAATATGATGCAGAGTGTTGTCCTTGATGGCAACCCACTAAATGAAGATGAATACATGATATTGTTGGCATGTGTTGTCCTTGATGGCAATACACTTGATGAAGCTATTATTGGCTTGATGGACTTGGTAAATGATAAAGATGATGGCAACTTACTTGATGAAGGAAATCTGATGTATCTACAGTGAGTACAGAAGGCAATGAAGAAAGGATTTCAGCATGTGCTAGATTCTATGATGAAAAAGAGTATGTCTCTTGGTATACGCGGATTGGCCTAAGGGAAGTCGCGTATGCACGCGGAAAAGAACGTACCAAGTCGCGTATGGGCTAAAGCGCTCAAAAAGTGCAAAACCAAGGGTAACCACCATGGTATTAACCCATGGTATTGGGTAATGATCCGCCTAATTGACCCCGTCCAGGTAGTTTTGGGCTTATGGTATTGTTTTGGTCCATGGTATTGAAAAAGGGGCTCATGGTATTGAAAAAAGGATAATCATATAAAAGGAGAAGAAATTCATTGTGCACAATAAGCGGGTGAGTGCAAGATGTCTGAGCTTGAATGAATACTTCTCTCTGAAGTATATCTGAATGGAAAGGGTTACACTTGAATGATAAATCTGAATGTATGATGCACCAATGATGAAGAAGGGGATCTAGATCTGAATTGCTCTTGTATTTGCTAGATATGATTATGGAAGGCTTAGATCCGTGATGAGGCGAGCATCTAGGCGAACATCTGTCTGAAGCAAAAGGGTAAATCTGAACTGAATATCTGATCTGAAGAAGTATGCTGCTCTGTAATGATTGAAGATCTATACGCTACTTTGCCGCGGAGGAAGCGCGTATGTACGCGGCTTCGCTGAAGTGAAAGCGTGTATGCGCAATGAAATATACACTGAGGTATACGCTGGTTTGTGTGGACGAAAGCGCGTATATACGCGACATCAGTGAAGTAAAAGAGCGTATGCAAACTAGGGTTTGCTGAAGCAAGGGGTATGAAATATCTGATCTGTTCTGCTGTGTTTCTGCTATCTGATCTGTGTTGATATGTATCTGTTGATGATGTATGTTCGTGCTTAAAAGTATGGAAAGGGTTCCGTCTGGAAATATGATGAATTGCGGTCTGCAAGTTGTGTTCTATTGAAGTGGTTGGATCCAGTGTGAAAATTGATGAAACGTGGTCCAAGGTGGTGTTGAAGGTTGTAGCCTTCAGTCAGGGGGTTGTAGCTCCCTTCCAGGTGAGGCTGGTAAACGAGATCGGGGGGTCGTAGCTCCCTTCCAGGAGAGGCCGGTAAACGAGTCAGGGGGTTGGAGCTCCCTTCCAGGAGAGGCTGGTAAACGAGCGCAGGTGGGTGCCTGCGTGCTGGTCAAGTCTGCGCCAGCACATATGTTGTAAGATGTTTTCTCTGTAATAAAATATTGAAGGCTGAGCAACTGCAGCGGTGGTTTTCTCCCGACTTGGGTTTCCACCTAAAAATCCTGGTGTTCATATGTGATGATTTGTGTGATGGTTTATTCTGTTCTTACTGCACATGTTTACTGCTTATTGAATATCTGATGAATAAATGATGGAATGGTTTAAGTGAAGATTTAATGACATATCTAAATCTCTGTGTATACGCGAGTTTCATAAAGGGGATCCGCGTATATACGCTAGTTTACTGAAGGAAAGTAGCGTATGGGTTTTAGAGCATGAAAAAGTAAAAAGTTTGATTATGCAGTAAATACTGATTCACCCCCCCCCTCTCAGTATTTTTCCCAACAGAAGCCCATGTTGTCGGAGAAATAGAAGAACCTGATTCAAAGAAGCGTAAGAAAGAAGAAGTGAAATATCTCTATTATGATTGATATGAGTCTTCTTATTTGAAAGGTATCTGTTGGTTGTAAAATAGTATGTTAAGAAACATTATATACTATATAGCTGTATCATTTTTAAAATTAGCATCATAGAAGCATTAAATGTAAGGATTACTGGTCATAAGAGGATGTATGAAAACATTGGTATAACATCTAAGCTATGACAACTCCTTGAACCTCATTGTATTTATAAAATGGATGTTACCTAGATCATGGTTTACCATTTATTAATCAATATGGAAATAGGTGCTGAAATTTTTTAGATGAAATCCTTTTGGGATTTAATGGTTAGAAAGTAAGAAAAATGTTTCATCAATAATGCTAATAATTATGGGATTAGGATTTGATGACATATTGATAAATTAGGTGAAGGGAATGAAAGTATTCACTCCAAGAAAAAATGCTGTAGAATAACTCAAAAGAAGGAAATTGTGTATATATATATATTTATGCTAACACTGGATGCTATGTAGTCATATGGTTGCAGAAAATATACTTCTATTTTTCGAAGTATGATCAAAGAAAGTAGAAACTCTTCCTATGCACAAGTTTCCACACTAGATGAAATCAACATAATATGTCCTTATATGGAATATGAGGTGATTTTATATTATCAAGGAGCTGCACATTGGAAATTATTGGGAATAAATTGTGTGGAGAAAGAAAGGAAGAGATTGTGAGAAATGCAACCATGGTCAGAGGTAGTCAACATCCAAGGAAGCTAAGAAGACTTGACTGGAAGATCTCTTGGGAAGATATGTAGAATCTGATAAGAAGTTCGGAAAATATGGAGACCCTTGATAATACATATATTTTGAGATGTGTCAAACTGTACAAAGGATGTCGATGACTACAAAAAGGATGTCATGGTGAAAGATCATCATTGAGGTAACTTTTGTTTAAAGTATTCATATTTATAATTGAATAATATTTGATGATGTTATGTAGGGATTCATATGTATTCCACAATTGATAACCTTATGGTAGGATGAAATATCCTTGAAAGAAGTATGGTCCAAAGGAGAGCAACATGGCATGAAGCTAGACCAAATTAAAATATTGATGGATCACATTCTGAATACATGAATCATGGATGAAAGCGATGGATGATATGTGACCTAATAAAGAAATCCCAAAGATGAAGGCCCCTCAATTCATGACATCAAAGGAAGGATTTCTTCATGAGCAACTGGGTGTTTTCATAATTTCTATTGTAGGTCCCTAGTTAAGAGGGGGCCTAGTAATGAGTTTCTTACTTGGGAGAAACTTGGAGTATGTCCTTCTCGAATTAAAAGGGAGTTAAATATATGACTCTCTAATTCATGTGTCATGTACTAGACCAGGACTAAAAACTACAAGTCATAGTGAAGTACATCAGGAGAGAATGGATAGACATGTCATTTAGGTCTTTACCTGGAAAGATAGAATGGAGGATTGGGTAAATCATCTGGCATCTAATACTCTTTTGGGATGTATTAGGGCATCCATGGAAAGAGTAGTCATGAAAGGACATATATTCTTTGAGGATTATCTATCCCGATAAGAATAGTCCTAGGAGGTCATACTTGGTGAACACTTGGGTTGAGTATGTACCTTGGAGGCAAAGATGAGGATGTCTAATAGACACTGCTCACCCTGGAAAAAATTGATTAGCTTATGGTATCACTGAGTAAGAGGGAGTAAGATTAGTCAAATATTCTCTTTATCTATAGGTGCAAGAAGAAGATAATGAATAAGTGTTTTCAAACGATATGTACTATAAAAATATATATGTTTGCTATAGACATACATCTGTATGCTATTGAATGGAGCTACGGGGCTCCCATTGATATAGTCTTGTGTTTCAAAAAGTAGTTTGGCACTAGTCCCTATATGAAGGGATTCTTGATGATTGAGCTCTGGTATCTCCTAGGGGGGCTTGGGGTACTCATTGAGCTGTAAGTGACCATAGGGCGAGTGGTTCACCTCCCCCTAGTGGTGTGTTGTGTATAGGGTGAGTGGTTCAACTACCCATGTGATACCCCATGATGGTTGATATGTGTGTAGGGTGAGTGGTTCACCTTCCCCTAATTTTGCAGACACGTGTGTAGGATGAGTGGTTCACCTTCTCTTGCGGGTACCCTAGTGAGAGATGCATACAAGTATTTGTTGAAATGTTAGTGGGATGTGGTTCATCCTTTCCCCACATGTAGGATTATTCCTACCATTGATGGTTTCTGCATGCTTGTAGGAGGTGGTTCGTCCTTTCCCTACATATGGTTATTATCAAGTTTGTAGGATGTGGTTTATCATTTCCCTACATGTGATTGTGATGTATATTTGTAGGATGTGGTTTCTCCTTTCCTTACATGTGATTATGAGAAGGATGTGATATATTCATTCCTTTTTGGTGTTTCTGCATCATCCTACCCATGTAGTTTGGGACACATGGGAAGTAACTCTCATTTGTCCAATGAGTTGGGAAAAGTGGTTAGGTACCATAGCACTATCGATGGATGCATCGCATAATTCCATACTCCCTATGATAAGATGCATGGTGTTTATCTACTTGATCTGGGATCATTTGAGGTTCTACCTCCATAGTGACTTTTGTCAGTGGAGAGTGGCAAGGTATTGTGACTCACTCTCAATCAATTCTTCTTTATTATTCACATTAGTGTTCAGTAGAGAAAAGATGAAAGAGATGGTTGATGATGGTAGGATGGCATGATGAACTATGGTAGCAGATGGATTGGTAGGTGGAATTCTCCCTAGTTGAGAGGGGGTATTAAAATTAGAAACTACAGAAAAATTCCACTTTGGTCTACTTAGTTGATGGAGATAATAATCCCATTGAATTCCTTTTTTTGAGAGGACCAAAATCGATCTAAAGATATTCAAATTTGGACAAGGAAAATATTTGTTTATTCAAAAAGGAATGTTATAAGTCATGATTTTTTTTAGGCAAGAAAAAATAAAAATTTGAATTTTGAGTTTGCCTCCAAATGTTATGGCAAATCATAATGTCTATATTGTATATAAGGAAACTCTTCTCATGCCATTTCACAAATTGGAATTTATTCGACACTTTGAGGCAGTGTATCATCTAGAAGGTTGAATCATGTCTGTGACAACCAACCTAATAAGGAGGAAACATGAGTATTATGTCTTGGTTTTTTCTCTTCCATCATTGGGTCAGGTATATTTTGTTGGAAAGGCCGCAAGTATTAGGGCATTTCTGGGCTATTTTCAGGGGGTCAAACTCCTCCTTAGAACAAACCGAGCATCTCAAGTAGAAGACTGAAGAAGATAGTGGCAAACCTGGTCTAGATCGATGGATATCTTAACTATATTCTACCTACCCTAGATGGTTGCAGAACCTCTGTGGAGTATGGTCGAATCTGACACCTGTGTAAGTAATAAAAGAGGCTAAGATATTAACCTAGCCTCAATTGCCTTAAATGATTAGAAGATCGAAGGTTTATGAGGGTTGTATCATGAGTTTTTTGTTGTAAGTTAGGGCAGACGTATGCCCTAATCAAATATGCTTTCAGGCCAGATTTGGGTTGCTCATCTCTAGTAAAGATGGCTGCATATAATCATCTTGGTCTGAGCTACTTTTGAAATATGTTATTGAACTACTGTATCTCTTATGTACCTCTAATGAGATCATGGAACATATAATGCAAACATGATTGAGTAGTAGTAGTGTTCAACATATTGACAAGTGTATTCTCTCTCTATTTCTCTGTTGGAAATCTGATAATAGTAATAAGAAGAGTTGATCAAGGGTTTTCCCCATCTTGGGGTTCCCTAGCTTGAGCCATATTCATGTTTTATTTTGTATTATATTGTCTTCAACTCTTATTATTTATGTTCTTTCATTATTTACAGTTATGATTAATGAGTTTGCTAATGGATTGATGGATAATGATGTAACTAACCTAAGAAAATAACATGTTAACTCAAAATTGACAAAGGGAATTATCTTAACCTAGAGCTTATGATATCTAGTAATTATGTTGTGATTAGGATTATGATGATGTCTATATATGTATCTACTATTTTGTTATGTGACAGTGTCATGATGGATCATGGTTGTTTGTATGTTAATGTATATATATGTGTATGTGTGTGTGTGTATGAATGTCATTGTCTAGGAGCATTATGATTGTATTATGCTAATGATTATATATATGTATGTATGTATGTATGTATGCCATTGTCTACTAGGATCATCAGAGATCGTTCTTGTGGAGGAATGGTTTCTTATGCAGGTGAATGGCATGAAGAGATTCCTAGTTCATGAGAAATCAAGTGGGAAGAGTAGTCTTGACAAATCTACGAGGTCAGTATGATGTGGTTATGAATTGATATTATGTTATTATACTATGTATATGTTTATGATATGTATAGGCTATGTTGAGGGATACGTCAGTGAAATGAAAGTAGTGTGCTCGTGGCATGTTGGGATAAGCATGGATAAAACACTAGAAACAAGGTTGCTTGGTAAGGATAGTGCGGTCTTACGATGTGCAGAACGGTGTTGTGTACATGTAGCATATGCAGTATTGTGTACGTATGATGTTGTGTTCATGTTGCACATATGATGTTGTGTGCATGTTGCATATATAGTGTTGTGTGCATGATTTCATATGCAGTGTTTAGTACGATGGTGCTAAGTACATGTCGTATATGTACTGCTATGTACATATAGTGCTATGTACATGTTGTGAATGTGGTGCTATGTACATTTGGTGCAGTGTATAGGTTGTAGTTGTGGTGTTGTGTACATATGATGTAGTGTGCATGATATTACATGTGGTGTTGCGTGCATGTGGTGCTATGTACATGTGGTACATGTGGTGTTGTGTACACATTGTGCAGATGGTATTGTGTCGATGTGGTGTTATGTACATGTCGTAAAATTGGTGTTGTGTACACATTGTGTAGGTGGTATGGTGTACATGTGGTGTCGTACACACATTGTGCACATGGTGTCGTGTGTGTGTGGCGAGGTGCACACATTGTAAAGATGGGGTTGTGTTACAAGTGGTATTGTTGTACATGTGGTATTGTGTACATGTTGTACATGTTGCATTTGGTATATTTGGTATGGTGCTATAGGTATTATGTAGCCATTTTATTGCGACATGTGTATTCATGGTATTGTACAGTGTGTACGTATATATATTGTGTTGTACACTGAGTGTAGGTGTATGTGTAGCTTTGTACACTGGATGTAGGTGTATATGTTTTGTTGTACATTGGTGTAAGTCTATGTATTGTGTTGTACATTGTGTATGTGTATGTGTTGGACAATGCGATGGGACGGAAATGTATGGTATTGTCTAGCCCTTGTTTTTTTTATTGAGGGTTGAGGTGGTTTAGTCTCTGGATTCCCTTGTTGTTGCTATTGAGGGTTGAGGCGGTTTAGTCTCTAGATTCCCTTGTTGTTGATATTGAGGTTTGAGGCAGTTTAGTCTCAGGATACCCTTGCTGCTGATATTTAGGGAGGAGGTGCTTTAGTCTCCAGATTTCCTTTTTGCTTAAAGAGAAGGCACTGGGAGCATTCTGGGTTTGGAAAAAAATTAAGTGTGTGTACGGAAATGATAAAGAACAAAGGAAAAATCAAAGAATCAAGGAAAGATAAGTATGATTATTTTACTTCAATTTTTAATTATGCAAGTGATCTATGATTTTGATTATGTTGGTTGTATTTGAGTTAAACAGATGTGATATGTTTATATGTTTATACATGATGATTTGGTCAAGGATCTGGTTTGACTTGTTTTGACATGAAGTAAGTAAAATTGCAAGTATACCTTATTTCCGAGCCACCAATGAGGTATGATTTGAATTTATTTCAATTCCTTTTCAGTCTAATGGAAATTATGTTCTTGGTACAGGAAAGCATGAAAGTTTCCAGTTTAGGGTGGTTAAAACTAATTTTAAGGATTAGTAGTAGAAAAAAGAATTAAAACAGGCCAAAGTATGCTGGTAAAGAATTCAGGAATAGGGCCATTGTGGGACACTGGTACCCAATAGTTTCCACTGCTTCCCATGAACATGTTATGACTGGTATGATGGTTTTTGAGGAAGGTATATGCATTAGTTTTTGGACCTTCCAATGCGAGGAAGCCTTGCCAAGGGATTTATCGCTCACGATAGGGGATGCCAGGGAACTTGAAAGGTGAGTGGCTGCATGGAAAGGAGTGATCGGATTGCCTGAGGGATTGTGTAGAAAAGAAGGGAAGGTAGGGGAATGAATTTTTGTCATCATTAGCATTGCTAGATGGAATCAAATGCACATTGGGAGTGTTCTCTAGAATAAGCATCCTATATTTTTTCACTGAGAGGACTGCATCACAAGATTATAGCGTTGGACATTCGATGTAGGTTGGAATTTTGCAGTGGATTCTGAACTTCCTGGGAAGGAGGTGAATCCCAGTACTACTTGTAAGGGTGGAGGTGTGAGCCTCTAGACTCCCTTGTTACAAATGCAGGAATTGTATCCTTCATTATGGGTGTTTCTCAACCATCTCCATGATTTACTAGTCCATGGTCATCTGCACCTTTCTTATGACGGTCATTTCATACTCTACAAACAATTTTTCTACTTTCTCTGCCATGTTATAGAATGCCTTGCGGTAATTTTGCTCTTCTTCCCCACGAGCTTCTTCATATGCCATGTCTCTTCTTCATGGTGCACATATTGCTTTGAGATCAAAGGACTTAAGCTTTCCTTCACATCTTTGAAGCTTTTTTCTGGTTAGCATGTACTCATGCAATTTGCATCAACAAAGACCTGCCCTGATACCACTTGATCCAAGATCTTTTGGTTATAGATGCATTAAATAATTTCATATAATAGAGCACTTAAAATTATGAGAACATAAACACATAAGGCAAAAATAAAAGATAACATAGCATGCATGAGATTAAGACACCAAAATTTTTATTACGGAGTTCGTCCAATTTGGACTACGTCTTCGAACCCTCCTCAATAGTGGGGAGGCCTTTATTCATTAAGTGGAAAGAAGAAGAAGAAGTACAAGTGAAATTACATAAAGCACCCTTATACCTCCAATCTGTAAAATGGCCAAAAAATGGAGAGCTCTGATGCAGAAATGGACATCACCGTTGAGATCCTGTCGCCGAGAGATGTAAAATCGACATAAAATTTGTCGCAAATGGACACTGGCAAGTTCTGCACCCCAGGGAATATTTTGATGCTCTCAATATTCCTTGGGCAGGGTTCTGCTCCTCTAGCCCACTCTTGGCTCCCCTTCCACTCTACCTTGTTTGGACACACTTCACAAATGATGTGATTTGATATAAGGTTGGCAGTGGACTGTTCAAAGTTGGAGCCAGTGGTGTGTTGGTAGCACCCACCGACAGAGTATGTTGGAGAAGGTGGAGGGTTCGGGTTCAAACCCAACCTGACCCATATTAGCAACGTTTGTTACGCATTTTTGTTTTTTTTTAATATTTTTGGGACCGCCCGCTCAAGGTTCGGCCACGTGGGTCGGGCGGGTCGACCTTTATCGGTCCCGTGGTTCATGCTACCTTCGTGTAGCATTAACCAAGGTGTGGGTGGTGGGCAGGTCCACACCATGCGACCCAACCCAACCACATCATGCTATATACAAGAATGGTGTGGGTTCCAAGGGTGGTGGGGTTGATAGTTTGCTCCCCAACAACTTATTTATTAATATAATGTGGACCCATGCGGGGGTGGTGGGGGTGGCAGCCCGCCACCCCTATTTTTTTATATTTTTTTCGTTATTTAAAACAAATTGATCATTTTTAAATTAAACAAAAATAAGGGTTATCAGGATTTTTAAAGAGGCCACAATTTCACCCATTTTTGGGAGCTAAATTCCCCACCGGTTGACGGTGAATTTGTGTGACACATAAACCTGGCCCACTACCCAACTTTGACCAAAAGTTTGACTCACTCTAACTTCTCCATAAGGTCTCAGATTGGAGATCCGTTCGCACTATTGGAATCAGGGCGACAATAACTTCAATCCGGACCTTACTTGAGATCAATTCGACCACTTTGAATTTTAACCATATCTAAGCCTTCTTGATCTCCTGAGGGTGTTTGGAGCCACCTAGATCAATGATGCATCATTAATTGTGTAGGATATCGGTGAATAATCTAACATGGTATGCATGGTTTAGATGGTGAGCTTGATATAGTTGGTCTACAAAATGTTGAAGGAGGTGAAGTTGGGCCTCCATTGAGTTGAATAGAGCCAAAAAGTAGACACTCCTTGGAGATTCCCCCCTCGGCATCACTAGTTCACCCTCCTTGGTCTGATTTTTCCTCGTGGGGTTGCCTCCCCTCCTTCATGGACGCTCACAGAGGCGAAGCATCCTGCTAGTGCCCGAGAACTGACCTTGTGCCATTGCAGAGATTACACCCAAGGGCCAACCATGAACCCACCATCATAAAGCATCGAGATGATACCAAATTTTATCGCCCACAAAAATTGAAAAACCAATGTTGCATTCCTATTGTGCTTTCCCATTCCCACCAACATGCACTTTCCCAAGCAATCCACTCTTTCAAAGACAGAAAAAGTAGGGAGAGGAATCAATAGCAAGCCAAAGAATCCCACTTACATTAATACACAGAAAAATAGAGGTGGACGTTCTAAACCAAAAAACCTTCAACGAACACCTGGTAGACCATCTTCGACCTTCTGTCTTGAGCGACCACCACCAACTATGCCATAGAGACAGGATGCATGGACACCAAATGACCAATTCAATTTGACATAGTGTGGTTACCAAAGCGGAGTCCCATGTGTGGACAAATCGATTTTCGGTCTCATTGAAAGGTGTCAAACTGAATTTTCTTCTTCTTAGAGCCTCCTCCTCCCCAAAGAACTAGATGGCGATTCCAAGGAGATTCTCTATGAATTCAGACCAGTTTCTGGTTCTCCCACTACTCATTGATCGACTTGTGAATGCCATTATTTCTACCATATCCAACCATTATACCCCTCCACCTTCCCAGAGACTTTTGTGGGTCGATTCCCTAGGCCGCTCTATTGCCCTCCACTTGCATTTAACTTGCAACGTGGGGAGGGTTAAATCCCCCCATCCTTTGCTTATCATCGGGGATCACCCCCATCTGAGAATTTATGTATTGTTAATTAATACTTCGATACAAATAAAATAATTTTCATTAAAAATTTGATATTTTTAAACATTTGAAAATAAATACACATTTCTCATATAGTATAATTAAAAAAATTACACATTTCAGGCCGTTTTTGCTAAAAACGACATGAAAAATACATGATTTTATGGAAGAAATTGGCCATAAAAAGTTGAAAAAAATAACAAATTTTATGTCCAAAGATGATTATATTTGAAGGTTTTTTTCCAAAAAAATGTGATTCACATAAAACTTTAAGGAAAAATAACAAAAGAAAAAAATATATGTTAAAAATATATATAATTAAAATTAGTCGTTAACAAAAAAAATCAAAATAACAAAATTAAATTAAATTTCTTAAACAAATTACAATATTCTAAACCAATTAAAATCAATATATATATATATATATATATATATATATATATATATATATATATATATATATATATATATATATATATATATATATATATATACATATATATTAAAATGAATTAAAATAATAAAAACAAAAATGTTTAGAAAATTGAAAAAAAAAATTAAAAGGATTAAAATGTTGTTAAAAAATTAAAAATAAAATCAAGATAAATAAACTAAACAAATGGAAAAACAAATAACATACAAGTTTTTTTTAATATTAAATAAAATATTCTAAGAAAATTATACAATTATTAATAATAATAATAAACTATAATTAAAAATAATAATAATAAATAAAACATATGATAAATTAATTTAAAAACAATAAAAAAATAAAAATCATTTTTTTAATATTAAGAAAATATGAAAAAAAATGGTGTCCAAGGAATTGTGACGTTCCTCTCCCCGCACATCTACCCACTTTCAACGGCTTACCTAAGGTAAACATGAGATGCGGGGCTGCTATGAAAATACTCAACCTCCTAGGTGACCTTAAAGAAATAAATTCGACAAACAAAACTTACTGGCTTCCCTCAGGTGCCACAAGACCCTCCAGGTGTCCATCTCCTAATCCACCCTGACTTTTCCATGATTTTTACCCCTAGTCGCTCCCTTTCCAAGTCATTGGTGCAACTGGAAACCCCCATTCGCTCCCACAGGCCTTCATTAGTGTGACTATGTATGTTTCCACCTTCATTATTTCGACACTACAAGAGTGAAAGGGTTGGATCTTAACATATATAGTTGCTAAATGCATTGAAACATGATAACAAGACAAGAAATTTAAGAACCTATGAAAAAAATGATCTAGGACAAGTGAAAATTGGCTCATCATCCAAAGATGGGAAGTGGGTTTGGGTCAATACCAAACAATATCAGGGCATTTTAAAACGAATACTAGCCCATCTAAAATGGGAGCAGATAAGGAAAAATGGTCTCAAAGGGAAAGTACTCAGGCCCTTCGCAATAAGAAATGTTCAAACAAGTCCCCTTTGCAAGCATATGGCAACAAAAGGCCAAGAGGAGAAGTCATTGATGATTATGCCTTGTAAATTCCCACATTCACACCTCTCGCCTGGTCATCTGATCTCTATGTGAAAGAATTGTTAAGTGAAAAAAGGGGGTTGGAGGTTTTAGAAGCTAAAGAGTAGGAAAGGGATCATACAATTCATGTGTAACAACTGAGAAACAGGCTTTAGCAGAAAGTAATAAAACTTTGAAGGAGCAAATGGCATTGCTACATGAAGCACTCCTGATAGGGAAGACATAATGACAACACATGAAGGAAGACGTGAAAAACATGAAGAAATTTGTAGTGGAGAGTACAAAGGTGGTGAATGTGAAACAACCCCAGGATGAAGGGAAAGCGGTTGCCCAAATAGACAATCATGAAGAGATAAAAAGAGAAGAAAGGAAATGAGGCCTCACAAAAGTTTCCAAAACTTGGGCTGAAGTTATTAATGATTCTGCTAATAGGGAAGGAGAAGCAAACATTCGGGTCAGAAACATGCAAGATAGATAAAGTAAAGAAATGAAAGATGGAGCAAAAAACATAATTATTAAAGGGGTGAAATACTATGGGAAAAATGAATCTACTTTTGACCTTGCAAGGGACTTCTTGAAAGACAAGATGCTCTGGCAAGGACAAATTTAATGGTGAGAAAGCTAGGCCCATAAGAGACATCATGCCTAGCTTGCATGAAAAAGATATCATTCTAAGCAAGAAGGAGATCTTGAGGAGTTCTCACTTTTTCCTAGAAGAATATTTAACTGCAAGACAACAAGAGGAAAGGAGGGAAGAAATGTCAAAGGTTAGGGAAACAAGAGATGATGGAAAGAGAGCATGGATTTATAAGGGTAAAGTTGTGATAACGTGATTTGGACCTCCTTACAAAACATGGCAGCAAGATGATAATAAAGAAGAGACAACAAACTCTTTCACTTGAAATCAGGAAGCAAGGTCAGTATGGGCAAGTAGTGACAAAGACTGAATTGTGACTTTTGCATGTCAAAACAAATAGAAATCAGGTCATACCTAGGTTTCCTTAATATTAGTTTGTTGGAACTGCAGAGGTTACCCATGGAGACGAGGACCTGGGTTAGGGCCTATTGCGGAAGATAGAGACATAATTTGCCTCATAGAAACACATGAGCATCAAGGGTGCAAGACACCTTTATTTCAAGGGTACTGGAAGTTGGTAGTGTGGAAAAAGGAAAGAGGGAATGGAAAAGGACACGAGGGTATAATGGTATAAGTGAGAGAAAAAGGAGGTCGTCTCATTCAACTTGAAAAAGAAGACTCAAATAAACAATTAATTTGGTTTAAAATATCAAAAAATGGAAATCACATCAGAATTGCAACATGTTATTTTGCATCACAATTTTCAAAAAAATTAAAAAGTAGAGGGCTTAACCACAAATATCCCTTTGCAACCTTAAAGGTATATATTGCAACATATTCTCAATTAGGTGAAGTCGTTATAGTGGGTGATTTCAATGTTAGGTCTGCAAGTGAGAAAGCTAGCATTCTTTGTTGTAAATAAGACCGTGACCCTATCTGGCTTACAAAAGAGAGTAATCATCAGTGGGAAATAATTTCAGAGGACAAGGGCCGCAATCTCTTTGGTGAAAAATTTCTTACTCTATGTGGGGCTTTCGATTTAGTCATTTGTAATGGTTTGACTTGATGGGAAAAGTATGATATTTTTACTTGCAATACATATAATGGAGCAAGTGTAGTATACTATGTAATTTTCTCACATAGTTTGTGTGAGAAAATGGAGGAAGTTTTGATTGGAGATTAACTTTGGGACTTAAAATCATACCATAAGCCAATTTATTTAAGTTTCTCTTGGAACGGAAAGAAGCAGTTAGGGTAAAAAAGTCAGTGTGTTCAACATATTATTCCGAAAGGCAGAAATAGTTTGACTCCAAAAAATTGTAATACCTTCAAAATAGCGCTAGAGAGACTCTTCGAGAAGGAGAAAATCCCATTTCATGACCTGGATAGTCACGGATAAACACATTTAATTCAAAGCACACTTGCAGAGTGAAAAATAGCAAAATTAAGAAGTTTGAAACAAATTTCTTTCCAGTTAATGCTTGGTTTGATGAGGAATGCAAAAAGGCAAGGAGAATGTGGAAAGATTCAAACAAGGATAACATAAATATCAAAGCTTACAAGCAGATATTAAGAAATAAAAAGGCCGATTTCATGGTTTCGAGAAGAGAAGAACTAATATTCCTTGGGAAAAATAACCCTAAATTGTTTTGAAAGGAGCTCTAACCGAGAAAGATGCAAACTAAAAACAATATTACAACTTCTAAATGGTTTGACTATGTAAGAAAACTTTATGAGCAGGATCCCAAGGTTGACCCTCCTCCCTTGGTCAACACTGATACAAAACGCTTCATGGTACAAGATGTAGAGATGGGTATAAAGAAGTTTGATGTTGGAAAAACAAAATAATTAGATGAACTCCAAGCAGAGTATCTAGAGCATGGCTTAAAATTCCTACACCTCACATTACAAAAATTTTCAATAACATCATACAACAAGGGTTCCCCACAAATTTGAAAGCTAGTCTGGCAATGCCTCTTTTCAAAAGTGGTGACGTCAAAAATCCCCCCAATTATAGGACCATAATGATAAACCTCTTGTTTGAAAATTTATTTGGAAGCATGGTAGAAAATAAAATAAGAAAGTGGGCATAAGTAATAGATAAACGTGTGACAGGGCAAGTAGTTTTTAGACCTAAACATTCCACAGTTGTTCATGGTATAACTTTAAAGCATGCCATTGAAAATTTTTGAGAGAAAAAGGAAGAAGTATTTTATTGATTTGTTGAGTTTAGAAAAGCCTTTAACACAGTTCCTAGGGATAAGCTTTGGCACAAAATGGAGGAACTTGGGGTTCTTAGGCATTTGAGAGTAGCTGTGCATAGGCTATATGAAGAGGTGAAAGTCAAATTTAGAACTTCAATAGGCATTTCTGAAAGTTTTAGAAGCAATATCAGGGTCAAACAAGGTTTCCCATTGCCTCCTACCCTCTTTGGTTTATATATCCACAAGCTTGAAGAATGGCCAAATTTGCAAGGGGGTGATGGTATCCATTTGGAAAAGTTTGTTATAAGGCTTCTTTTGTATGCAAATGGCCTTATTTTGATTGCTAAATCTTCTCTTGGTTTGCAAGGGCACTTACTTTCCCTTAATCATTTTTATATAAGTATGGGGATGCAAGTCAATATAATCAAAACGAAAGTATTGGTTTTCTCTAATAAAAGAAAACATAACCAACATAAGTTCTACTTTGAAGGTAGAATTATGGAAGAAGTTGCAGATTACAAATATCTCAGAATTTAATTCAATGGAAATCTAAGTTTGGATGGATGTAGAAAGAAAATAAATTTGGGGGTTGGAAATCATTTTATGCTTTTCAAAATAGGTGTAGAGAGGAAGAGTTATGGGACTGGAAACCACTCTAACTCATTTTGTGCTTTTAGTGATTCTGGTGATTCTCTATGATCGTCAAGTGTGGGCTAGCAATACAACCGACATGCAGTGGAAAAAATTTGAGAATATTCAGAAGTGTTTGATTACAAAGAAATTAAAAATTAAAAGTGTAGTTCTTTATTATATCTTGTTAATTGAACATGAGCTACTCTTATTGAAGCAATTGATATGGTGCGAGTCATAAGGTATTTAAAAAAAATTGAGCAAATGCAAGATGGCAGATGGCCTAAGGTTGTGTTTAATGACATATTGTGCAAAAGAAAGAATACTTGGACGCGGCAAAATAAAAAATGGTTTATAAAATGGGGAATTTTCTTGATCTTGTGTCCCATAAACAGTAAAGAGATAAAAGCTTTTGTTATGGATAAGTTCCACAAATGTACTTGGGAGAAGGAGTTAGGGAGAGAGAAACAACATTATATTGAAGAGTTTAATCCCACTCATAATCATCAATAGAACGTGTACATAGGGGCCAATATTTCTTGGAGATCCAAAATTCTTATTTCTCAATTAAGGACTAGTTCTCATGAACTCTATTGTGAAACACGATGCTGGAAAAGGCCAAAAGAAGTGAGGGAGGAAATATTATGTATTTTTTTCTCTTCCAGAAAAGTGGAAACTAAAAAACATTTCATTTTAATATGTGAGGTCTTCAAAGACAACACGGAAAGTTATGCAGATATTTTGGAAGCTAGCTCTTGGGATAATCTATCCAGCGAGGGGTTTGTTGAGAAGTTGGGAGCGTTTATTGTGAAATTTGTATTTTGAAGTTCCAAATACAAGAGCTAGATAAAGAAGCAATATGTCCCATAGGATATCTTTAGCCTCATGGACGTTAAAATAACTTCTTCTTCTTCTATACTTGGTTAAATCCAACAAGTGAAATATATTTCCCTGTGCATTAACAGATCAATAACACAATATATATTGGTAGCCTAGATTCCACAATCCAACAAAAGACAGGAGAACAGTGACTCACATCAATACGCATGTAGCTGTCGACAACTCAACTCCATGTGAAAAGTGGCCCCGAGTTGTCACTATTTTATTGGAAAATATAATCAAACCTCAAGGGGGAAAATCAAGCCATTCTTTCTTCGTAATGGATCGATCATTATGAAGAAAAATGTAAAATAATGCTTCTCAATTATGGTGTGAGAGTTTTAATGAAAATCGAAAAAAACTAGAAATATGATTAACAAAAATATATAAAAATTGTATAAATTTTTTAGGGTAATACTATATTTTAAATATATAATTTTTATTTATAGAAAATTGATATAATTAAAAAATTTGCTTATTTAATATTGATATGTTATTTTTTTTCTCTAAAACATAATGCATATGTTTTTATTAATCTTGGTTTGTAAATGATGAATTTTTTTTAACCAAATTTATATGATTGTGTTAAAGCGTAATCTCTCTTATTAACTAAAGCATTCAAGCATTTAGTCCACTTATACTCTTTTTAGAAAAATATTTTTAGACATTGTTAATCAAAATATTGTTATAAAATTGGTTCATTTCCCATATATCTTTAGAAATTCATGCAAATCCTAAATATTTTTAGAAGAGATTAATATGAGACAATTCTCGACATTTATAGTTTATGTAAAATATATCTAATGATGAGAAGGGCATGCAATGCAATGCCCCAAAGGAGACAACCAAAAGACCTAAGCATATAGAAATGGTTTAAGCCTCTTCACATGGTGGAGAACTCCGCACCGCAAATAGTATTTTGAATTTCAGGTCATGAAGGAGAAAATTTGAGTGTGAGGTTTGGATAAAAGCATTAAAGGGTTTTTCATTCTATTGCTGAGTCATTGTCATTGTTAGCTAGTCTAGTTGCACTCACTTCTGCTACTGTCGCGAGCCACTGTAGTGTGTTTGTAGTTGTTGTTCTAAGGTTGTGACTAGCTATAGTTTTCAAAGTCTTTGTGGTGCCATTATAGCTATTGTTGTTGTAATCCACTGGTATAAATCTAGTTTGCTGACAAAGGCATTGAGCCATTGTGCATAAATGTGTGTAAGAAACATGTTTGGATAAGGTGTTGTGAAGAAAGTTTTTGTAGATAAAATTATAGTCAAAACATTATTAAAAGTCACTTATTTATTCGACAAGTGTGATAGTTGCATAACAACATAGTCACAGCCTCTTTTTTAAAGTTATCACAATATATGTTTTGTCATTCTTCATAATCGACTACGACAAATATTTGTTATTGATCCCTCCGCACCTTTTTTATTTGTTTACAATTTATTCAATGCTTAAGAGTAAATTCCAATAAACAAGTGAACGATGTATCCATTTAAACGTTTTAATTACTAAGTCGCAATAGCCACAATGGTAAGCATAGTATGTAGAATGATTACATGACACTTGAAAATAGGGACACATGGTAGTTGCAATACACAATTTGCGCAAAATAGGTGACAAGTGGTAGTACAAACCTTGAGGTTCCATGTGGAGTACAAAATATTATACAAGTTGTTTATTTGTTTACAATTTATTCAACTCTTGAGATTAAATGTTAATAAATAGTTGAACAATGTATACCATTACACCTTTTAAGTTGAATTGGCAATAGCCAGTGTGGAAAGCATAGTGTGCAAACATATGACATGACACTAAAACAAATGATGCATTGAAGCTACAATACATGATTTATGCACACTGTTTTTGGGGAAATTGGGACATGTGCTATTACACACCATGAGTTGTGACATGGAGTGGAAAAACCACATCATGCTCAAGTCATGTATCCATAGTGTATCTTTTGGAAGCCGTGATTATTCTCTCTCCCCAAAACTTTTCTCTCTAATGAGAATTTGACTATGAATTCTTGGCAATTTGATTGAATCGTCTCAAAATACAAACAATTCCCATAATACTCAATTATTTGAATTTTCCATTTTATGTGATGTTAGAAGCTTTGTTACTAAAATTCATCTGCCATTATGGCTGTGCAAAGTTCCAACTAAAGTTTTACCTTGGTTATCAAACTATGGTAAGATTAATTTTATTGGAGCTGTGAGGCAAGAAGCATGAGTACAGGTACTTTCTGGTTGACATGTGTAAATATGGCATGGGCTAGAAAAACTCATCATAGGGACGCACCATTTTAAATTAACTCCACATAACACTCAACAAGATGGCACTGGTGTGACATTAGTGTTAAGCATTAAAACGAGTAATTTGTTGAATTTTTAAATTCAACTACTACTGTGCAGAAGGACAAAGGACTTAAATTCAGATGTGAAAAGGAGGCAGCAACAACAATATTTTTTTTGTTTATTTTGATATACACTCAATCTCACATTTAAACCTTGCAAGCTCAAATTTTATTCATGGGCTTAACCTCTGTTTCACTGTGCTAAACTATGGTTGACCAGACAACCATCTATTCTATCTCTGTGCCCTTAACTTCTTTGTCTACCACCTTTATAACATGCCATACCACTTTATCAACTCACCAACCGCAGTTATTTTGCACTGTTGTTTGAATTTTTGAATGGGCCAAGTCAACACCAGCGAGCTCCACCATTGGCCAATCAAATGGCTATCATGTAGTTTTGATGCCAATGTCGGTATTCCTTTACCTGCATAAAGAACCAGACCCACTGCCAAGTCACAGAATGCATGGACCAATCAAATGGCTATCGTGCAGTTTTGAGGGTGATGTCACAGCAACATTTTGGTACGCGATAATTTTTGAAATGGAGTTTAGTTTTTGGTTTGAAGTCCGGCGGGTCCCACCTCCGACCGATCAAAATATGATCACATGGAATTGGACCCTTACATCATCAAGGGGATTGATAATTTATTTCAAAGGAATTTGATTCCTGTTTTCAAGTCCGCGACGAAGGTTAAAGACTTTGGTTTAAAAATTTTTATGTGGCAGATGAAATAAGGTTTAAAAACTTGTTATAACATTTTTTCTTATGTTTTTCTTTAATGCCGCAGTGAAAGTCTTTTGACTTTAGATATATACATATATGGTTAACATATATATATTATAAACTTTTCAAGTTTATAATATATATTTTTCAATAGTTTTAATTTTTTTTAATATGTCATGTATAAAGTAAAAATGCTCGAAGGCAAAGATATAATGACTGTGTGTAATTGTTGAAAAAGAGACCAAAGGCAAAAATAGAGAAGAGCATTGAGTATGTGCATTTTTCATGTGACACAGAGGAAATTTGAAGAACACTGCGTGTGAAGTAGTTTCCATTTTTTCGTAATCCCTCTGGAAGAGGAAGAGTCTGTGTCTGTAATAGTGTTTTTATTTTAATGAAATAGCAGCTGTTTGTGTGCCATCTCTGTCCGGAAAATTTTAATGAGTTCTCTGTGTTAGAAGGAGAGATTTTGTTCTCTCTCCATGTGTTTGGAATATTTCAAAAATTCCAACATGGTATCGGAGCTAGTCCAAGCTCTTTGAAGTTGTCAAAGAAGCTGAATGAAGGAGTTTGTTGCAGCTTTTGACCAGCATTGTGAAGGCTCAGCAAAGACCAAGTACTTACAAAACAGTGTTTTTGTTTCGTGTTTAAAAAGTGTAGTCCAGAGAAGTATTTTTGAGGACAGAGTTTGTCTCTTAAGCAGAGAGACAGTTTATTTAAAAACACAGTCAAGTTTATAGCATAGTTCATTGAAGCTAGCTAAGGCAGGAGCCAGCACAAGCACAAGTATAGGAAATACTTAACTCCCACAGTTTAATGGGAAGAACTATGATTATTGGGCAATCACAATGAGAGCCCTGTTTGCCTCTCAATATTTATGGGAGCTTGTTGAATATGGTTTTGAAGAATCAACAAATGAAAATGCAATAAATGCCTTAACACAGGCGGAGAAGGATTTGCTGAAGAGAAATAGGAAGAAGGACTCAAAAGCCCTCTTCTATCTCTATCAAGTAGTGCATGAAAGTGTGTTTCAAAGGATTGTAATAGCTAAGAGGTCTAAGGATGCATGGGATACCCTCTAGACTACCTATCAAGGTATGAAGAAGGTGAAGACAACAAAGCTACAATTGCTAAGGAGAGACTTTGAAACTCTCTGTATGAAAGAGTTCGATAACATAGATTCATTCTTCACATATGTGATTGGGTTGGTTACCCAGATAAGGTCTCATGGAGAGAAAATTAAAGAAATAAGGATAGTGGAGAAAGTATTGATGAGCTTACCCTCAAGGTTTGATGTGATAGTCACAACAATTGAAGAGACAAAGGATCTCTCAAAGTTTACAGTTGATGAGCTTCATGCATCATTGATGATGCATGAACAAAGATTGGGAAGAACAAAAAACTCATCTTTGGAGCATGCCTTCAAGACCCAAATGTCCTTTGGAAGAGGAAGAGGTCAAGGTAGAGGAAACTACAGAGGAAAAGGAAGAGGCAGAAGCCAAAACAGAGGAGGAAGAAACAGCCCTGCAAATACTAATGGAAGGGGCAACAATCAAAATCAGAACCAAGGCCAAGGCAACAGCCAACAAGGTGGACAAAATCAAGCACATGGACAAAGGTATGATAAATCCCAAGTCCAATGTCATTACTATAACAATTATGGGCATTATGCCAATGACTGTAGGAAGAACAAAGTGACATGGGTAATAGACCTAGTGCTAATTTTACAAAAGAAAATATCAGTCAAGAGAAGTTGTTTTTAGCATGTAATATGGCCGAGGAAAAGAATGAAGATATATGGTTTCTAGATTCAGGATGTGGCAACCATATGACTGGAAACATTTCCATGTTTTCCATGTTAGATGAAAATGTAAAGTCTAAAATAACATTGGGGATAGACAGTAAGGTCTCTGTCATGGGAAAAGGCAGAGTAAGTGTTTTGACAAATAAAGGAGAAGGAAGATCCATATCAAATGTATACTATGTGCCTAGTATGAAGTGTAACCTCTTGAGCATTGGACAGCTCATTCAAAATGGGTGCAATGTTTTCTTTGAAGATGATGTATGCACCATCATGGATAAACCACCAAGCAAGCAATGCATTGCACAAGTGAAGATGACAAGGAACAAAATGTTCCCTCTCAAGATGAGAGCAGAATTGAAGAAAGGAGTTGTAATGGAAGCAGTGACACAAGAGACTTACCAAAGAGAAGAAAAGGATAAAAATTGGTTATGGAATTTGAGATTTGGACATATCAACTTTGGAGGCTTGAATTTTTTGCATAGAAAAGGAATGGTAAAGGGATTACCTTTGATTGAGAAACCGGATAGCTTATGTGAAGGCTACATCTTGGGAAAACAACACAGAGAAAGCTTTCCATCAGGAATGAGCATAAGGGCAAAGGCACCCTTAGAAATTGTCCATTCAGATTTTTTTGAACCAATGCAAACACCATCACTAGCAAGCAACCACTATATGCTGACTTTTATTGATGATTACATAAGAAAAACTTGGGTGTATTTCTTGAAATATAAAAGTGAAGTGTTTGAGAAATTCTGCCACTTTAAGGCTCTTGTAGAGAAACAAAGTGGGAAACATATTAAGGTCTTAAGAACAGACAGAGGAGGAGAATATATCTCAAAATAATTTCTGCGTTTTTGCAAAGAAAATGGGATACACAAGCCATTTACAACAAGGTATACACCGCAGCAAAATGAAGTTGCTAAAAGGAAAAATAGGACCATCATGGACATGGTAAGAAGCATTTTGAAGGAAAAAAATTTGCCAAATGAGTATTGGGCCAAAGTTGTACATTGTGCAGCATACATCTTGAATAGATGCCCAACCAAAGCTGTAATGAACAGAGTTCCTAAAGAAGCATGGAGTGGCATAAAACAAGGTGTCACCCACATGAGAGTTTTTGGTTGTATGGCTTATGGACACATTCCAAATTAGCTGAGGAAGAAGTTGGATAGTAAGGAGGAGAAGTGCATATATATTGGATACAGTGAAGAATCCAAGGCATATAGGTTGTATAACCCATACACCAAGAAGTTTTTTATAAGCAGAGATGTGCAGTTCATTGAAGAAGAAGCTTGGGATGGAAGCATTGAGAAAATAGTGAATGTTGAAAGCTGTTTGTCTCATGATGATAATGAGGAAGAGATGGCTGAAATACATCCCTCATTAGCATCACCACCTCCACCAACACAAGGAAAACAAGGGACACCACAAGCAGGTATGAGAACACCCTTGAGAAGATTTGAGTGCTTCTACAAGCACAAGTTTAGCAAGTGAAAGAGAAACCAGATTCAGAAGTTTGAATGAGATTTATGAGAAAGAGACAACAAATGAAGGTATGAACTCTTTATTTGCATTATATTTTCATGTCGATGATCCTATTCATTTTGAAGAAGCTATAAAAGATAAGAAATGGATAGATGTTATGGATGAAGAAATGAATGCCATAGAGAAAAATAAGACATGGGAATTAGTTAATCTCCCAAAAGGAAAAGAATTTATTGGAGTGAAATGGGTTTACAAAACCAAGAGCAATGCTGAAGGTACGATTGAAAGGCACAAGGCTAGAATTTTTGTCAAAGGCTATAAGCAGCAACAAGGAAGAGATTATGAAGAAACATTTGTACCGGTTGCAAGAATGGAAATAGTAAGAGTAGTGTTGTCGATAGCAGCACAACACAAGTGGAAAGTTTACCAAATGGATGTGAAATCAGCATTCCTAAATGGAGTATTGATGGAAGAGGTTTATATTGAACAATCTTTGGGCTATGAGAAAGAAGGCCAAGAGCACAAAGTATGCAGATTGAAGAAAGCTCTTTATGGGCTGAAACAAGCACCAAGAGCATGGTACAGTAGGATAGATGCCTATATACTGGAAAATGGGTTTGAAAAATGTGAAGGAGAACCCACATTATACATCAAAGAGAAAGATGGTAAGATGCTGATTGTTGTTTTATATATTGATGATGTGATATTTATAGGTAATGATGCTTACCTCATTGAGAATTTTAAATCAGTCATGAAGGATGAATTTGAGATGACTGATATGGGGTTGTTGAAATAACTCTTAGGAATATAAGTAGATAAAAATGAAAATAATATTTTTATCTCTCAAGCTAAATATGTAAATGAAGTTTTGGAAAGATTTAATATGTAGGATTGCAAGGTGTTAGCCACCCATAAAATTCTGTCATATCAGATGTTGGCTAAATGATGTTGGATAGCCTTCAAGGAACAATTTTTCCTTACCAAAAACTGTTGGCTCTTGAAGACTCTTGAAGGCCTCATGCCTCTTTCCAGATCCTACACTGTTGTTTACATCCTAAAAACCTCTGAAATCCTACAAAAAATTTGAAATCAAATACTATTGCAAACCCCCTTTTCCCTTCCTTTCCCTCCCAACTAACCTCATTTTTCTATCCCTCCATCTCCCATGAAAATCCTATAATTTCATGTTTTCTCCCCCTTTCCATTTTATAAGGTCTAAGACCCCTTCTTGGCCTTATCAAAACCCTCAACTTCCTTCAAAAACCATTAGAAATGCATATTTTTATGTATTGGACTTAAGCCCCCTCGGGCTTAAGTTTTTGGCCCTTTCCGCCCATATGCCCGGGCGCCAGGACCAGGCGCCAAGACAGTTGGGCGCCTATTCGGTTTAAATAATTTTTTTTTCGCAAACCTTTAAAAAACCTTTGATATTTGTTTAAATCGTCGAAATTCATTTTATTTAAATTTTCCGCCCGTGCAAATTGTGGAGCAATCTCCACCGTCGATCTGCTTTGAAGATCAGATGGTGTGAACTCTGACTTCTCTATGGTCCCCGCTGGTTCAAACTTAAATCGCCATCGTTGATCTGCTCCACAGATCAAACAGTGCAGAGCGCGCCTTCCTGTGGACCCCCCCCATTCGTACGCTGTTTTCTCATAACCACCCTGGTTTCTCCCGCACCGCCTTTGGGTGGGTAGTGTTTTTTCTCCATTACCCAGCGAATCCATACATCGCCCGACGCGTGTCCCTTGTACGATTTGGAAACCACCGTGCAACCGTCGTCCCCCACGCGTTATAGTTCAGACCAGGATGCCCAGCGAAATGGATCTCCACAGTCCGATCTGGACCCACTCATCCGACGGCCATCACTCTTCCAAAGTGTCTGATGTATAACCAAAGTGCCCGCGCGATAAACCAGCCTTCGTACAGCAGCAAATCAATCTCCACCATTGATCTGATCTGCAGATCGACGACCCATATTTCATTGCTCGATTTCGTTGCCCAGTCAACGATTCCCCTCCGCTGACTTTCCATCAGCCAATCTCGACCGTCAATCTCTGCGCGATCGACGGCTCAAATTTAATCCTTTTTTCGCTCATTCCACGATCACTCTCGATAGATATAGACCGTTGGATAATGCCATCCAACGACCACGCTTCCTCCGCGCCTTCCAATGCAGTAAAACCTATAAAAGAAGGATTTTATAACGTTTTTTTGTATTTTGTAGGTTTTCGAAGGTTTTCACTATGAACGAAGAAAATTCGAAAGAAGAGGGTGACGACTCTCTTGCTTTCGATTTATCAAAGGAAATTGACCATAGGGTTTAAAACTTCACTCTATCAATGTTTCATGAACTATTGATACATTACAGACCCAGTACAGCCCTGCACAACAGTAAAAAAACATGGATTAACTGCAGAAAAAGAGTATCAGCGCTGAAGACCAGGAAATTATCAAAGCAGAGGATTAATGGATTGTTTTACAAGGATTATGGCCCAAAATGATCATTATAAACCTAATCCCCGGGGTAAAGCAGAGTTCAAAACAAATCCAAAGGGTTTCACCAACAGGAAACCCTCCACCGCCACAAATTGAGGCAAATTGATCCCTCGAGCTACCACGGCGCCACCTGTTCCTCAAAGTATTCAATCCAGAGCTGAATTTATTGATCAGGATCAGATATTTCGCGTTGACACAGCCGAAGAAGTTATTTCTGCTAGGAACTTAAATGCAAAGAATATCTGTAGAGTTACTTCGACGCCACACAGTGCCTCAAAGGTCAACAAAACTCCTACCAAGATTGAAATCACTATGTAAATCATTTAATACAAAGGATATGTATGTAAGTCTCCTCATTGAGCCCCTCGAAGGCCAATGAGCCATTTAATTCTGTATTAATTGTAATTGAGATCTTTTATCAGATCTCACCTCCTCATCCTTCTATATATACTACAGTAGAAGATGAGTGAGTGTTGGTTGGTTGGTTGTTGTTTGATTACAAGTTGTAACACTGAAACTCTCTGAATAAATATACAAGTCTGTTGAAATTGAAAAACAAATTGAAGTCTTGGATGTCTTGATGATGTTGTTGCATGCTATTCCTGAGAAGGCTCTATCATTGGATCCATGAGCTTGGCTGTTGGTGAAGTATTCTGAACTGTTTAATGTTTTCTCCTGTTTTCATTATGTTCCATAATTTCTTACTACAGTAGGCTGAAAGTTTTAGGCTAAGAAATGACTCTTGGAAGCACCTTAGACCTGTTCATCCTTCACTGTTTTATGTTTTCTTCTGCTGAATTATTTTAGAGTGTTTAATCTCTCTCTTTAGTCTTCATGCTTTTTTATTTCCTTAATAGCTCAAATAGTTGGTTTCAGCATGATTTATGGTTCTCCCTGCTTGTCTGCTATCACTTGAAAGCTGTTATTGAAGTCTCCCTTTGAAGTACCATTGTTTTAAGTTAATCAAAGAGTTCGGTTTTGATCTTGCCCTTTGCCATTGCTTGAACAGTTGTTTTGAAGGTCTTTATAGTTGTAAGCATAGATGTTATTTAGGTGTTCCCTCTTCTATGAATGCAACTATCAGTGAATCTTTTATGTTTTCTAAGTCCTTTAAAATAAAATCTTTGAGTAAATAGGGAGTTCCCTGAATCTTAGATTTCATTTTAAAAGTTGTCTTGAAGTCATTACTTGCTTAAAGAATGTTTGTAGAATTTATGGTTAGCCCTATCTATCAAATATCTCTTTATTGTTAAGTTATGTTTTCAAGTTCCCTTTGTTGAGAATTAAACTTCTCTTTTCAAATCATTAATGTCCATCTCATTCCAAAACAAAGGATCCTGCGGCCAAGTTAGATTTGCCCTTTGATATGCCATATGCCTTGAAGAGTTTTTCATGACCTTATTCTGACTCCATTGCCCAATGAACCAGATATTTCCTCTTTCTGTCTATCTTTCTTAGACCTTTCATGATCTGCTGTATCAACTCAATCCAACCAAACAAATATCTGCACTTAATAACTAGTCTAAAATCCATAATCAAATCACACAAGATAAACCTTTGCAAACAAATATTTGAGAGATCCCTCTCTGAGAACAGGAGGACAAGATCCTGGAACTCTAAATATTGGTTCTAATGTTGCCTTGTATTTTGATTTGCCAAACTGTCAAAACACAGGATACCAACATAATGGTGATCACAGTGGGACTTTTGAGTCAGTAATAATCTAAGTACCCCTTAGGACTTCATAAATCCCTTATTTTCAAGAATATCTAGTGATTATTAGCCACCTCATCGCCACCAACATAATGACGATCACGGTGGGACCTACTGAGAATATAGTGGTTTGAAAACCCTCTTCAAACTTTTTAGGCCTAGTATAACATAAGTAACTTTCTTCAAGCACTACTTGACAAATGTTGATCATGATAGGACTCAATTGAATCAGTGACAAACTAAGTAACCCTTAGTATTCTCGTAAAGCCTTACCAAACCTTGAAGGAATCAGTTACCAAGCCATAAGAGCAACTTTGTTTGTTTGAACACCTTAGCTAAGTGAAAAATCAAACTTAGAACACTCTCTTAACCTATAAAACCAAAATAACTCAAAAAAACCCAAAAACATTCAAGTTTGGCTTCATAATAAACATGGTAGTGGACCATAAAACCTTTTACCTCCTCAGGAGCTAGAAACTTCCACTTTGTAGTAAAACACTCATTTCTATATGTCACTTACCTTTGTTGTGTTTTACCTTATACTCTTAGACAGAGTCTGGAAAGGGCCAGGTAGCCTCCGGATCTCATCCTCTTTTTAAGGTGAAATATCTGGTGAAAGCCCTCCCAGTCAATCTTTGGATAGAGTTTGTTGTGTTTCAGAATATCCTTGCAAAATGATATTTCACAAACACTGTGGTGGAAAATGTACCTCTTAGAAAACATTCTAAACTTCCCACTTGGCGACTCCACAATCCTGAACAAACCTTAAGACTCCACTAGGAAGAACCCCTATCATTATAATATCATTCAAATCTAGTTAGAGGACTATAGGATTAAAACTTGTGTAAACAGATCAGTTAACCTCTCAAAGATTGTCATACTTGGTTGAATTTTTCTGTTTATTTGGGTCTAAAAAACACAGCATAGTGGCTCCTAGAAAGATTCACACAAGATCCTATCCTGACCCTGATCCACCTAAGATAGTTGATGACCTAAAAAGTATCCTTTGGAATTCTCCTAGGATTAAATTATCAACTGTTTTTAGATCACCCTTGAGAGCTAATTCAGTTCCTGAAAATCTTGCAGGTCTACAAGAGTCATATGGTAGTGGAACCATGAAACATTTTACCTCCCTAGGAGCTAAAAATTTCCACCTGGCGACTCCACAACCCCAAATACCTAATAACACCACTGGAAGAAGACTCTAGACTGGTTAAAAAGACACAGTGACCTTAAACACAAAACTCAACCATTACAAACCCAAAAAAAAAAAAACTACAAAATATGTATGATGAACAAGAATACAATGAGAGTAATGAAGAAGGTTGTCAAGAAACTCCTAATTGCCTACCTATTTCTTGTATTATGCTATTAAGAGAACTCCATAACAAAATTGAAAAAACTCATAGTGAGCAGTGCCTTGAGGAAAACATAAGCCATTTTGAACCTACAAAATCTGAAATAGGAGAAGAGACAACACAACCAGAGTCTCTTCCTCTGTGTTATGACTCATTTCAGATTATTAAAAAAGGATGGCATCCTGAAAATATACTTGAAACAACTCGTAAACTTTACAGTCAAAGTGACTGCCATAAAAATCATGAGGTGCTGTTTGAAATTGAGATAGATCAGGAAAAGGAAGAGAATCCTCAAAATTCCCCTACAAGCACAAGAAATCATTCCCTAGAAGAGGCTCAAGAAGACATCTAGCCTCAAAACCAGTTAACACAAGAGGGAGAGGGCTGTTGTTCTTCTGTCCAAAGCAAAGAGAAAATTCCTTCTCTTCTTACAGAGGAAGAAATTGATCAGATATTAAAAAAATAGTCAGCCCTCAATTCTCTATCTGAACAAAACACTTCTGCTCATTTACCTACTAAATATTGTTGTATTAAAACAGAAAATAAACTTGTAGATCAACTAAAGGAATAAACTGATAACCCAATATGCTTGGTTGGTGAAATTGTTTTTACTAATGATTTTTTTTTAACTTCTGATAAATCTGATGATGATGATGAGCTCCAGACAGAAACTAATCATGCAGGGAAACCAGTAGTTGATTGGTGTCATGAATTTCATTATAATAAGCTTGAAAGCCGCAATCATCCAGTCCAATTTATCAGAAATAGTTTTCACAAAATTGGGAATCAGCAATCAATTAGTTGTAAGGTTGAGATTAGAAAGGAAGAAGAATTTCTCAAGTAGGATGAAGATAAGGAGCCTCCTCCTGAAAGGATTGAGGTAATAAAGAATACCCCTGCTCAAGAACATGATGATAACTTCACAAAGCAAAGTCCGTTGAATCAGAGCATACCAAGGCTGCAAGAGGGCTACAAGAGGACAACACTGTCAAATATGATGAGTCCTCCAGTTCAGAGGATGGTGAAGATGAAGGAGAAAAACAAATAGAAGACTATCCTGCTGTGGATATACCATCTTCTCAAGAAGAAAATTCTCCCTTCACTGATATTAGTCTGTCATATAAAGAGCCTGAATTTATATCAGAAGCAAGCATATGTTTAGAGAAAGAAAATATTTCACAGTTTTCTATTGTGCAGGTTAAAGATGACGGTACTTCCAAGCTACATACTAAAGAGATAACCCTCAAAAATGAAGCCTGGGAAGTAGATAACCTACAAATTGTGGAGGACCATAAAGAAGAGAATCTTCATCTTTTCTTTGTTGATCCTATGGAAGAGTGTGTGGAAATCCCAACTGGCTCAAATTATCAAGCATTGATCCTTTGCAAGAGCCAGAAACATGAAAAGTTGTCACCTTCTGTGATAGCCTTGTTATTGAAGGTTAATCTTCAATATGTTCTATGGATATCTCTGACAAGCAGCCATAGTTTCTTCTTCTTCTTGACATTACTCACCTGGCTGCATTGGCACTTTTGTATCATATGAATATGTAAATACTCCATGTTTAGAATAGGTTAGATAGGAATGCCAATAAAGCTCAGTTCTGAGCATGTAGTTAGTTGTTGTTTTCTGCTTTGAAGAAAAATCAAGAATTCAAAAATACAAAAATAAAGAAAGAATGAAAAGAGGGCGGATTGTGAAAACAAGGAAGGCAAAGCCCCATGCCAAAAAGAGAAATAAATCTGAAAGTGTGCAAGCTTAAATGCCACTCCTATAAAGCACACTTCTAGTTAGTTAAACTGCCTAATCTTGACTAATTAGTTTTAAATTTTCTGTTGATAGGATAGTTAACTCGATTTTCCAAACTGTTCAATCTTGGCTTATCAGTAGATAGATTAGGATAGAAATTGAAGGTTCAAACAAACTCAAAATCTGAACCAAGGTTTCCAAAGAAAGGTGACTCAACTCTGCTTCAAATATTGAGTCAAAAGCATGTAAAGAAAAACTGGTTCTAATTTGCCTAAAACCTGAACCAGAAGAAAAGCAAAGAAAACTCAAAACAAGTGTAAAACAGAGCTGTAAAAAGAGAAGGCAGCACTTTGAGTTTTCAGATCTTAAGCCTTCTATTTTTAGATTTAAAATTTTCTGCAAATAATAATCTATGTGCAACTTGTTTTTATGCCATAGATCACATCAGGTCAAACAACTTAACCTTGACTTGACTATTTTTAAATTTATGTTATAGAATTAAGAGAATGAAAGTCTATTGGACAGTTTAATCCCAATAGACAGTAGATTAGGTAGAGAATAATATGGATCCAACTGTTTAATCTAGATCCATGAAGAAATAAGAAGTAGAAATAGATTAGATTTTTGTTTTCAAAAAGAATAAAATGTTGTAAGAGAGTTTTCCAATCCAAGTGCACTCTGATGAAGAAAAAAATGTTAGATCAGTAGGATTGGGTAGGTAGAAAGTTTGTTGATGAAAGTTCCATTTTTTTTTTTACTGATAACTTGTTTCCAGAGCAAAAGAAGATCATTCAAGTAGAAGAAAACAACCCAATGAATAAGGCAGCTGATCAGCCTCCCAGAGAATGCAAGTCTGAATTCTTGATTCCTTCAAGAAGGCACCATCCCCAACTGGAGCCACTATTAGCCACCCATAAAATTCCGTCATATCAGATGTTGGCTAAATGATGTTGGATAGCCTTCAAGGAACAATTTTTCCCTACCAAAAACTGTTGGCTCTTGAAGACTCTTGAAGGCCTCATGCCTCTGTCCAAATCCTACACTACTGTTTACATCCTAAAAACCTCTGAAATCCTACAAAAAATCTGAAATCAAATACTATTGCAGACCCCTTTTTCCCTTCCTTTCCCTCCCAACTAACCTCATTTCTCTATCCCTCCATATCCCATGAAAATCCTATAATTTCATGTTTTCTCCCCCTTTCCATTTTATAAAATCCATTTTATAAGGTCTAAGACCCCTTCTTGTCCTTATCGAAACCCTCAACTTCCTCCAAAAACCATTAGAAATGCATATTTTTATGTATTGGACTTAAGCCCCCTCGGGCTTAAGTTTTTGGCCCTTTCCGTCCATATGCCCGGGCGCCAGGACCAGGCACCAAGACATTCGGGCGCCTATCTGGTTTAAATAAATATTTCTTCGCAAACCTTTAAAAAACCTTTGATATTTGTTTAAACCGTCGAAATTCATTTTATTTAAATTTTCCGCCCGTGCAAATTGTGGAGAAATCTCCACCGTCGATCTGCTCTGCAGATCTGATGGTGCGGACTCTGACTTCTCTGTGGTCCCCGTTGGTTCAAACTTAAATCACCACCATTGATCTGCTCCATAGATCGGACGTTGCGGAGCGCGCCTTCCTATGGACCCCCCCCCCCCCCAATCCGTGCGTTGTTTTCACATAACCACCCTGGTTTCTCTTGCACTTCCTTTGGGCGGGTAGTGGTTTTTCTCCGTTACCTAGCGAATCCATACACCGCCCGACGTGTGTCCCTTGTACGATTTGGAAACCATCGTGCAACTGTCATCCCCCATGCATTATAGTTCGGACCAGGACGCCCAGAAAAATGGATCTCCACCGTCTGATCTGGACCCACTCATCCGACGGCCATCACTCTTCCAAAGTGTCTGATGTATAACCAAAGTTCCCGCGTGATAAACCAGCCTTCGTACAACAGCAAATTAATCTCCGTCGTCGATCTGATCTGCAGATCAACGACCCATATTTCATCGCCCGATTTCGTTGCCCAGTCAAAAATTCCCCTCCGCTGACTTTCCATCGCCCAATCCCGACTGTCAATCTCTGCGTGATTGACGGCTCAGATTTAATCCTTTTTTCGCTCATTCCACGATCGCTCTCGATAGATCTAGACCATTGGATGATGCCATCCAATGGCAATGCTTCCTCTCCGCCTTCCAATGCAGTAAAACCTATAAAAGAAGGATTTTATAACATTTTTTTGTATTTTGCAGGTTTTCGAAGGTTTTCACTATGAACGAAGAAAATTCGAAAGAAGAGGGTGACGACTCTCTTGCTTTCGATTTATCAAAGGAAATCGACCACAGGGTTTAAAACTTCACTCTATCAATGTTTCATGAACTATTGATACATTACAGACCCAGCACAGCCCTGCACAACAGTAAGAAAACATGGATTAAGTGCAGAAAAAGAGTATCAGCGCTGAAGACCAGGAAATTATCAAAGAAGAGGATTAATGGACTGTTTTACGAGGATTATGGCCCAAAATGATCATTATAAACCTAATCCCTAGGTTATAGCAGAGTTCAAAACAAATCCAAAGGGTTTCACCGACAAGAAACCCTCCACCGCCACAAATTGAGGCAAATTGATCCCTCGAGCTACCACGGCGCCACCTGTTTCTCAAAGTATTCAATCAGGAGCTGAATTTATTGATTAGGATCAAATATTTCACCTCAACACAACCAAAGAAGTTATTTTTTCTAGGAACTTAAATGCAAAGAATATCTACAGAGTTACTTCGACGCCACACAGTGCCTCAAAGGTCAACAAAACTCCTACCAAGCTTGAAATCACTATGTAAATCATTTAATACAGAGGATATGTATGTAAGTCTCCTCATTGAGCCCCTCGAAGGCCAATGAGCCATTTAATTCTGTATTAATTGTAATTGAGATCTTTTATCAGATCTCACCTCCTCATCCTTCTATATATACTACAACAGAAGATGAGTGAGTGTTGGTTGGTTGGTTGTTGTTTGATTACAAGTTGTAACATTGAAACTCTCTGAATAAATATACAAGTCTGTTGAAATTGAAAAACAAATTGAAGTCTTGGATGTCTTGATGATGTTGTTGCATGCTGTTTCTGAGAAGGCTCTATCATTGGATCCATGAGCTTGGTTGTTGGTGAAGTATTCTGAATTGTTTAATGTTTTCTCCTGTTTTCATTATGTTCCATAATTTCTTACTACAATAGGTTGAAATTTTTAGGCTAAGAAATGACTCCTGGAAGCACCTTAGACCTATTCATCCTTCACTGTTTTGTGTTTTCTTCTGCTGAAGTATTTTAGAGGCTTTAAGTTTTCTCTTTAGTCTTCATGCTTGTTTATTTCCTTAATAGCTCAAACAGTTGGTTTCAGCATGATTTATAGTTCTCCCTGCTTGTCTGCTATCACTTGAAAGCTATTATTGAAGTCTCCCTTTGAAGTACCATTGTTTTAAGTTAATCAAAGAGGTCAGTTTTGATCTTGCCCTTTGCCATTGCTTGAACAGTTGTTTTGAAGGTCTTTATAGTTGTAAGCATATATGTTATTTAGGTGTTCCCTCTTCTATGAATGCAACTATCAGTGAATCTTTTATGTTTTCTAAGTCCTTTAAAATAAAATATTTGAGGAAATAGGGAGTTCCCCGAATCTTAGATTTCATTTTAAAAGTTGTCTTGAAGTCATTATTTGCTTAAAGAATGTTTGTAGAATTTATGGTTAGCCCTGTCTATCAAATATCTCTTTATTTTTAAGTTATGTTTTCAAGTTCCCTTTGTTGAGAATTAAACTTCTCTTTTCAAATCATTAATGTCCATGTCATCCCAAAACAAAGGATCCTGCAGCCAAGTTAGATTTTCCCTTTGATATCCCATATCCCTTGAAGAGTTTGTCATGACCTTATTCCGACTCCATTGCCCAATGAACCAAATATTTCCTCTTTCTGTCTATCTTTCTTAGACCTTTCATGATCTGCTGTATCAACTCAATCCAACCAAACAAATATCTACACTTAATAACTAGTCTAAAATCCATAATCAAAGCACACAAGATAAACCTTTGCAAACAAATATTTGAGAGATCCCTCTCTGAGAACAGGAGGACTAGATCCTAGAACTCTAAAGATTGGTTCTGATGTTGCCTTGTCTTTTGATTTGCCAAACTGTCAAAACACAAGATACCAACACAAGGTATCAATTACTCCTAAAGTGATGGGATTGAAATTAAGCAAAAAAGACAACAACAAGGATTTTGATCCTAGTTTGCACAAGAGCATAGTTGGTAGCCTCATATATTTGACTGCAACTAGGCCTGATATTATGCATGTTGTGAGTTTAATTTCCAAATTTATGGAAAAGCCAAAGGAGGCACATTGGAAAGCAGCGAAAAAAATTGTGAGATATGTGAAAGAAACAAAGAGGTATGGTATTTTATACACCACTTCAGAAAATTCTAAATTGATTGGATATACTGACAGTGATTGGGCTAGAAGTATAGACTACAGGAAAAACACCTCTAGTTATGTTTTTCATATGGGTTCAGGAGCCATTTCATTGGCTTCTAAGAAACAACCAATTGTGGCTTTATCTATAGCAGAGGCAAAGTATGCGACAACTACAACAGCAACATGTCAAGCAGTTTGGATGAGGAAAATGTTGAGGTGTTTGTGTCATGGGCAGGTAAAAGGCACAACAATTTATTGTGATAATAGCTCAGCAATAGCATTGTCAAAGAATTCAGTGTTTCACAAGAGAACGAAACACATTGATGCCAAGTATCACTACATCAGGGAGCTAGTGAACAATGGTGAAATTATTTTGAAACATTGTAGAACAGAGGAGCACTTTGCAGACATATTGACAAAACCATTGGGGTAAAAAGGTTTCAATTATTTGAGAAAGTGTTTGGGCATGGAAGAAAACCCAGTAGTTGATTTAAGGGGGAGTGTTGAATTTTTAAATTCAACTACTATTGTGTAGCAGGACATAGGACTTAAATTCAGATGTGAAAAGGAGGTAGCAACAACAGTATTTTTGTTTGTTTGTTTTGGTATACACTCAATCTCACATTTAAACCCTGCAAGATCAAATTTTATTCATGGCCATAGCCTGTGTTTCACTATGCTAAACTGTGGTTGACCACGCAACCATCTCTTTTATCTCCGCGCCCTTAACTTCTCTGTCTACCACCTTTATAACATGCCATACCGCTTTATCAACTCACCAACCACAATTATTTCGCGTCGTTGTTTGAATTTTTGAATGGGCCAAGTCAACATTGACGGGCTCCACTATTAGCCATTCAAATGGCTATTGCATAGTTTTGATGCCAACATCACTAGTCCTTTACCTACGCAAAGAACTAGACTCACTGCCAAGTTACATAATGCATGGACCAATCAAATGGCTATCGCGCAGTTTTGAGGGTGATGTCATAGCAACATTTTGGTATGCGATAATTTTTGAAATGGAGTTTAGTTTTGGTTTGAATTCCGGTGGGTCCCACCTCTGACCAATCAGAATGCGACTGCGTGGAATTGGACCCCTACCTCATCAAGGCGATTTGGTATGCGATAATTTATTTCAAAAGAATTTAATTCCTGTTTGCAAGTCCATGATGAAGGTTAAAGACTTTGGTTTAAAAAAATTTATGCGACAGATGAAATAAGGTTTAAAACCTTGTTATAACATTTTTTCTTATGTTTTTCTTTAACGCCATAGTGAAAGTATTTTGACTTTTGATATATACTTATATGGTTAACATATATATACTATAAACTTTTCAAGTTTATAATATATATTTTTCAATAGTTTTAATTTTTTTTAATACGTCATGTATAAAGTAAAAAGGCCTGAAGGCAAATATATAATGACTGTGTGTAATTGTTGAAAAAGAGCTCGAAGGCCAAAATAGTGGAGAGCATTGAGTATGTGCATTTTTCATGTGACAGAGAGGAAATTTGAAGAACACTACCTGTGAAGCAGTTTCCATTTTTTCGTAATCCCTCTAGAAGAGGAAGAGTCTGTGTCTGTAATAGTGTTTTTATTTTAATGAAATAGCAGTTGTTTGCGTGCCATCTCTGTCTAGCAAATTTTAATGAGTTCTCTGTGTTAGAAGGAGAGATTTTGTTCTCTCTCCATGTGTTTGGAATATTTCAAAAATTCCAACATAATTAAGAGTAATCAACTTTATTGTAGTTAATGTCTACATTTGGGGTCAACTCACATTTTAGTTTAATTAAATGTCATATATGTTCAACAAAGATTCAACTATCAACCATATTTTCTGCTCTTAATAGAAAGTACTATCGAAATCCTAGGCATTTATATCACAAAAATTATGAAATGATCTTGTATTTACTGGTTATTCTTTGTTCATAATGTAGATTTCTCACATTGTTACATTGTTTAGGCCAAAATAATGGAAAGATAGACTAAATGAGCTTAAATCTGCACAAGATGCATGAAGCAAGAATCCCAATGCAGCTCATTTTACTATTTTTGTTGTATTGAAGGCAATGATCAACATTTTTTCTTGGTTAAGCATATATGAAGAAGAAATTGTAACATGTTCCACTCATCTAAATGCTCACTAGGTCAAAATGGATGAGAGAAAGCAAGGCAAGGCAAGGAAATATGGAATCTCGTTTAGAATCCAAAAACGATATGGAATGTGAAGTGTAAGTATTCTTGTTTTAGTGCTCTAAGAAGAAGCAATTGGCAACGTATAATATTGAATAATCCTAGAATTTTTATGAAACCAAAGGCCTAAGTTTGACACAGAAAATGGTATGAAAAAAAAGGTTCAGTTTACATTTTTAAGAAATTCATAACTTACGACAAGAGCATTTGACGTACTCTTCATCTTATCTACTTAGTCACAAGGTTCATGTCAATGAGAAGGATGAAAAAGATAAGAAAACTATGTAATGAAATAGAAAAGGAGGCATGTGGTTGTGATTATAGCTTTGAAATAATTAAATAATGATAGTGGTAGAAAAAAATATACAATACTCAAGGTTACCGTCGTAAAATCTAACAAATTATAGAATGGGGTGACAACAACTCCAAAATTTGTTTCAAGGAAGACATAAATATGTATGAAGTAAAATATTTAATCTTGTATTTTTGTTTTCTTAGCTTGTATATATAACAAGATAATGTTTTGGTACAAATAAGGGAGAAAACCTCTATATAAGTTTAAGTTTCAAAAGTAAGGGAATCAAGGTGGTCGCTTTAGGAGCTAGAAATACAGATCATGAAGTGTGCCATAAAAAACAACTAAAAATACTTGGTTAAATTGCAAAGTAATTCATCAACAATTAAGCACTCTATATAATGACTACCAACAATTTTTATTTGTTTCGTTGCCTTTGTTCAAAAAACATCATGCAAGAACAAACCACTTAACCAATTGGATGATGCCAAAATCAACTTGCATTTGCATAAAATCTTTTATTTTCATTTTCATTTCTTGTTATTAGAATCAAGTGGGGAATATTATTTCATTTTGTGGAACTATTTATAGCATAAATTATATGTAGTTCAAGGATTCCAATTTTTTGAGAGGAAGACTTTGCAATGCTGTAAAGTGAAATTCTAAAGTGAATTTGGAGATTTATCAGACCAGATGTACTATGTGAGCTAATGAAAAAATTCTCTATTTGGTACGCTACCTATGTACACATAATCACATAAAATGTAATAAAAAATTAACTACGTCTTCATTGTTCAAATATGCATATGAAATATTGACATGATATTGTTCAACATGGAAATTTATCCAAATTTAATCGATTATAGCATTTTTTTATACAAAAATATTTGTTATTTATTGTAAAAAAATTTATTGCTTGTATTCTATTTCATTATTGAAATTTGCAATAATAATAAAAATATAATCATTATGGATTAATTGCACTTTTTCCATTGCAATTGTTTCAATAATTATAGAAAGAAATGAAAATAGAGTAGCATATACATTTATCATACATATTTGGTCTTGGAAATAGATAGTTGGTAAAACAAATTCAACTCTATTATTGCAAATGTTCTTACCATGCATATAAGGACATGACTTGTGATCGACGAGAAGTGGGAGACATAGCTAATTCTTGCATTTAATGAATAATTTTGACATTGTGACGCATAAATTTTGTAAAGGGTGTTCTTCTACTGAGAATGATTATATCTTCATCATTTACAATGTCATTGATGTGAATGTTAGTGGAAGTAGCCAAAATTTGGAGTTGGAACTTGGAGTAGGGATCCCCCTCCTCCCTTGCAGATTGTGGGCCATAGATCTTGGCTAGATGATTGTATCTGTTCACTAGTAGGGATGTGCTTTGGAGGTGCCAATTATAAAAGAAATAAACCAATATGTGTGTGTGTGTGTGTGTGTGTGTGTTATGCAACCATATCACAAAATAGAATAAAACATAGATCAATGATTTCAAAATTAACCTCTCCAAGGGGGAAACCTTCTTTGCATTACATAAATGAAAAATCCTTGGATGATGCAAATGACAAGACCTCCTTGGTATATATATGAGTCTAAAGGGTCACAATATAATCAAAGTCTACATAACAACAATAATGTAAGGGCACCTTAATAAAAATAGTGGGCTTCTATAGGGCACAAAAAAATAATATGGGGGCTACATGGAAAAAACAATAACAATAAGAGGGATACACTAGTATTATAGGGACCTAACATTCCCCTCTCCTTAAAAAAAATGTTTTCCTCAATGCTTGAGTAGTTATGGATGCTTCTGTATAAAATTCTCATCCTCACATGTGGAATATTTAGTGGGAAAGTTCTTCCACTTAATGAGATACTTTGAAATTGATCAATTTTGTAGTTATAGGGTTCTTGTTTATGTGGCTGCTTCAAGCTCTAATATGATTTTTCCTTCCTCATCAAGTTTTGGAAATATTATTTCAACTGGTAGCTTGTCATCGATAGCCTTCTTTAAGCATGAAACATCGAAAACTGGATGTACTCCAGAAGATGCAGTCAACTCTAATTTGTATTCCATAGTATCAATCTTTTGCAACACCTTGTAAGGACAATAGTACTTGGGTGGTAATTTATGATCCTTCTTAGCTTGCTTGAGGGACATTTTTTTGTATGGTTGTATATGTAAAAATACTATGTCGCCAATGTCAAAAATTCATTCACTACGATTTTGATATTCCTATTGTTTCATTCAATTATGTGCCAGCGTGAGGTTATCCTTTAAGAGTTCGATAACTTCTTGTTGATTCTTGATGTGATCTTCCACTACTTGAACCTTAGAATTTTCTCTTAAATATTATGTGATGGACGGTGGATGATATCCATAAAGTGTCATAAATGGGGTCATTTTTTCTATAGTATGGAAGTGTTATATGACCATTCAGCTAGAGGTAACCACCTGACCCATTGTGTTTTTTTACCAGATACAAAGCAACAAAGATATCCTTCCAAACATTTGTTCACTATCTCAGATTTCCCGTCAGATTGAGGATGATAAGATGAGCTATGAACTAATTGAGTACCAAGACAAGAAAATGATTCCATCCAAAAAATTCCAGTGAAAATGGTATCTTTGTCACTTACAATAATCTTTTGGTTTCCATGTAGCTTTTGAATTGTTTCCATAAATGTAGTAGAAAAAATATCGACTTTGAAAGGATGAGATAATGCGCAAAAGTGTGTGTACTTGATAAATCCATCAACTATCACCATGATGACACTCTTTCTTTTAGACTTGGGTAACCCTGTGATAAAATCCATTGAGACTTTCTCCCAATTCTAACTTGGAATGGATAAAGGTTGTAAGAGACCCAGGGTCTTAATTGTTTCAACTTTATTTTATTGGCAAACAAAACATTCTACCAAAAAATTATGAATATCATATTTAAGGCCAGCCCAAAAAATTCCTTTATGAGCCTGTGGTAAGTTTTTAGAAACCCTGAGTGCCCTCCTAAAGGAGATGTGTGCAATTCTAAAAGAATATTTTTTTTCAGTTGGAAATTCTTACATAGATATAAGCAATCTTTGTACTAGGATGAGTCATTTTTCTAGATAAATGTATTAGACGTGTTGGGATCTTGTTGAAATTTGTGAATGTGTGTCCACACCTTTTCATCATTCTCCATTACTACCTTCCTTTATTTATACATTCAGGTTGGATAATAGAAATGGCATAGATCAATGCTTCCACATACTCACCCCTTCTTGAGAGTGCATCTGCAACAACATTTTTCTTCCCTTGTTTGTATATGTTTTCAAAATCATAATCCAACATCTTAGTGACCTATTTTTTACTATTAAGAAGATAATATTAACTCCAAAAATTATTTAAGACTATCATGATTTTTTTTTACCTTGAAGTTTCTTATGATTAGTTAAGGGCACCATTGCTTCAGGGCATGTAGTATTGCCAACATATCCTTCTCATAAATAGGTTTGTGGAAATACGACCCCTTCATTGGATGAATTTCAAAAGAACACCAATTCCATTTCTTGATGCATCACATTCCACCATAAAAAATTTTGTGAAGTCTGTAGAAGAAAAAAACCAGAGCTTAGCACATTGCCTCTTTAAGATGTTCAAAAGAATTAACTGTTTTTGGATTCGAAAATATGCATATTTCTTTAGTAATGTTGTTAGACATTGTTATTTTCCCATAATTATTAAAAAACTTGCAATAATACCCTGTCACCCTGAGAAATCCTCGAATATGCTTTAGGGTTGTGGGGATTTTCCAATCCTTGATGAATTTAATTTTGTTAGGATCTACCTTAACACCCTCATGAGATACAACATGACCCAAATATTTCATCTCCTGTAGCCCAAAGAAACATTTGGAGGTTTTTTCATACAATTTTTTATCCTCCAATAGTTTGATTACCCTATCAACACGTTGAACATTATCATTCCAAGACTTCTTGTAGATTAGTATATAATAAAAAAATACTAGCACAAATTTTCTAAGGAAGGGTTTGAAAATGGAATTCATCAAAACTTGAAATATGGAAGGTGCATTAGTGAGGCCAAAAGGCATGCCCAAAAATTCATAATGAACTTCATGAGTTATGAATGTTATTTTCAGAATGTATTTAGTCTTGATTTTGATTTGATGATATTCTAAACGAAGATCTAGCTTGGTGAAGTAAATTTCTCCATGTAATTCATCCAACAATTCATCAATGACAGGAATGGGAAATTTATCTTTAATAGTGATCTTGTTGAGCTCCCTCAAAATCTGGAGGCATACACCATGATCCATCATTCTTATGTACCAATACTACTAGAGCAAAGAAAGAACTTTGACTAGGTTGAATTATGCCTTCCTTTAACATTTATGCAACCATACGTTCAATCTCACTCTTTTGGGAAATAGGGATATTTATAAGGTTTAATGTTTGGAGGAACGCTTCTTGGAATAAATTGAATAACATGATGATGATCAAAAATAGGTGGAAGGTCTTTGGGAGTCTCAAATACCTTGGAATAATTGTCCAAGATTCTTTGTAGATTTCTTGAAAGAGATGATTTTGTTATTTGAACATCCAGTGAGCATAACTGTGCAATTATACCTCATTGTTATTTATTCAATAGCTTTTACATTGCATCAGAGTTTATTATCTTCCTTGGTTTCCCTCCGATTCCCCTTAATTCCATTTTCTTTCATTCCCAGGAAAATTTCAAGAAAATTTATGGAAAATTAAAAGCTATTGTCCCTAAAGATTGTAACCATTGGACTCCTAATACAAGATCAACCCCACCCATTGGAATGTAAAGCATTGGAATATTGAATACATATTCCCCCATGGTTAGATTTATAATATGACACTTCCTTGAGCAATTTATAGTTCCTCCATTTCCAACCATCACTTGAAACTCTGAAGTTGGATATAGAAAGCATTTTGATTCCTTGACTATCTTCCAATGAATAAAATTATGGGTACTACCAAAATCAATCAACAATATTACCTTTTTTTTATTGATGTGTCCTTCTATCTTGAGAGTTTAAGGAGCGTTAATTCCTACCAATGCATTACAAGATATGGTCGGATTCATTTCATCTTTCTCGAGGGTTGGTTCCTAATGTATGCCATCTTCTTTTGATGTTTCGTTTTCCTTTTCTTCCTCCTCTTCAGAATCGAAATTAAATAGTTTCTACTTAGCACACTTATAACCGTTCCTATATTTTCTATCACTGTAACAAATCCCTTTAGATATTTTTTCATCCAATTGTTGTGGTATCAACCTTGTAGGTTGTAGGAGGCTAGGAGTAACAACACTTCCATATTTATGGTTGTGAGTGGTATACTTCCTTTTTGCCATAATTTTTCTTTCAACTTTTCTTGCCACCTTGAATGCCTTCTCCAATCATAATTAGGTTCCCAAAGGCAAACCTCATGTTGGATGTTACCCTTTAAAGTCTCTATAAAGACATCAATCCTATGCTACTTTGGAATATAATTTACCTTTATATTTAATATTTAGAATTCCTCAATGTTCACCACCATTGAACCCTTTTTCTTGAGATTTATCAATAGGATAAATAAGGTATTGCTATTTATATCCTCATAATGTGCTATCAATTCTTCTGTAAAAATTGAACAAGTTACAAGTTATTGACGGGAACAAATGCATCTATACCATACAAATTTAGCAGGTTATAAATATAAATATGAAATGCATACCTTTTATGTGTGTTTTAAATCATGTAAATTGAAGAAATTATATGCACTATGCATGCATATGTCCAAGATTCTCCTGATCACACACTATTTTAACTTCATGCACAATACATAATCTATTCCACTATTGATCATCACATGCTGAAATTAAATCAATTGCATGCACACATTGAAATCATAAAAATTCACACACATTAACATAGTTGTTTTAACAAGAAAGCCTGAAGCTAAAAAACCCAACTATCTATATATAATATATGTCATAGAGATCATGTAACAATTCTCATACAAAGCTTATCACAAGCTCTCATTACAATCCAATTGCTACACACTAATCAGGTCCGATCTAGAAAATCCATGCACCGATCTTTGCCATCCTTTAGCCTGCCTCTACTGCGCAATCCCTGCTGAAGAATGGCTCTAGATGAACTCGAATTGCTCCAGCCTTGCTCACGCAATCCTTAAAGGAATCTCCACTAAATTTGTGGTGCAAACAATGCAACACTATAGTCACAACTGATAGTCACACTTGCTCTTTCACCTACCTCTCCACTGGTCTTCACTGAACTGTCCATGCACTGTAGTTAACTGATGTATTCTTCAGTTGATTAATGAGTTAATATTTAGTGAATTAATTATTAATTAATTCACACCACTCTCACTAGTGTATCATTCAGTTAGACTAAATACAACTAGCTCAACTGTGTCTAACTGAGTTAAAATGAACACAACTCCACCAACTACTCCTACAACTCCACCAAACTCTGTCACATGAGTTCTAACTGAAGTCCTCCATGCATTAGCTCCAGTAAACCCTTGGGAATAGTGTAATTCCTTCTGTCAGCTGCTGTGCCACATCTGTGCACTGAACTGAAGTGCTCCAAGAGAATAAGTTGTTGTTTAGAGTTTGATTATTATTAAGAGCTAATAATAATCGACATGCATCTATTTTTAGATTGACGATCTATAAATAGACTTCGCCCAATATTCTAAAAATAGAATTTCATCTATTTTTCCAACTTGATCAACCATCCATAAATAGCCTGCTGCTACATATAGAATTTGCTCACCATGTCTAAAAATAGAGATACACCTAAAAATAGCTTGTGTGGGCCCCACCTAGTTTAGGTGATTATTTTCCAACTAGGATCAAGGATGATGTTTTAGGATGCCTCCTTCACTATTTCTTGTTGAAAACTTCAACACTCCCTCTCAACAAGAAAGGATTGTATTTGCATGCGACATGCAACTACATGCATTCGCCCTGCAACCTTTGCAAGTACCCTGCAACTCCATGCATCCGCTCTGCAACTCTTGCTGCAACACTTCTGAAACTGAAAGGCTCCAAACAACTCAATCAGTCTAATGCATCTATCATCAAAGTTTTCGACTTCTGCTGGTACCAACTACACATGTCTTCAAGAACCACTGCGCTACTAAACTATGCACCCATGCACTCTGCACTTGCTTTCAACTATGAATCGCACTCCAGTATCCGACACTGTCACTTTGATCTTCTTGCATCAATCCAACTGATCATGCTACTACCTACTCTATGGGCACCTCGTAGCTAGGTTCAATTCACGAGATCCACACCATCTCAATGAATCCTTCCCAAAAATATCCTCTTGGGATTACTCATGCATGTCGCCCCACCTCTTACCTGGTGGTATAGCTGCATGCACTCCCTTTACCCATCTGGCACGAAATTTTTCTGCATGAGTGGTTGCTCCCACTCCATGATCCTCATCTTGTGGCTGCTCCACATCCTAAGGTTCACTATTACCTGCATGAAAATCTAGCTCCCTCTCAAGCTTCAATTGCATGGCTTTCTTGCACTTCCCAACAGTATGAAGCTTTGTAGAAATCCCATCTATTTCAAATCTATAAATATTCTTCTACATCTGTAGTTGTCGCTGCTCCACAACCTTCTGAGACTGCTTCTCACGCTGCATGTTGAGAGGCTCCCTCTCAACCACCAAGTCACTAACCTCTACTTTGCTCCTCAAATATTTGCATGCATCTTGTACCTCAGTGCATGTAGATTCTTGGCTCGCACACATTGCAATTGTCCCACCGTCGTAAAATTTTCTAACAAAAGAGCTGATTTTAAATCGATAATATCTCCCTCATCCGAGCTCCAATTCGATCGATTCTTTTTTCAATTTGGGTATTTTTTCGTAAGGAATCCAAATATGCTATTTTTTTTTAAAAATATTTCACCAAAAATTTTAAATATTCTCTGCAAACTTGCGCGCCCAAAAATTCCTGCTCTCATTCCATGTAGAAAATCTATAACCCAGCTCCGATACCATGTAGAAATTATATGCACTACGCATGGATATGTAGAAGATTCTCCTGATCACACACTATTTTAAATTCATGCACAATACAAAATCTATTCCATTATTTATCATCACATGCGGAAATTAAATCAATTGCATGCACACATTGAAACCATAAAAATTCACACATTAACACAGTTGTTTTAACGGGAAATACTGGAGCTAAAAATCCCAACTATCTGTATATAATATATGTCATATAGATCATGTAACAATCCTCATACAAAGCTTATCACAAGCTCTCAGTACAATCTAATCGCTACACACTAATCAGGTCCGATCTAGCAAATCCATGCACTGATCTTTGCCAGCCTTTAGCCTGCCTCTACTGCGCAATCCCTGCTGAAGAATGGCTCTGGATGAACTCAAATTTCTCCAGCCTTGCTCACGCAATCCTTAAAGGCATCTCCACTAAATTTTTGGTGCAAAAAATGCAACACTATAGTCACAACTGATAGTCACACTTGCTCTTTCACCTGCCTCTCCAGTGGTCTTCACTGAACTGTCCATGCACTGCAGTTAGCTAATGTATTCTTCAGTTGATTAATGAGTTAATATTTAGTGAATTAATTATTAATTAATTCACTCCACTCTCACAAGTGTATCATTCAGTTAGACTAAATACAACTAGCTCAACTGTGTCTAACTGAGTTAAACTGAACACAACTCCACCAACTACTTCTACAACTCCACCAAACTCTGTCACATGAGTTCTAACTGAAGTCCTCCATGCATTAACTCCAGTAAACCCTTGGGAATAGCGTAATTCATTCTATCAGCTACTGTGCCATATCTGTGCACTGAACTGAAGTGCTCCAAGAGAATAAGTTGTTGTTTAGAGTCTGATTATTATTATTAAGAGCTAATAATAATTGACATGCATCTATTTTTAGATTGACGATCTATAAATAGACATCGCCCAATATTATAAAAATAGAATTTCATCTATTTTTCACATTTGACCAACCATCTACAAATAGCATCCTGCAACTTATAGAATATTCTCACCATGTCTAAAAATAGACATACACCTAAAAATAGTCTGTGTGGGCCCCACCTAGTTTAGGTGATTATTTTCCAACTAGGATCAAGGATGATGTTTCAGGATGCCTCCTTCACTGTTTCTTGTTGAAAACTTCAACATAAATCAAAGTATTGCTCCATCTGTAGTATCCATGTTACTGGATCATTTCCATAAAACTTCCTCATATCAATATTTGGAATGTGGTGGGTCTTAAACACAATGTTGGAGTCTCTAAAATCATATTTCATATTCCTTTTGTCCTCATATTTATTTTCATGGAGTACCTTGCAACCACTAGGAAGAATTTCTTGTAACAACTTTGACGAGCCTTCATTCAAAACTTCCATGTTTGCTTTTAAACCATTCTTCAAACCATCCATCTTAGCTTCCATGTCATCCTTCAAACCTTCCATGTACTATTTTAAACCATTCTTCAAACCATGCATATTAGATTCCATTAAATTTTTGGTTACACTTTGTGAGAGTGAAATTTGTTACACTTAGTCTTGTAATCTTGATATATCACATTTCATTTCTTCCTCTTCTTCATACGTTGTAATAGAGCTTTCTGGTTGCTTACTAGGTATGTCCATTTTTTTTTTTTTTGAGGACTTTTGGAATAAAACAATGATATCTATGCTTCACCATTCCATTTGAATCACTTCAAATTGTTTTTTCAAACAAAATTTATGCAAAATTTAAAAAATTACACACCTCTTTCTTGCTTTTTAGGAGCTCAATATTGAAATTTTCGTATCTCTATAATTTTGGCTCCCCAATGTCTGAAATTTCATCATGTAGTATCCCTATGAGTCTAATACCAAATTTTATGCAACCATATCACAAAAATAAGAAAAGATAGATCAAAGACTTGGAAAATAGCCTCTTTGAGGGGGAAACCTCATTTACATTACATAAATGAACAATTCTTGGATGATACAAATGATAAGACCTACTTGGCATATAAAGGAGTCTAAAGGGTCACAATACAATTAGAGGCTACATAACAATAATAATGTAAGGGCACAACAATAACAATTGTGGGCTTCTATGGGGCACAAAAACAATAATATGTGGGCTACACTAGTATTATAGGGACCTAACATGTATGTATGTATAAATTTATATATATAGTATTATAATAATACATAATAGCCTTGGAAATCATGATTTTCGTCAGACCAAAACCTGCAGATGTTAGTCAATGATAAAATAGCCATAGATAACGGTCTATGAGATCCGGTTAGTACATGACAAAAAAAACATGAGGAGCATTGGTTTTTATCCAATGTCCAACAATCCTCCCCCCCCCCCCCCCACCCCCAAGTGCAAGTCAAGGGTGTTTCAAACTCAAGACCTTTGGATCTAACACCACTTGTTGGAAATCACAATTCTCATTAAATCAAAACCCATAGGTTTTATTCAACAATCGAATCGGCAGAGATAAGGATCCATGAGAGGCAGTTAGTCCATGTAATGAAACACGTAGGGATCACTGGTTTATTCAATGGTCAAAAAATAACGCAGAAGTGAAAATTTGTGTGGAAATGTGTTGTGTGGTAGAAGGATGTACATAGTTAAAGAGTGTTTCGAAGAAAGGGATGTGAGAAGGAAAAATATATGCAAAAATAATATGTGTGTACATAAATCATGTGCAAAATTAAAAGGGTAAGCATCATTTAACTACTTTCACAATATTGTTGAAGCATGAAGGAGTTAGAAAATTTTATAAGTTGGAAGAAATTAATGCATTATATGAATTAATCGCATGAAACAAAAAGTAAATATGTAAAATTTATGTCCTACTATCAATGTACTACTATAAGGCATTGGAAAGCTTACATGTTGTGAAGGTTTAATTGGCCATTAAACACAAAGTTAAATTCAATCCAATGTTATTTCGACGAGTATTATGGACATGGGTATCCATTCGATTCATACTTGTCAGAGCATAGAGTTCTTCATAGGTGGCAGAACTGCAATTACAGAGCCCCCTCCCCATCTCGCTGACATTAGGGGTAGGCCCCCAGAATTTCACGAGAAGTGTAATAGGAACCGTTGGAATAAAATATGGAAAGTCGACCTGCCAAGAATATAAATTCCAGAGAGATAATTATATTTTAAATAAAATATTATCTTGTGATATTTTTGACAAGATTTAGATGAAATTTTTATATTGTTGTAGTGTAATAGATATTGGTCCCCACTCCGACCAAAATTTGAATGATTTTCTTCCACTAGAAAAAGAAATTTTCTTTCAAATATTTGAATGAAGAAGCAAGAAGTATGCTCTCCCACATATTGTAAGCCTCATAAGACTAAAGATCAAATATATGAGCTATGCCATTATATTTTTTTTGGTGCAATAGAGCGTCCATTAAGATTACAAAATCAATACACATTAACTTACGATATTATTGTTTTAAATGAATCGTTAGATGGGATATAAGGAGCAGATCACAGAGGCATTCCAATTGATGGCTCCCATGAGAGAATGACCGCCTATGAAAAAAGAGATATTCATGGGTCAATATTACATACCAAATACTTAGAGAAATGAAGATACCAAAAGTGCACAAGTAGCTTTGTAGAACAATAGGTTTATGGAATCAAAGATTTGTGTGGAATAAAGATGTGCAGAAGAGGGGGTATGTGTGGAGCAAGGAAGACAAACTTTCTTCCACAATATTTCACATACAACCCCACTTCCATGCCTCTATACACATTTTCCCCCATTCACACACTTCTTTTGCACACTTCCTTCCCGCAGATCACTTCATTCGCAAACACATGCTGCATTAATATAATGATACACAACAACTAACATAACCATTGTAGCAAGAAATTAATCAAAGTTAAATCCAAATCATGATAAAGATGCTTAATATATAAAGCACACATGGAAAATACCCCTGACATCCAAAATTTCTCTTGAACCTTTATATATATATATATATATATATATATATATATATATATATATATATATATATATATATATATATATATATATAAAGCTCAAAATGAGAAAATAAAACTATGCTACAATTAGGATTCGAAAATTCGGAAATTTGATAGAGGGAAAACACAATGCAAAAAATAATATTGCACAAGAAAACATGGCATAACTCAATAAGCTAGTAAGAAATTTCATTAAAGAACTCATGCACCTACAAACATGAAAAAAGAAATGTTGCATATGGATAAAAGTAATGAATACTAAACCTATTTTACTAGATGTAAAAAACCATTAAACTGATGTAATAAGTTTTCTGTGAGATGGAAGTTTTGGAAGAAGCGTGTAGATGGGGGAAACATGTGCAAAGGGGTGGAAGTAGGAAGTAGGAATGTGTGTATAACACTGCAGAAGAAATTTTGTGTTCCTTTCTCCACATACCCATTCTCCCACACATGCACCCTATTCCACAAAGATTTTATTTTGTACACATTCCTAACTACATACACTTCTTGTTTCACAGAGCTACTTCTGCATTTCCAAACATCTGATTCCTTTGCTTCTTTGAGTATATGGTGTGTAGTCCTAAACAATGATTATATATTTCTGCATAGGCAGTCATTCTCTCACAGGAACTATCATTTGGAATGCCTCTTTAAGCCTCTCCTATATCCCATCCTACAACATTTTATATAAAATAATCAACATTGCAAGTTAATATATATCAATTTTCTAATCTTAATAGAGACTCCCTTACTCCAACATACATACAATGACATACCATAGATATTTTATCTTTAGGATTACAAGGCTTACAATATGCTGAAGATCATACTTGTTGGTTCAAATATTTGAAAGGAGACTATTTTTTCTAGTGAAAGAAAATAATTCAACTTCTGGGTGGAGTGACACCCAAAATTTGTCACACTCTAGCAATGTGTGAAGCCAAATACTGGTTAAACCACGTGCGAAAGTAAATCATGTAAAAAGGTAAAGGCTTCACTATCATTTAAATACTTTCTGAAACATTGCAAATGCATAAATAAGTTTTTCCTTACACCTAATTGATGCATGAAACATAAACATAGAACCAAAAGTAGTAAACTTAAGGTATGTTCACAATAATGATTTAATTAGAGGAATTTACTAAATTTTATGATTGGCATAAAATCTAAGCATGAATTCAACAATCACATTCTACCTCATTTTCTATGTATATGGATCATTGTTATAAGTATTCCCACCAATGTATTTAATTTTAGCCAGTGCAATAGTAAATTCCTATCAGTCGTCATAGATATTTTTTGTATCCCACTTTCTCATTATGAAATGTGAATGCTTTGTTGAATGAAATAAATACATTTGTCTTGTTCATTGTGTTAAAGAGCGTACATATCCACAAATATGTTGGATGTGCCTGTTGGTTATGTGTTATATTCTTTCCACGACTAGCCCCCGCGAATTTTTTGACGGGGGTCACGGGGGCGCGGCGGGCCCTGTCGAGTCGAGCAACATTAAAGCCCACTGGTATGCGATCCCACTCATATGCGGACCCACCCATGTTTTGTGCATGAGTTTGCACATGGTTTTGGGGTACGATGGTTTTCGGCCCCTGGTATTTTGTAGATCCGGTCAAGGGAACTACGGTTATGTTCTAATCCAGGGTTAATGGATTGGGGTTTATGTATGCTTCGGCATGTATATATATGTGTTGTAACACTAAAGGAATATAATGAAAAATCAAGCTGGTCGTCCCAATTTGGGATCCAGGGGAAAATCTCTGTGTTTATCTGTTTTATGTTTTATGCTCTCGCTATTGTTTATTTTCTGTTATAAGATTCGTGTGTAGATAATTTCTGTTCAGGGTTAAAACCTACAGTGCCAAATAAAAAGGGGGGGGAGGGAGAGTCACATTGTGTCCTTATTCGAAATATAGGTTTTGAGAAAATAACATTTCCAATTCATTTGTACTATTGAAACTACAAAGAGGCATAGAGGAGCTTGCCACCTATTTTTATTTCGAATTTTTGCCTCAAAGATTCTAACTGGTAATTCTATTTCCATCTTTTGATTACATTTCAATTTGTAAATTATAGAAATGAAGGGAAAATTGTTAAACCCTAACCAAAAAAATTCATTAACTTTGACGAGTTTCCTTTGATTGACTCAAAAGCTGACATTTATGAAACTCAATGAAAATTTGATTTGTATGAGCTTTGAGACTGGGCATATCAACATTCTCAAGATTAAATTGTAACATATATGATTAATATGTGAGTCTTACTTGGCCCAATTTATCATACCCTAGACTCACCCATTTCTCAAGTTTGTTACTTGGTGTTCTGAAAGGTATCTTCCAAGAAAACAAGCAATGGTGTCAAATATTGGGTATGTTGTGTTCTTTATTAACCCTGAATCTATTTTTAATGTGTTAAAACTTATAATTCCTAATGACATAATACATTTATGTGAAGAATTCCTAAGGTGTTGTGTAACCAGCTCCAAAAATAGAAGAAAAGAGATATCAACGCCTTAGAAATAAGCCACTTCGAGGGGGCAACCTCCAATACATTACATAAATGAAAAATTCTTGTATGATACAATTTACAAACCTCCTTTCCATATACAGGAGTCCATGGGGCCATAATGTAATCCTAGTGGGGCCACAATGTAATCCTAGCCGACCTAACAATAATAATTTAAGGGCACAATAATAACAATATGGGGGTTATAGGGGTACAATAATAACAATAAGGGGGTTACACTAACAACAATAAAGGACTATACTAGTAATATAGGGACCTAACATGCCCCTCTCCTTCAAAAAATTGTTGTCCTCAATGCTTGAGTAGCTTTGGGTGCTTCTGTATAAAATTCTCATCCTCCCATGTAGAATCTTCAGTGGGTAAGTTCTTCCACTTGATGAGATACTCTGAAATTGATCGATTCCATAGTTGTCGAGTTCTTGTTTCCATGACCACTTCAAGTTCCAATATGATTTTTCCTTCCTCATCAAGTTCTGGCAATATTGTTTGAACTGGAAGATTTTCACCTATAACCTTCTTTAAGCATGAAACATGGAAAACTGGATGTACTCGCGAAGAAGCAGGAAGATCCAATTTGTATGCCATAGTACAAATCTTTTGCAACACCTTGTAAGGACCATAGTACTTTGGCGATAATTTATTATCCTTCTTAGCTTGCTTGAGGGACATTTGTTTGTATGGTTGTAGCCGTAAAAATACCCAATCTCCTACATCAAAACTTCTCTCGCTGCGATGTTGATCTGCCTGTTGTTTCATTTGGTTTTGTGCCAAATTCAGGTTATCCTTTAAGAGTTGGAGAACTTCTTGCTGATGCTCGATGTGATCTTCCACTGCTTGAACCTTCGAATTTTCTCTTAAAGATGATGTGATGGATGGTGGATGATATCCATAAAGTGCCATAAATGGGGTCATTTTCGCTGTAGTATGGAAGGAAGTGTTATACCACCATTCAGCAAGAGGTAACCACTTGACCCATTGTGTTTGTTTATCAGATACAAAACAACGAAGATATCCTTCCAAACATTTATTTACGATCTCAGTTTGACCATCAGATTGAGGATGATAAGATGAGCTATGAGCTAATTGAGTACCCAAACAAGAAAATAACTCGTCCAAAAATTTCCAGTAAAAATGGGATCTCTGTCGCTCACAATAACCCTTGGGCTTCCATGTAGCTTTTGAATTCTGTCCATAAATGTAGTAGCAACTGTACTTGCTTTAAATGGATGAGATAATGCACAAAAGTGTGCATACTTGGTAAATCTATCAACTACCACCATGATGACACTCTTTCCTTCGGACTTAGGTAAACCTGTGATAAAATCCATTGAAATCTCCTCCCAACGTTGACTTGGAATGGATAAAGGTTGTATAAGTCTCGGGGTCTTAATTGTCTCAACTTTATTCTGCTGGAGAACCAAACATTCCGCCACAAACATTTGAATATCAGATTTAAGGCCATCCCAAAAAATTCTTTAGTTCACCCTGTGGTAAGTTTTTAAAAATCCAGAGTGTCCTCCTAAAGGAGAAGTGTGCAATTCAAAAAGAATATTTTGTTTTAGTTGGGAATTCTTACAAAGATATAAGCGATCTTTGTACCATAAGGAATCATTTTTCCAACTAAATGTATCAGATGTACTAGGATCTTGCTGCAAATTTTGAATGAGTTTCCATACATCTTTGTCCTTCTTCCATTCATCTCTTGCTTCGGTTATCCAATCTGGTTGGATAATAGAAATGGCACAAAGCAATGCTTCCACCTCTTCATTCTTTCTTAAGAGTGCATCTGCAACAACATTTAGCTTCCCTTTTTTGTATATTATTTCAAAGTCATAACCCAACATCTTTGTGACCCATTTTTGTTGCTCTTCTGAAGATAGTCTTTGTTCCAAAAAGTGTTTAAGACTATCATGATTAGCTTTTACCTTGAAGTGTCTTCCCATTAGGTAAGTTCGCCATTTCTTTAGTGCATGCAGTATTGCTAACATTTCCTTCTCATAAATAGGTTTCTGTAAATACTTTCCTTTAATTGGACGACTTTCAAAAGCAATGGGTCTTCCTTCCTGCATTAAAACAACACCAATTCCATTTCCTGAGGCATCACATTCCACAATAAAGGTTTTTGTGAAGTCTGGCGTAGCTAAGACTAGTGCTCGACACATTGCCTCTTTAAGATGTTCAAAGGCCTTAGTTGCTTCAGGAGTCCATGAAAATGCATCTTTCTTCAATAATGTTGTTAGAGGTGCTGCTATTCTCCCATAATTCTTAACAAACTTGCGATAATACCCTGTTAACCCGAGAAATCCTCGCAACTGCTTTATGGTTGTTGGAACTTTCCATTCCTTAATGGCTTTAATTTTGTTAGGGTCTACTTTAACACCCTCGTGAGATACAATATGACCCAGATATTCCACCTCTTGTACTCCAAAGAAACATTTGGATTTTTTTGCATATAATTGTTTCTCCTGCAATAGTTTGAGCACCCTGTCAACATGTTCAACATGATCCTTCCAAGACCTGTTGTAGGTTAGTATATCATCAAAAAATACTAGCACAAATTTTCTAAGGAAGGGTTTGAAAATGGAATTCATCAACCCTTGAAATGTAGAAGGTGCATTGGTAAGGCCAAAAGGCATGACCAAAAATTCATAATGACCCTCATGAGTTCGAAATGTTGTTTTCAGAATATCTTTAGTCTTCATTTTGATTTTATGATATCCTGAACGAAGATCCAACTTGGTAAAATAAGTTGCTCCATGTAATTCATCCAATAATTCATCAATCACAGGAATGGGAAATTTGTCTTTAATGGTGAGCTTATTGAGCTCCCTATAATCCAGACACATTCGCTATGATCCATCCTTCTTGTGTACCAATACTACAGGAGCAGAGAAAGAACTTTGACTAGGTTGAATTATACCCGCCTCTAACATTTCTGCAATCATACGTTCAATTTCGCTCTTTTGGAAGTAAGGATATCTATAAGGCCTGATGTTTGGAGGAACACTTCCTGAATCAAATGAATAGCATGATCATGATCACGAATAGGTGGGAGTCCTTTGGGAGTTTCAAACACCTTGGAATGATTGTCCAAGACTTGTTGGAGATCTGCAGAAATAGATGATTTTGATGTTGGAACTTCTATTGAGCATAATTGTGCAATTACGCCTCGCTGTTCTTTCTTTAGAAGCTTTGTCATGACATTAGAGCTTATTATCCTTCCTGGCTTCCCTGCGATACCCCGTAATTCGACTTCCTTTCCTTCTGAAAAAAATTTCAAGAAAAGTTCTTGAAAATTAAAAGCTACCGCCCCCAAAGATTGTAACCATTGTACTCCTAGTACAACATCAGCACCTCCCATAGGAATGGAAAGCATTGGACTAGTCAACACATATTCCCCCATGGTTAGCTTGATGTTATGGCATTTTCTAGAGCAATTTATAGTTCCTCCATTTGCAACCATCACTTGACATTCTGGTGCTGGGTATAGGAAACAATTTAATTCCTTGGCTACCTTACAATGAATGAAATTATGGGTGCTACCTGAATCAATCAACACTATTACCCTTTTCTTCTTGATCTGTCCTACTATCTTGAGAGTTTGAGGAGTGGTAATTCCGGCCAGTGCATTACATGATATGGTCGGATTCATTTCTTCCTCTTCTATGGATGGTTCTTGGTGTATATCCTCTTCTTTTTCATTTTCTTCTTCTTCTTCACAATCTATGTAAAATAATTTCTTTTCAGCACACTTATGACCTTTAGTGTATTTGCTATCACAACTTTAGCAAAGCCCTTTTGCTCTTTTTTCTTCCAATTGTTGTGGTGTCAACCTTGTAGGTTGTGGAAATCTAGGCGTAGCAACACTTCCTTCTTTATAGAATTGAGTGGTAGGCTTCCTTGTCGCCATAATTTTACATTCAACTTTTCTTGCCAACCTGAATGCCTTCTCCAATGAATCAGGTTCCAAAACGCGAACTTCATGTTGGATGTTATTCTTTAAAGTGCCTATGAAGAGATCAATCCTGTGTTCCTCTGGAATATCAGTTACCCTTATATTCAATTTTTGGAAGTCCTCAATGTGCTGCCCCACTAAACCCTTTTGTTCGAGATTTATCAATTGGCTAAAGAAGGTGTTGCTCTTTGTATCCTCATAATGTGCTATCATTTCCTCCGTAAAAATTGACCAAGTGACAATTTTTTTACGTGAGCAAAGCCATCGATACCATACAAATGTATTTTGTTCTAAATGTAAAGTTGCAATGCGTACCTTTTGTGTGTTTTGCACATTATGGAGATCAAAAATATTGCTCCTCTGTTAGTATCCATGTTCTTGGGATCATTTCCATCAAACTTCCTCATCTCCATTTTTGGAATATGGTGGTTCTTCCGCCAACATTAGAGTTTACGAAATCACGATTAACATTTATTTTGTTCTCATCATGAGTTTCTTCTACTATCCTTTCACCATTATAGAGAAACATTTCTTGTATCAACTTTGTCAAACCTTCCATATATGCTTTTAGATCATTCTTCATGTTTTCCATGTTGTCTTTCATGTCATCCATCTTAGCTTCCATGCCAGCTTCCATGCCATCCATCTTAGCTTCCATGCCTTTCTTCAAAAATTCCATTTCATTTTTTGTTGCTCTTTGCGAGAAGCGGAATTTGGTGCACTTGCTCTTGTAATTTTGATAGATCATGTTGCAATTCTTCATCTTCATGAGTCATAGTAGAGCCTTCTAGGGCTTAATGGGTGTTGAATTATTTTTTTACGGGGCATCTTTAAGAACTATCCTAATATCTATTCTACAATATGCCCATGCAGAATCCAATTCAAATTGATTCTTCAAACAGACTTATGTATTAAAAAAAAAATACCTTCTTGCTTTTAGGAGATCAATATTGAAATTGGATTATCCCTATGATTGCAACACTTCAATATTTGAATTTTGGTACTGATGTATACTATAAAATTATCTTTTGAGAGCCACGGGTCGACCTAATTTGCGGACATGTGCAAGAGTAACCTACAATCTCCCACAGTGACCTAATTATGGACTGGTTCGGTAGAGCGAACTTGTATGACTTGCTACGTGTCACTGTTTCATCTTTCGGCTCTGAAATTGATAGAAAAGACACTACAGTCTGTCTACTTGTGACCAATTTTTACGGAACTCCAATCTGATGCTCAAAGAGAGAGTTATGAATATTTTCCCACGATCACCTCTTTGAGATGAAATTCAGAAGCCTCAAAAAGCCCTAACTTCCACATATCATATCTCCGAAAATATTGCGAACCAAGCTCTGAAATTTTTGACAAGTTTCCTTGGATTTCCGCTTGGTACCCTAAAATATCGTTCACAGAACCTTAATGAAAAAACATTCTCCCGCGAAAATTTCCATGATGACTTGTTTGAAGCGGTGAAACCCTAGAATCAGCTCTAATACCAAATGTTGTGTAACTTGACTCCAAAAATAGAATAAAAGAGATATCAACACCTTAGAAATAAGCCACTTGGGGGGGAAACCTCAATATTCATAAATGAAAAAATTCTTGTATGATACAGTTTACAAAACCTCCTTTCCATATATAGGAGTCATGGGACCCTGGTAATCCTAATTGAGGCCATAATGTAATCCTAGCCGACCTAACAATAATAATTTAAGAGCACAATAATAACAATATGGGGGTTACAGGGGTACAATAATAAAAATAAGGGGGTTACATTAACAACAATAAGGGACTATACTAGTAATATAGGGACCTAACATAAGGCAATTTTATCATGAAATAATCTTGAAGGGAGAATATATAGTTATTTCATGCTTTTTACATCCAGTGCTTCATTAATAGAACATAATCCACCATATTCTTCAAATATTTTGGTAGATACATCTAGATACCATTTCAATGATTTTTTGTTTGATTGGATATGAGCACGATGAAAAAATATATGAAGTCATACTAAGGTTTTATCTTCTATTTCACCCATTAAAGAAACCTTTGTCACATTTTACTATTTCACCTGTTAAAGAAATTGACAAATATACATAATGGTTGTAATATTTTTATGAAACCAACTCACAAAATAGAAGAAAAGAGAGATAAACGACTTAGAAATAAGCATCTTTGAGGGGGAAACCTCCTTTACATTACATAAATGAACAATTCTTGGATGATACAAATGAAAAAATCTCCTTTCTATATATAGAAGTCCATGGGATCATAATATAATCGTAGTCAACTTGACAATAATTATGTAAGGGCACAACAATAACAATAGTGGGCTTTTATGGGGCACAATAATAACAATATGAGGACTACATAGGTAGAACAATAACAATAAGGGGGCTACACTAACAACAATAAGGGACTACACTACTAATGTTGGGACCTAACATGTCCATCTCCTTAAAAAAAAGTGTTGTCCTCAACACTTGAGTATTTCTGGATGCATCTGTATAAAATTCTCATCCTCCCATGTGGAATCTTCAGTTGGTAAGTTCTTCCGCTTAATGAGATACTCTGAAATTTATCGATTTCGTAGCTATCGAGTTCTTGTTTCCGTGACTTCTTCAGGTTCCAATATGATTTTTCCTTCCTCATCAAGTTCTGGAAATATTGTTTGAACTAGAATTTTGTCACCTATAACCTTCTTTAAGCATGAAATGTGGAAAATTGGGTGCACTTAGGAAGATGCAGGAAGCTTCATTTTGTATGCCATAGTACCAATATTTTGCATCACCTTGTAAGGAACATAGTAATTTGGCGATAATTTGTTATCCTTCTTAGCTTGCTTGAGGGGCATTTGTTTGTATGGTTGTAGCCATAAAAATACCCAGTCGCCTACATAAAAAATTCTCTCACCACGATGTTAATATACTTGTTGTTTCATTCGATTCAGTGAAAAATTTAGGTTATCCTTTAAGAGTTGGAGAACTTGTTGTTGATGCTCGATGTGATATTCCACTACTTGAAGCTTATAATTTTATCTTAAAAATGATGTGATGAAGAGTGGATGATATCCAAAAAGTGCCATAAATGGGGTCATTTGTGTCACAGTATGGAAGGAAGTGTTATACGACCATTCAGCTAGAGGTAACCACTTGAGACATTGTGTTTGTTTATCAGATACAAAGCAATGAAGATATCCTTCCAAACATTTTTTAACTATGTCAGTTTTCCCATCGGATTGAGGATGATAAGATGAGTTATGAACTAGTTGAGTACCCAAACAAGAAAATAATTCCGTCCAAAAATTTCCAGTGAAAATGGGATCTTCGTTGCTTACAATAATATTTGGGTTTCCATCTATTTTGAATTGCTTCCATAAATGTAGTAACAATGTACTCACTTTAAATGGATGAGATAATGCACAAAAGTGTGCATACTTGGTAAGTCTATAACCTACCACCATGATGACATTATTTCCTTTGGACTTAGGTAAACCTATGATAAAATCCATTGAAACCTCCTCCCAATGTTGACTTGGAGTGAATAAAGGTTGTAGCAGACCCGAGGTCTTAATTTTCTCAACTTTATTTTGCTGGAAAACCAAATACTCTACCACAACTTTTGAATATAAGATTTAAGGCCATCACAAAAAAAACAATCTTCACCATGTGGTAATTTTTTAAAAATCTTGACTATCCTCCTAAGGGAGAGGCGTGCAATTCAAAAAGAATCTTTTGCTTTAGTTTGGAATTCTTACAAAGATATAAGAGATCTTTGTACCATATGGAATCATTTTTCCAAATAAATGTATCAGATGTACTAGGATCTTCCTGCAACTTTTGAATGAGTATCCACATTTATTCGTCATTCTTCCATTCCTCCCTTGCTTCATCTATCCAAACTGGTTAGATAATAGAAATGGCACAAAGAAATTCTTCCACATCCTCATCCTTTCTTCAGAATGCATCTACAACAACATTTAGCTTCCCTTTTTTGTAGATTATTTCAAAATAATAACCCAGCATCTTTGTGACCCATTTTTACTGCTCTTCTGAAGACAATATTTGTTCCAAAAAGTATTTAAGACCATCATGATCAGTTTTTACCTTGAAATGTCTTCCCGTTAGGTAAGGTCACCATTTCTTTAGTGCATGTAGTATTGCCAACATTTCCTTCTCATAAATAGCTTTTTGTAAATAATTTACTTTTATTGGACGACTTTCAAAAGAAATGGGTCTTCCTTATTGCATGAAAACAACACCAATTCCATTTCCTAAGGCATCACATTCCACAATAAAGGTTTTTGTGAAGTTTGGCGTAGCTAAGACTGGTGCTTGGCACATTGCCTCTTTAAGATGTTCAAAGGCCTTAGTTGCTTCAGGAGTCCATGAAAATGCATCTTTCTTCAACAATGTCGTTAGAGGTGCTGCTATCCTCCCATAATTATTAACAAACTTGTGATAATACCCTATTAACCCAAGAAATCCTTGCAACTGCTTTATGGTTGTAGGGAATTTCCATTCCTTATTGGATTTAATTTTTTTAGGGTCTACCTTAACACCCTCCTGAGATACAATATGACCCAGATATTCCACCTCTTGTACTCCAAAGAAACATTTGGAGGTTTTTGTATATAATTATTTGTCCTCTAATAGTTTGAGCATCGTTTCAACATCATCCTTCCAAGACCTTCTGTAGATTAGTATATCATCAAAAAATACTAACACAAATTTTCTAAGGAAGGGTTTGAAAATGTAATTCATTAACCCTTGAAATGTAAAAGGTGCATTGGTAAGGCCAAAAGGCATGACCAAAAATTCATAATGACTCTCATGAGTTTGAAATTTTTTTTTCGAAATGTTTTCAGTCTTCATTCTAATTTGATGATATCCTGAGTGAAGATCCAACTTGGTGAAATAAATTGCTCCATGTAATTCATCCAATAATTTATCAATCACAGGAATGAGAAATTTATCTTTAATAGTGAGATTATTGAGCTCCCTATAATTCAGACACATGCACCATGATCCATCCTTCTTGTGCACCAATACTACAGGAGTAGAGAAAGAAATTTGACTAGGTTGAATTCTACCATCCTCTAGCATTTATGTAATCATAAGTTCAATTTTGCTCTTTTGGACATAAGGATATATGTAAGGCCTTATGTTTGGGGGAGCAATTCCTAGAATCAAATGAATATCATTATCATGATCACAAAATGGTGGGAGTCCTTTGGGAGTTTCAAACACCCTTGAACAATTGTCCAAGATTTTTTGGAGAACTAGAGAAATAGATAATTTTGATGTTGGAACTTCTAGTGAGCATAATTGTGCAATTATGCCTCATTGTTATTTATTCATAAAATTTGTCATGAAATTAGAGCTTATTATCTTTCCCAACTTCCCTACGATACCCCATAATTCAACTTCCTTTCCTTCCGAAAAAAATTCAAGAAAAGTTCTTGAAAATTAAAAGCTACAGTCCCCAAAGATTGTAACCATTGTACTTCTAGTACAACTGTATTAGCACCACCCATTGGAATGGAAAGTATTGGACTATTCAAAACATATTCCCCCATGGTTAGCTTGATATTATGGCACTTTCTAGAGCAATTTATAGTTCCTCCATTTGCAACCATCACTTGACACTCTAGTGTTGGGTATAGGAAGCAATTCAATTCCTTTGCTACCTTACAATGAATAAAATTATGGGTACTACCTAAATCAATCAACACTATTAGATTTTTCGTCTTGATATGTCCTTATATCTTGAGAGTTCGAGGAGTGGTAATTCATGACAATGTATTACAGGATATGGTCAGATTCATTTCTTGTTTCTCTAGGGTTGGTTCCTGGTGTATATCTTATTCTTTTGAAGTTTCTTGTTCATTTTCTTCCTCCTCTTCACAATCTATATAAAATAATTTCTTCTCTGAACACTTATGACCTTTAGTGTATTTTCTATCGCAAGTGCAGCAAAGCCATTTTGCTCTTTTTTCTTCCAATTTTTGTGGTGTCAAACTTGAAGGTTGTGGAAGTCTAGGAGTAGCAACACTTCCATATTTATAGCTGTGAGTGGTAGGCTTCCTTGTCGCCATAATTTTTCTTTCAATTTTCTTTCCAACCTGAATGCCTTCTCCAATGAATCAAGTTCCCAAAGTCGAACCTCATGTTGGATGTTATCCTTTAAATTCATTATGAAGGCATCAATATTGTGTTCCTATGGAATATCAGTTGCCTTTATATTTAATTTTTGAAAGTCCTCAATGTGCTCCACCATTGAACCCTTTTATTTTAGATTTATCAATTGGATAAATAAGGTTTTGCTCTTTGTATGCTCATAATGCGTTATCATTTCCTCCGTAAAAATTGACCAAGTGACAATTTTTTTACGAGAGAAAAGCCATCGATAACATATAAATGTATTTTGTTCTAAATATGAAGTTTCAATATGTACGTTTTTTGTGTTTTTAACATTATGGAGATCAAAATATTGCTCCATATGTAGTATCCATGTTACGGGATCCTTGCCATCAAATTTCCTCATATTGATATTTGTAATATGGTGGGTCTTAAATCCAACATTAGAGTCTATGAAATCATGATTAACATTTACTTTTTTCTCATCATGAGTTTCCTCTACTACCTTTTCACCATTAGGAGTCATTTCTTGTAGCAAATTTGTCAAACCTTCCTTCAAAGCTTCCATGTCTTCTTTTAGACCATTCTTCATGTCTTCCATGTTGCCTTTCATTTTTTCATCGATCTTAGCTTCCATTCCATTATTCAAACCATCCATCTTAGCTTCCATGACTTTCTTCAAACCATCCATTTTAGCTTCCATTTCATTTTTGTTACTCTTTGCGAGAGAAAACTTTTTTTCACTTGGTCTCGTCATTTTGATATATCATGTTGCACTTCTTCCTCTTCATGAGTCATAATAGAGCCTTTTGAGGGCTTAATGGGTGTTAAATTATTTTTATGGGTCATTTTTAGAAACTAATATTGATATATATGCTTCAATATGCCCTTGTAATCACTTCAAATTGTTTTTTCAAACACGACTTATGCAATTTAAAAAAAAAAAAATACACACCTTTTTCTTTCTTTTGAGGAGCTCGATTTTAAAACTAATGTACCTCTGTAAGTTCATATCCCCAATATTTTCTCTTCCATCCTATGGTATCCCTCTGATTCCTTTTTCCAATTCCACAGGTATGACCTAATTTTGATCCTTCAAGACAAATTTATGCCCAATCTCCCACAATCACCTAATTATGGACTAGTTCATTAGAGAGAACTTGTACCAAGTTCCACGAGTCATTGTTTCCTCCTTCGGCTCTGAAATTGATACAAAAGAAGCTACCGTCTATGCGATTTCGGCCACTTTTTACATAATTTCAATTTGATACTCAGAGAGAGAGTTATGACGATTTTCGCAAGGTCACCTTTTTGAGATGAAATGTGGGAGCTTGCAATAACCCTAAATTCCACAGATCGTATCTCTAAAAATATTGCGAACCAAGATCTGAAATGTTTACACGAATTTCCTCAATATTTCGGCTCAAATGGGTTTTTTTAGCTTCTAAACCTTCATACAAAAAAAATTATAGCGAAAATGCCATGATGATCTGTTTGAAGCAGTGAAACCCTAGAATCCAAAGGTCTGATACCAAATTTTATGAAACCAACTCAAAAAATAGAAGAAAAGAGAGATCAACGACTTAGAAATAAGCCTCTTTGAGGGGGAAAACTCCTTTACAATACATAAATGAAAACTTCTTGGATGATTCAAATGAAAAAACCTCATTTCTATATATAAAAGTCCATGGCGTCATAATATAATCCCAGTCGACCTAACAATAATAATGTAAGGGCACAATAATAAAAATAGTGGGCTTTTATGGTGCACAACAATAAAAATATGGGAACTAAATGGGTAAAAAAATAACAATAAGGGGGCTACACTAACAACAATAAGGGACCACACTAGTAATGTTGGGACCTAACAAATATATTCAAGAAGATATGTAAGACAAATTTTCCTTATATTAACCAATCCCCAAAGTTGAAAAGATGTTGATGCCTATATTTTTCAAAAATGTAGTGTACTTGCATGAATATGAGAAGGTGGGGAGAATATTGAAGTGAATTTTAAAAAACTTAGTTTCATGCAACCTGAAAAACCTAAATTTGTGGAATTTGAAAACCATAGTTAGTGACCAAGGTTTCTTATTTTAGTGGATGTCTAGAAAGATAATCAACATGCAATGTAATATACCTACCATAGGTGACACAGTTATGCATCATTGCATCAAATAAATGCAAAATTTCGCCATGGTATGCCATATTAGATGTCACATATTATTTACACATTAACTAACAACTCATAAGTGATGGACATAAGCAATGAATGATGACCAACAAAACATATGCATCGATGCACATAAGTGATGCACCATAAGTGACACATAATTAATTTTATTACATGACACACATAATTGATACATCATAAGAAACACACATAATGTAAATTTATCAATATACATAGTGGCTACAATATAGATATGTAACAAATTTATTCCTTCTATTAACCAATCCACAATGTTTAAATGAGGTCAATATGCCTCTGTTTCTGGAAAAAATGTAGTGCACGCATAAATTTGAAATGGTGGAGAGAATAGAATGCAAAATTACATTATCTATAAACCACCATGGATATTACACTGGAAAATTTTTAATAATATATCTAATAAAATTCAATAATCTATACTATGAGGGCTATCTTCCTTAGACTTATGGATTCAATAAGGTATTGCCTTCATGTATGAAATATCTAAAATGTGGAAAATAGAGAATATACAAAAATACAATCACTTAAAACCATTATAACACAAGTTATAATCTGGGAAACCCAATTGGAGGTGAGGTTGGTCTTCTCTCTCTTTGTTTGAATCGAAATTGAGGAAAGTAAAAGATGTAAGATTTGTGGCTCATGGGATACTACTGTAAGAAAACCCTATCTTGTTGCTCTTCTCTCTCTCCCTCTCTCTCTCTCTCTCTCTCTCTCTCTCACACACACACACACACAACTAATCTTCTCATCTATGAAATAAAATGCACTCAAACATAATGGAACCCCTTTTCCTCCTAGTGGCCTAGTTATAACATAGCATGATACCTACTAGTGGTTAAGTTTGAATCCTTCAAATCTTAAAAAGAGTTACAATATTGAATCTTCTAAGGTTTTCTTCATCATTATCATGTGGCTAGCCCATTTTCCATGAATAATTTGCGCTTACATGGAATCCTCTTGAGTCATGGTGTTCAAAACATGAAGGTTAACTTTTGGGTGCCATAATGTTTGCATACATACTCCAATTGAGACTATTTTTTAGTTGTTGGAAATTTATCTATGTGTAGAATGGTGTTAAGGGATATTCCAATGATGTGGGAAATTTTTACCCCACAAAAAAACATTGTTTAATTCCTCAAATGGCTTCTACAAGATTTCAAACCCCATTTCACTAAATTGGGACCCCCTGTAAAAATGGTCTTGTGAGTTGATTCATCCACTCTTCCCACAACAAAAACAACCATATGGATGAAAAATAAGATAATCATCCAATAGGGATCATATCTCCCCACTTTGGGAGGCTTTTGGTCCAATACTCTTCCTCTAAATGAGGTGAGAAAATGTTTCCTCTTCCTTCTGTTGGGTGTACCATTTAGCCTTTCTTGGAATCTATCATTTCAACCTAATATTCTAAAGGTCATGCTACCCATGTATTGTAGTTCTAGACAAAACTATGTCCTCTTCTGCAAAAATTTCCAAAGTATATAGTGTCATATCCTCTATAGAAGGTAAGACATGTTCCTCTTCCCGATTTGACATGGATAGCTCATACAAGTTCAAAATCTTGAGATTCACCACTCAATATATGATTCTTTTTTACTATTATTGGGATGCAACATGAGATGAAATATATCCAATTTCTATTTTGTGTTACCATCAATGTTGCAACGGCTATATTTGTAGTTAGTGTCCTTGGAAACATGTGTAGTGATGACATTGTTCTTATTTTCCACTTCCTTTTCTTCTTCTTTTTCCCCTTTTATAAAGCTCCATCTTAATTTAGTTACTTAGAACCACTTGGTTGTGCATTTTTCTTATTATATTTAATGTGTAGGCCTTTCACTATCCCTCATTTATGGCCCTGAGCTTGGATAAAATAACTTTCCTTCTTATGTGACTACCATTCAAACTAACTAGGTGATTTATGACCATGTATGGGATCTTGGAATTTATCCCAAACTAAATAGTTTTCTTCTAGAATGACTCTACATTGTAATATTGTACACTTCATCCTTGCCTCTGTTTCTAGTAGTATAATGGAATCCTCTTATTCTCTTCAAACTCATTAAGGTAAAATAGGAATTTGAGGAGTTCTTTGAATATATCCCACTTATTTAGTGTAGTTTCCCCCATAGGGAGAATGATTTGATATATATTTCCCACTAAGTTTGGCAATGAAATTCTAACATGAACCTGGTAAAATATGTTTTCTACTTCTCTTAGGCTTTGTGCACAATAAAATACCCCTTTGAAAAGTGTAACCCGTGATTTAATATTAACCATAACTTCATAAGGCTTGATCTAGTGCTTCTATTCCACTAAATAGATGTTGATAAGATTATTATTAGATTTATGCTTTTCAAACTTTGGTTCTTCAGTCTCTTCCCTTGGCTCCTCATGAAATTTTTGTTTCTTATGAGGGTCAAGTTCCTCCAAAAGGAAGTTGATCATTTTTGGAGAGTAGATGTGAATAAGGCCATGCCCTTAGAGATAATGTTTACTTGAGACTCTAAACTTGAAAATATTAGCCCCCCTTCATTAATGAGTCCTTAAATATATATTCATTCTCCATATCTAAGGCTTTCTATTTCTTCTTAACCTTTCTCATGTTGATCCTTAGATCCACAAGATGCATCTCTCTCTCACACTTAGACTTTTTGTGTTGGTTAAGAATATACTCCACTTGAACCAAACAAATTTCCAAAGAAACTTGTTTTCATAACAATATGATCTATAAGCCATCTTGGATGTTCTATTAATGGTTAGCTCCCCAAAAATAGACTTTAAACTATTGCTATAATAATGATCTCATGATTTTTTTTATAATTGTTCTTTTTTTTGTATTTTTACGAATTTATGGAAAAGATAAAAACATATAAACGTATATTCTTTAACTATTATGACATAAATATATATCACCAATAGCAAGATACATATTGAAACCAAATATTTATATTCAAAAAAAATGAAGCATTGTGTCATTCTTCTTAGATTTTAAAGAGTATGTAGAGAAATAAAGAGCTTGTACAACTTGATATAGATCTATGAAACATTGTGTTCTACTAGAATTCTCTACAAATTTATCTTCCTTGTTTGCTTCATTTTCTCTCTGCTCCTCTTGGTAGTTACTTTTCTATAGAACACCAAATGGTTGCAATAGTAGTTGACCGTATTTCACTTTTCTTATTAGATTTTTAACACTCTCAAATAACCATCAAGGTTAGCATTTTTTATTGATAATGTGGTGCTTCTAGAAGTCTTTAGCAGATTCCCTTATGTTAGTAACTCTAATGGTGGATCATAGTGAGCTAAATTCATTTCCATATGGATGGTTTGTTGGGAATAATTAAAATGCTACCTTATAAGGGGCACAATATTCAAATACAAACTCAATTTGAGGAAAACATTTCCCTACTAGAAAGTTATCAGCTCATAAAATGTGGTGATAAATTCCAAGAAAATATTCCTTAAGGCAACGACTCAAAATTCCACTTCTTTTATCTAGAACCAAATAAATTTTAGTTCCATTCTATTACTGTGATTTTTAGGATTTGACACAAAGTGCTCCTTCTTGGTCCCAATTTATCTTGTCTATTAGAGCATTAATAATTTCATATAGAAACTATGCAAATATATTTTAGACCAATGCTCTCAAATTTTACACATGTAACATGTACTTATATTATTTAATCCTATCTTTTATTTTTTCTAGATGAATCTATGTTGATGATCCATTTTTAGTGATTGTATTAACAAAAAATGATACACACAAGGGTTTGCATGTAAGAGACCTCTTGCATTGAAACAATATATTATCTCCCACAACTTTCCTTTCAACTATTTTCCCATTGAATAGAAGCATAAAATAATTTCACAACTTGCAACATGCAACATGATTTTGTATACTTGCAACATTTGATAAACCACATAAAAGCACACTAAAAAAATATTTAAAACTAATGACACATTTAATTATTAATTACTAAGTAGATTATATCTTAGTACAAGGAAGTAGAAATTCCTTTATATCACCACATTTAATCATAAAGACAATCCTTTATAAATGAATAAATTTTGATCTAAACTTAATTTCATAAATTGTGTTCTTTTGCCTTATTGCTTATTTAATTCCTTTACAACAATATAGTGACTCTAAATTTCCAAGAAAGAGATCCTTATACCATGAATTTTTCCCTTAAGATAAATTACTACCATCTATACTTTTAATTAAACTTATATTTACCATATATAATCTATGGTTTTATGTTATGCCTCTACTCTAGAAAAATATCATACATTTTGCTGATTTCCCTTTAGTTATTTTAACAAGACTTTATAGCCATTTAACAATTATTCATACACCCCTCTCTCTCTATATATAAATAATAGGGTTTAACCCCTTTTAACCTATATTCCTTTGGTATATACACATTGTTTCTTACTTGGTATGTATACAAGTGTTTCCTTTCTGCGACATATATCTTATATGTCCTAAGTTGCTATCTAAAAATCGTGAAATGTAGTTTTGATGTTTGAAATAGTGATTTGAACCAACTTAACTAAATTTATGTTATTATGTATATTTCGTTCCACCATAGGTATTATTTGATGGTTTCCCAAAGTAATTTTCTTTATTATACATGCCATAGTATGGAATACACAATTGGTATAAATTTGATTATATGGGGCTTATCTATTTATCCCTTGCATATGTCTGCATGACTTCACATGCAATCTATGGTTAACCCCAAGGTATTTAATCGACGGCTAGAATTTATTCATTTTGATCAAATGGTGGATAGTGTTAGGATTTGGAATTTGGTCATATCAACCTTCTCTTTGCCAAAAACATTTTCTCATTTCGCCAATTCATTCTGATGGATCTTTTCTCAGTTATACAACTAAATTATTCTTGTTTAAGCCACCATGTTAACTTTTCCAACTGAGCTACATAGTTTATGCTCTTCATTGTGTTGTCGGAACTACTTTACAGAGGTTATTCCACTTGGTGAGTGGCTGAATGTTACGTTTTAATGAGGGTTTCTCAAATTTAACTCATTTTCCTTATGTGTCATGTAATAAACTCTTTGCTATATTTCTCATTACATTTATTATGTTTGATAGTGAAAATTACTAGAGCCACCGCTCTGTCACTTTTATTAGTGATATTTCCTTGGCTACTTAATTTCCTTTAAGTATATTGCTCCCATAACTTGTTATGGAGACTATTATGCCATGTCCTGGAATTTTCAGATGAGATTTTAGTAAATAATTTGTTTAAGTTAATTATTTTGTATTTCACACACTGTACTTAGTGAATTTGACCAACTTTTAACATGGGTTTCACTTCTTTGATGTACGAGTTTCTTGAAAAATGGAATTCGTAACTTCAAGGTTCATTCAAGCTTAAAAATCTCTCAAAGGAGCCACATATAGGGTTCATTCAAGATTAAAAATTTTAAACCATTTTTCTTTCTAAATGTTTTCTTAGTAATTTCATCTTTAGTTTTTATAGAGTAGGGTTTTTGGAAATAAAAACCTAATCTAAATGGGTTAAATCAATTTCATTTTGATTAAGTGTCCTCGCTAATTGATTTTGTTGTGGCTTGATCTGATTTTGTTGCGGCTTGATGTTCAACTACATTGAAAATAGAAGTTTATTTTATAAAAATTATTGATTTTTTCTTCCTAGGTTTTAACCTTACACGAAATACATAAGTTTGCTTATTTATTTTTATTTTCCATTCTTCTTAAATCAAGATTAGGGTTTTATACAGTTGAAAGCCTATCGTGTTATGACTTTTACTGGACATTAATAACAATTTGTTTGTAAATTTGAGTTTCAACCATGGATATAAAACTTATATTTAATCTGTTTTAGTCACAAATTATAATTTTTTTGCGGAGAAATAACAATGTATCCTAATTTTAGACTCTCTCCTTCAGATAATGTGACCTTCAACCATCTCCCTTTTTCTTCTTTCAGTATTTAATTTCCTATTCCATCATTATACCTTAATTAATTTTATGTTTCTTTGAAAATTCATAGGTATAATGGAGTCCTAACGAATTTTGAAAGTTTTTCCTTCATTAATGTAATATGGATATTTCCCAATGTTTAACAAAATTTTCAGTTTCTTTCTCCAATTCAGATGTCTTTGAACTCCTACTTGTTACTTTAATTGTGCTTGACTTTCTCGTCGAAGAAAAGACCCAAGATTCCAAATATTTTTTGAATTTTAGATCTCTGCCCACTTTCTTAGAATAATTCCTGAGAGGAAGTTTATATTTTTAAAGGATTATATTACTAATGTGTAACTGTAATGAAGCTAACCCTAGACTGATAACTTTCAATCATAAGGATTTATGTTATTAATACCATGGTCTTCTTTTCTAGTATAGTTCATATAAAATGGTTCTATCAATTATGTGCTCTTTGTCTTAAAATACCTTTCTCATAAGGTTCTATGTATTTAATTGTAGAATGTTCCTTAGATGTACTCAATAACATTTTGGTATAAGAGTTACCATATCTATATGGGCACATTCTTTACCTCAATATTTATAATTAAAGGTTAAGTACTTTTATACTAGTTACATACTAAGCTAGCCTCTTCAAAATCTTTCCTATAAACGATTCAGTCAATCACTCACAGATAACTTAGACAATTACATTTTCTAAAACTTTTTGATAAGATAATATTTCTTCTACATTTATGGCTCGACCTTTGCTCACTTTCTAATTCTTCAAGTTGTTTTGGACTTACATGCGCTTTTTTCACTATTTATTCTATGATAACCTTTCCTTTAACGTGTTTCCATATTTAATATAACTATCCCATAAAATAGCATTTTATGAGATTGATACCCTTGCATACAAATTTTTGTTTATATTAATTCATTATACTATTAGACTGCTTTAATTCATATTTTGTTTTTCTCATTTCATTATGGTTTTATATATAAAGAAAAACCAGCTAACATCAAATTGTGTTTTACCCACTTACACTTAAGTTCTATAAAACACTTGTTCACAATACAAGAAAAATAATAATTCTCCAGGAATCCAAAATACTTACTTTTCCCTAAAATATATTTGATAATTTCACCATTCTTAAATATTTCAGATATCTAAATAACTACGCCTTCTTCCTCAACATTGACAAAAGAAAAAGGAGAGATGGAGAGCGCCAACGAACTTTCCCTTGCCCTAGGGTTTCAATACCTAAGCGATGCCGCCGCTAACTAGATCGCGCTGACCCGGTGCTGTGGCCATGGATTTGAATGCAAGGAGGCATCAGCGGGGAGAAGGAATGGCTCTCTGCTCATACGCTGCCGTGTGAAGAATGAGCTGCTACCTGGAGTTTGGGAGCGACTTCCTACGGGAGTATTTTTTTGGGCCCCCTGCAGACCTGCCGGGCAAGCGAACTGTGCAAGACGTTGGCCATCATTTTATGACTATGTGCCATTGCAGGAATGGTCCGCTTTTCAGCTTGCAACAGTTACAGCCGCCTTAGCTCCATGGCCAACTAACTGCGAGGTGGCACGAAGGTGCGATCGAGCCCTTACTTCATTTGGACGCCGACCCTTTTTACTCCATGCCTCTGTCCGCAAATTTATATCTTTGGCTACTTCTGCACTGTGCTTCCACATGCAGAAGCAGTTTCGCCGAGATCTGGAGCTTGCTCTGAAGCCCAGTGAACTCACTGAACCAACTTCGTGTCCTCACTCTGGCAACTGGGATCCTTCTCATCCCCAGAAAATGACTTTTCATATTCAAATAATTCTTCTGACGGGAAAAACCTTGCTCCTTGGGGTCCAGCCCTCTTTTACAGTGAGCCATCTCTCAAAGATCCTCGAACAAAGGCTGGGAATCCCTTCATCCCTTCTGTGGCTTCTCTTTGCAGGTAAGCAGCTAGAAAATAATATGCCTCTTTCCTTTTAGAATATTGAAAGAAATGCCACAGTGATCCTATCACTTCGACTAAGGGGAGGTGCCGTAGGGCAAGCCTCCGCCCCTAAAGGCTTCTCCTACAAAGAGGCAGTTCATGCACAACCTGCCAAGAAGTCAGCCCAACCAGTTGGGGCTCCCAAACCTTTCTTGGTGGACAAAATGGAGGAAACCCCTGCCATTGAAATCTCTCATCCATCTCTAGATTATTAATACCAGACATTTGTAGAAACAGCCATCATTTGCAGATTTAATGGGCTGTGGCCCCGTACTGCCGATCTATACCAGTGGATCCACTCCAATTGGACCAACAACAGCAAAGTCTTCTTATGCTCGAAAGGCTTCTTTATTGTAGTCTTTGCCTTCAATGAAGATTACCAGAAAGCCTTAACGGGAGGCCCTTGGTTCTGGGGTTCCGCTGGACTTTTCCTCACCCCCTGGTTCCCAGATTTTGACCCCTCTACTGCTGTCATCACCAAGCTTCCTATCTGGGTCAGGCTTCCAAATCTCCCTACGCATCTTTGGCATTTTGCTGTCTTTCAAGCAATTGGGGACACCTTAGGCAGCTTCCTGGCAACAGATACATTAAGGGGGGAGAAAGGAATATATACCTTTGGCAGAATCTGTGCGGAAATTGACATTAGCAAAGGGCTGCCAGATCAGAGTCCTTAAAATTGGGGACTTCCATTGGACGCAAGCTTTGGACTATGAGAACACAGCCTTCAGGTGTCGCCATTGCCATCAGACGAGGCATCTCCAGAACACCTGCGCAACGTTCCTCGACAAAAAAAAGAACCTCAAATCCAGATCCAAGAGCTGGAAACCTTGTGATAGACCCCCCATGGATGACATAGAGTCCTCTAGCTCTGATGAGGAGGATATTGAAGTGGAAGAGGAGAATTTGGAGCATCCGAAGGACCCGCCCTCAACCCGTCCCGAGGATCCTTCTGCGCCTCTTATCTCGCAGAAACACTCTCATGAGTCGTCTTCTTCTGATTCAGATAAGGAGACTCCTCCTTTAGCACAGAATAGTCTGCAAGTGGTTCCGGTCCAGCCAGAGCAGAATGGTTGGGTCAAAGTCAGTAAAAAGAAAGCGAAAAAATGTCGATTGGGAGACTCTGCCCATGCTGGGTAGACTCCTTAGTCCAGCTTGTTCTTCTCTGTTCTCTTTGTTATCTTTTGCTTATGCCGTGGTTGCTCTATGGGACCGAGGTTGATATTTTATCATTTCTGGCTCCCTTGCTTTTTTACTCTGCTTCTCTGCAAGCCCTGATTGTACCATATTTATTTTCTTAATAGATTTAGTCTTATTCAGAAAAATTTAAAAAAAAAAAAAAAATATATATATATATATATATATATATATTTCAGATATCTAAATTATATACTCTATTCCAAAATACCAATTCAATTCTATTTCTGTTTACCAGCTCTCTTACTCAAAATTCTTTCATTTGCATAATACTTTGATATAAAACATTTTATAATCTCAACTCTTGAAAGAATAAAAGAATAGGGTATTCAAGATGTTGGCTTGAAAATGATATACTGGAAATTAAAAATGGAGTTAGGCTCCACCCAACCATGAATTGTTTTATCAAAGAGTCCCCTGAGCTTTAAGGTCTACAAGTCCCTTATCTTTTCTCTTTATCGTCTTTTGTTCCTAAGCCTCTTTCACATTTTTGCACTGTGGGAGTCATATCCAACCAAGGAAAAAAAACACCCTCTTTTACCGAAACAGTTGGTAGTTAGTAACTACCTCCACCATGTGGTAGGTAGTTACTTTCTCATTAATGAGCTCCACTTCCACAACTCTCAAAGACAACATCCTATCTTTTTGAAGAAGTTATTGATTAATAACTTTCCGTCATCATTAATAATCTAATCCTCATATAAGATGATTAGATCTTATTCATCGAAGGTAATTAATTTCCAACATTAAATTGCAACTATAGTTCTCTTTAGCTAAATGTAGCTTTAGTATTATTTTCTAGATTTTTTTATTAACAACATAAACATACTTACATTCACCATTTATTAGTGGCATAACATTGATAAACCAGTTTCATGCATGTCTTTAAAGTTAGAACAATAAACACACTTAACATATACAAATTTATAATATGCAGTTTAAGTCACGAGATATCACAATGTAATGATATTTGATTATGAGTGATTTTAATGGGTATAATCTTATACAAACACTAGTATGTTCCCTAGGACAACAAGATTAATGTACCTTGTTGAATTCATTACTGGTGTAGGTTGTGAAAAATCCTTGATTGTAATTACTGGATATTTATCTCCTAACTATTATGCAGTTTATTTGTTTTTACTGCAAATATCGATAAACTCACAATTTCAATTTTCACAGAAAATAAAATATGAAGTGGAAAATGAATTGGAATTGAGAAATATATGCACACATAAAATAAAAATCAACACAATTATTTTGGAACTAAAAGTCCTTGGAAAAACCCCGAAGGGAAACCAATGTAGCAGATGAGGATTTATTTTATTATTATGCAACAAAAATGGAGAGTACAATATTTGGTTTTCCAACTGGAAATACTCCAGCAAATAATACGGCCAAAATAATTAGGAGAAACATTCTCCTTCTGCAAAATAATTTGGCTTCCCTCTAGCCTGATTGCACTGCCTTCTGGCTACTTTTACTATTGGCATGTGCAAGTTACACGATCCTAGATTTTCCTCTAACTGGGTTGTCTACCCTCCCGCTACCTCTGGAAAAAATTTCTCTACCTCAGATGATATTTTCGGCCTTTGGAAACTGAAAAAAACCCCGTCCTAGCAACTCGCTCAGGTGGGTTGGCTAACTCACACTACTTAGACGAATTTCACTGCAGAATATTTTGGCCTCCCCTTTCCTGGCTCTCCGACAATAGAAAATTGTTATGAGACTCTCCAAAATTCTCCTCTACTACTCCCTCAATCATTGATTCTCTCCTACTTGATAAAACTTACTTCCTTTGTGAATCATGGCAATTAGATAGTGTTATCCACCAAGTTAAAATTCTCTACTCTTATGTCTCTCTCCATCCCATCGACTTTCTCTTATAATATCTCATTAGAGTTTCAATAACCACGATTAAATATTCATCCACAGTTAAGACCATCTTAGACTTTATCCAAGTCATGTTATGGAAGTTTCTAAAGCATAAGTCGATCTCCTTAATTAATTCCCTATAATTAACCACTTTTTCCTAATTTAGACTTAGGAAATATTTAAATGGTGGATAATTTATTTAATTAAGTTTTTTCACAAGCTTATCTCATAAAACATTTATTGGGTTTTGTAGATCTCTTGTTTCTTAGCCTCTTAGACACAACTCGAGACTATAACACCTATACAATTCTACCAAAACAACAAAAAATATCACTCCCTCTTAGCGAGGAAGGTTTTCTCTCCACTTCAACATATCTCCTCTATATTCAAGCTATGTTGCTATGTCTAACACCTATAACACAATATCAATGTCCACCAAGCTACTGTGCATACTTTGATTCACCTACTAACCCTATAGTTGAACCACTCTACATATTTGTTGTTGTTGACACTACATTGTGCCTCCCTACATTGTTGCAAAAAATTCCTACAATGGATCCAATCTCATGATGATGTTGTTGATGCAACTACTACAATTGAGAACTAATATCGACCCTGCAAATAGATTTTGCACTTGTCCCTTGAGTTTCTAACTGCAACTATCTATGCTTTATGTATTTTGTATCTGATTACGCTCAACTATCTCTATGCCTCTTTAATATCTGACTACACCTAGCTCTACATTGTCCCTCAAGATCTAACTGCACTTGTTGACATCTCCTGTTATTGAATATTGTGGCCCCCCATAGCAAGGGTGATGGTCCTACTACAACCACTAGAACTGATCTACATATCTAATTTTTTCTTCTGGACTAGACCTTCTATGATCTTGCAACTCTCAAGAACTACACTCCTCCAACCAGAGTTGTAGATACAAAAAATATTCAACCTGAAGGTCAACTCATCTTTCTCTGCTACACTATTAGCTTGTGAAGTTGTACGACCCTATATTTGTCACCAACTCGGCCATCTAGCCTCCCTATACCTTTGAAAAAAAATCACTTTGCCTCTCATATGATTTTTCCAGCCTCCGACAACTGAAACAAACCTTTCTTTACAGCTCACTCAGCTAGAATAGCTATTTCACATTGCATGGATGACTTTTTCTGCAGAATATTTAAACCTCCTCTTTCCTGCCTCTCCGACATTAGAAAATTCTAGGAGACTCTCCAATATTTTCCTTTGATGATTCCTTAATAACTGATGCTCTCCTTCTGGCTCAAAGTTACTTCCTTTCTGAATCACGACAACTAGATAGCTTGATCTCCCAAGGTAAATCACTCCCCTATTTGTTTGTCTCCATCCCATCAACTTGGTCTTATAACCTCTTGTTGGATCTTCAACAACCATGATTAGATATTCATCAATGACTAAGATCATCTTAGACTTGACCCAAGTCATTTTTTGGAAGTTTCTAGAGCATAAGTCGATCTCCTTAATTAATTCCATTTCATTAACCACTTTTCCTATATTAGACATAGGAAATATTTAAATGAAGGATAATTAATTTAATGAAGGCATTTTACAAGCTTATTACATGAAAAATTTATTGCTTTTTGGAGATCTCGTGTTCCTTAGCCTCTTGGAGAAAATTCGAGACTGTAACACATGTCTGATGCACCAAAACAACAAAAACTAACATAGGTTTCCTAAGTCACAATCAGAACATGGGAACCTAACAAGTATGCACTAATGGTTGTGGCCTGAACCTAACTACCTCAATGTTAGTATGAATCTTTTGTCGAAGTGTACGAAAAAAGACCACTTTAGCTACGCATAACTTATAGCCCTAACATCAAATGAGGCTGCCAATATCTTCAGATCTGCAGTTGATTGGTCAAGACAAGTGCTGCAAACATCCAGATCTATGCATAAAGAGACATTAAGAAGTAAAAAGAAGGTTTTGCTCCATACATCCAATAGACAAGACAAGAGCAATATTTTTGAAAGAATTTTTTGTATTAAGGGCACCTGGGAGGAAAACAAGAAGGTGTATCCAATTCTCCTCAATGGGATGGGTTCTTGGAAGTCCTCAGCACTTCAGATCTAGTATTCCTCTCTCTTGTTGGTGTAGAAAACCCAGACAAAGATAGAACTCAAAGGGAGCTCACACAACAAATGATGAAGAATGTGACCAAGTGTATAGATCCAGAGTGATCTAATAGGCAACAAAAGGTGAAGAATGGTAGGAAAAACCCTCCTATTTATAACAACATATTGGGTCATTCTAGATCTTGGTGCATGATTAAAATAATGTTAACCAAATCTAGATCCACCTTTTATGGAATATTTTATTATATTTGTTTGAGGGAAAAAGTATTTGACTTGGGTCAAATCCCTTTATTTGTTAATAATAAATAAATAAATGATTTATTTATCTTTTTAAGGAAGTGGTTGAAGGATAATTAAATAAATAATGATTTATTTAATTATTTGTGGGTGATTTGGTCATATTTAAAAAGGAATATTATCTAAATAATATTTAAATAATTATTCCTAGAAAATAATAAGATAAATAAAGGTTTATCTAATTAATTTCTTTGTTTTGGGTTAAACATGATTAGGAATAATAATTAAATTATGGTTTAATTAATTATTTCATGAGGAAAATCAAACAAATATAGGTTTGTTTAATATTTCCTTTTGGGGTTTCCTGTTTAGACCATAAACAACCTAATAAATGTGGTTTATTAAGTTATTTTACATAGTGAAAGCAATTTACTTAGGGTAAAATTGGTCTTACATGGTGTACTTGGGTCCATCTAATGATAATAGGTTAGATGACCAAAAAATGGTGTAACAGATTTCCCCCCAGCGTGCGAGTGTTAGGAGCAAATCGTATGACCGAAGTACGTTGTAAGAACTCAATCACCAGACATCAAGAGGGAAGTCAGAGAGAGAAATGTAAGGTAGACTAGTGTGCTGAAGAACTAGACCCTGAGGAGACGAGACTTGCAGGTGCAACAAGTCTCAATTATATGATGTGGTACCAATGTGAAAGGCGGCGGGGGAGGCATACCTATGCCCGCCGAGACAATAGTACAAAGAATAAGGTGCCCGGAAAACCACGGAACGCAATAATGGAACAAGTATTGGCTAAACATGGGCCAGATAAAAATACAATGAAGGGTCCCACATACATACTGTGCCTGGGGTAACAGCTAGGACTTATAAAATAATATCTGAGTACATGAGATACAAATACAACCCACATGCCCCCTATACGTGGGGGAGGGCTCACAACATCTGACTGATATATGCAAATCAACGAGGTGCTGCAAGCGGCTGAGGCCGACATCATCAAATATATGGAGCTGCATCGAAGGTTGCACTGAAGAGGTCATCCGGGCATGTGGGGGGCTACCTGCAGGGCCACCCCCTCATGAGGGCTGAGACATCTCACACACACCCGGGAATCACCAATAGCTGTTGCTGCATCACTGAACCATCAAGCATACGGATCTCGATCATGCTGAAAGGAGCTGGAGTGGAGAAACAATCAAGTCAAAGGGTAAGGAGAGATCCCTTTGCCTGATCTGAGGCGCCGAACAAGAGTGGAAGCTGGAACCAAGGTACACCGCTCTCTAGACCTGTCTTCGGGAATGAAGGAGCTGATGTCGACAGAAGGAGGTCCGCCATAGGTGAGACAATGAGAGATCCTCAACTAAGGCACGAGAGAAAATAGTAGAGCGACGGACAGACTAATACTAATGATGATGATGGAATGGAGGGGACTGAGTAGTGAATGGACGACTTCCCTTGCTAGAGCATAAAGGGCATAAATGACATGGCAGCGACTGACACAATATCATAAGGAAGAGGGGACAGCAGGACTGAAGGCCATAATGTGCGACACAAGAGAGAAACCAAGTAATGAAGGATGGAGGACTATAGTGGGGTACAAAGGGACTCGGGATAGACTCCATGAATGCGATGATGACTCAACTTGGATGCTCTAAGCAAGGGCGACTCGATGGTTCTGCCACACAGTGAAGGTCCCATGGGGGACCATAAAACATGAGTACAAGATGGTAACTCACGACGAACATCAACACGAGCATGGATAAGTATGGAGGCGAAATGGTGCCCCTAGTAAGAGTGTGGCAAGTGAAGAAATTCGATTTTGAGGAGGGTTATGGTTGAGGGGCATAGGTGCCTCCAAGCATGTTGTGGTCATGCCAAAATGTATTTAGAAAAAGGGGAATCTAAACACATTTTAATGATGTGGTGTGCCATTTGTTTTCGTTATGGTTATGCAGTTTGAGAAAGGGAATGGAGGATTACCAATCTCTTTTGGTACTGCATATAGGAATCAAACGGACTTTAGGTTTTCGAGGTGGCATACCCGATGTCACTATCCCAAAGAGAGGATTTGGAGATAATGAACTGATGCTCTCGTAGAAAAGCTATAGGTTGGTCAACAACAATGTCTAAGAGACAGGGTTGCTGATGTAAGATGAAGGAACGATAAGGGGTATCATCCCTAGAGTGATCTGAAGTGATATGGGACTCTAGAGGTTCTTCTAAATGTGGAAGAATAATGGTACTAAAGTCGGCACGACTAGATACACTAGGAGAGATGTGGAGAATTGCTGCTCTTGGTCTCTCAAATGTGGGTGCCCCCTTACCCAAACATTGGGTTTCAATGTAATGGCCACAAGGTGTATGTGGTGTGAACGCATGGGTTCGATGTAAGGGGGAATATATAAAGTCAGGGGTGGGGATTTCTTCCATAATGTCGTCATCGTGATAGACGATGGGGTGACTGGTGGAAGACAGACCACCTGACGCGGTGAAGCTACCTGACTCATCATCATGAGAAGAGAGGTTCACATGTGCATCGTCACAAGGGGTGACAGAAGAGTAAGTAGATAAAGGATCTACCGATGTTGAGCCCAAGGTAATCGCTGAAGGAAGGTCAAGCGAAACAATAGGGGAGGATTCAGAGGGAATGTTCCCCGAGGGTCTCATGGATGATGATAGGTAGAAAATGCTGGATGAAGGCTCCGTCATCTCGACATCAGGAGGGGGAATGTCAATGGGAGCAGTCATGTCTGGTAGTTTTTCCAAAGAAAAATGCGCAATTATGGGAGAGGTGGACTCATTGTGCTTGGCCTCGAATTGGCGGACCGCGGCTAGAGAGGTGCGGAAGTCCTTGAGATGGGGACAAAGGTGGGTGTAATGGCCATGGAAATCACACAAAGCACAGGGGTGGTTGGTGTGAATATTCTTGGGGTTCTTAGCCGCGGTCGCTGAAGGAACAGAGGCTTCCGGGATCGTGGACTCAGGGAACGCGACATTAACCATGGGCTTGAGATGAAGCAATTCAGGACAGGTATGGGTGGCGTGACCGAAAATATCACACAAAGCACACTGGATGGTATGCTTTGGAGGCCGAGGAGGGGCAGGGTTTGTCGGGGCAGCCTTGTCCTTAGATGTACCCTTGCGAGCTTTGCCCTTCTTACCTGAAGCAGTCGCAATAGGAGGTGGTTCCTGTTGAGGTGACTGAGGCACTGTTGCATCAGGAGAAGTCATGGGGACCGAGTGAACCGGGGTCAAATCAATATAAGGTTTGGGTTGACCAGGTGGGGTAGCGGCTAGAGGGTCAAGGTACCAGACGGGTATACCTAGGGTCAATTTGGGGAGAGAGAGGGTGGCCATGACAAGTACCGTTTACACTCCTGGTGGGGGAGCTAGGAACGGTATCTGACCAGAGGGGTAATGGCCCGGTGGGACGGCTCCTAAATGGCTAAGGCTTGGAGGAACCATTCCAAGAGGGTAAAGAGGCTCATGAATACCAGCTGCAGGTGAAGGGCTAGGAGCAGGTTGCAGAGAGCGCGGTTGCTGACTAGCCGAAGCAGGTTGCTTGAGAGCAGCCTGAGACGATTGCATCATGCAAACATTCGATGAGCTGGGGTCGGAGACAGGAGGAGGAGGAAGACCAGGGAAGGTTCCAAGCAAAGAGGAGTCTTTGTAGACGCCAGGAGAGACACTGGTCAAAGAATCGATGGTTTTCTTATTGGCTACAGAAGAGATGGTCGTCTCAGGGGAGGTCTGAGATTTTGGCTCATGATATGTCAACTGGTCAATGGTGACTATCTTTCCATTATGAGGGAAAGACATCTTGCGAAAAACCGCAGATGGGACAGCAGACATAGCATAGGTGTAGCTCCGCCCCAAGAGAATGTTGTAATCTAGAGGGGCGTCGATGACTTCAACGTCAACGCAAACAGTCTTGCCCGCAAGAGTGATAGGACAATTACGGAATAGGCCAATGGGCTGGGAGGCATGGCCATCCCACGCTCGAAGGGTGATCGTGGAAGGGGCCAACTCAGGAGATCCGAGTTGCTTCCCAACCGAAGCGGACATCACACAGTTGGATTCCCCCTAATCAATTATACACCGAGAAACGTTAGTGTTCTGGATTTTGACTAGGATTTGGAAGGCTACGGAAGCAAGAAGAGGAGGATGTTTTGATTGATGGGCGTCGAAAACAATCATTTGGTCATTGTCAGGATCGACAGCGCCCATGGTGGATAGTAGAGCCTTCTTTTGGGAAGGGCATGACTGAAGGAGTTCCAATGTGGAGATGGCAGCAGGAGACTACGCCAAATCATCTACTATGCTATACGAATGAGCAGCTCGACCAGAAGCAGCATTTCGGCATAACGGTCCCTTAGGAATGTTGGTATGAACCTCAATGTTGGGTTGAGGGATATGTAGGGGACCGTTGGATGTCGAAAGAGGCTCTGTAGAACCTGAAGAAGGGGACTCGGAGACAGATTGAGCGGGAGGCTTGGGGTACTGACGAGACCAAGTTTGAAGGTTAAGGTCGACGGTTAGAGGTTGATCAGAGTTCATCATGAGGATCTGGTAATTGGAGGAACTAGAAGGGGAAGGTTGAGTGGCCACCTGTCCGTCAGGTGGTTGGGTAGGTACAAATCCCTGTTGTGCATCCACCTGCTCTTGAGAGGGTGGTGAGTGCTGTTGTGGGGATGGAAAAGGCAAGGGAGGTGGAGGTGCTGATGCTGGAGGAGCTGGAGCACCAAACTGCAAATACGAATAATAAGGGGGTTGGGTAACAGTAGGTTGGGCAGAAAGAGGAGGCATGCTGGGTGTTGGATGCGTGCTACCGGGAGGGGGAGAAGTGCAAGAAGTGGTGCCCCCTCCCCCGATAAAACCATGGCTCATGGGAGGTTGAGCGGATGGATGAGAGATAGCTCCAACGATACTGTCAGCGGCATGAGGTGCCCCCAGTGCAGGGGCCTGACCAGGTCTGGGGAGATAAGGTAGAACAGTATAAACATAACCCGTCTGAGTGTAGATCAGGTCATATTTTAATGCCATTTGGAGGGCAGCTTCCTTGGTTTGAGGAAAATGCGATGCGACATCTTTCCCGATAGGTGGCAAGAGAGATTGAAGGAACTAGTCCATGTAGACACGGTCGTCGAAGGTAGGAGATTGACAACGACTCTTCCTTTGCCGCCATTCCTGGACATGATCGAATAGGCGGGTTGCAGGTGATTGACGGAAAGAAGTCAAAAGTTCGATACCAGTGTCATAACGAAGGGGAAGCTGGAAGTAAGATAAAAAAGCCCGGGCAAGAGTTGCAAAGGTGGTATGGGAGGAAGTGGGCTGATCAACATACCACTTAGAAGCTTCACCTGTAAGCGTGTGTTGGAACAATCTAAGACGGATGGAGTCATCAGTAATGGAAGTAGATGAACAACACATGTGGAAAGATCGAACATGATTTGAAGGATCTTCTCCAGCAAGGCCTTCAAACTTTGGGATGTCGGAGGGGAGCTTTGTCAGCATAGCAGGCCAACTAGTGTCATGGTGTATAGGGTCGTTTATCAACCGGTCCAAATCGGGGAGGCTGAGGCCTACCATGAAGGGGAGCAAGGGCGCAGCCAAGGTAGTTCCTGTGGTGGTTCCGCTAGTAGTAGTTCCGTAATTAGGGCTGGGATTACCGCTAGCATTAGGCCCTGGACCAGACATAGTGAAGGTGACAGGGGAGAACCAGAAGTAAAAGGAGAACCCAATGAATAAGAAGAGGAGTTGGAGTGCGGACTCGGAGGAGGACTAGCTCGACGATGGCGGGACGGAGCAGGTCGATCGACCGGAAACTGAGGGTGAAGGCCAAGAAGTCTCCGGGATGTGCGCCTTGGTGGTGCAATGATGACAACACAAACACGGCACAAGGGGAAGAAGAACGACCAACAAAGGCAGGGAGGTGCAGAATCAAGTGATTACAATGTCAAAACAAGGGCAGAAAGGTGCAGTGTCAATTGATTTTACAATGTTTTAAAGTCTTTGCCTGGCGGTGTTAACCAGGCTCTTCTTCGCTTAGGGTGAGTGTGTGGCGTGCGTTAATTTTAATTTTTAAACCCTGACGTTTTGAGAGCAAAAGAAAAAGTGTGTTGTGTAACTGAAAATAAATCTGCAGAGAATAGTATATAATGCTGAAATAACAGAAAATTAACAGCTAACAATGCATCGATCTAACCCAAAAAGGCGGGTCTCTCAAAACTAGTCTAAAAGAGGGAAAAAATCTAGTCAAAACACACTAAAAAGAGGCCAATAGATCTAGGGTCGAAAGGGACAGGGATCTAAAGGAGAAATCTGCTGAAAAGAGGTGCAGAACACAGCCAAGAGGTAGAGGCAAGGTGGCTGGAAAAAAGGAGGAAATCAGCAAAAAGCAGAAGGGACAAGGTGGTGGCCTTAGAAATGAACCCAAACAAAACGATATGAGGTGATTTGAGAGGGAGAAGTGTTGATCTAAAGAGATCTGAAAATGGGGTATCAGATCTGAAAGAAATAAGGCTAAAACTCTGAAAATTTAGACACTTACAGTAGCTAAAACTCTTCCACAAATAGTGGAGGGTACGGAAGCTCAATGTTAGTATGAATATTTTGTCGAAGTGTACGAAAAAAGACCACTTTAGCTATGCATAACTTATAGCCCTAACATTAAATGAGGCTACCAATATCTTCAGATCTACAATTGATTAGTCAAGACAAGTGCTGCAAACATCCAGATCTATGCATAAAGAGACATCAAGCAGTAAAAAGAAGGTTTTGCTCCATACATCCAATAGACAAGATAAGAACAATATTTTTGAAAGAATTTTTTGTATTAAGGGCACCTGGGAGGAAAACAAGAAGGTGTATCCAATTCTCTTCAATGGGATGGGTTCTTGGAAGTCCACAGCGCTTCAGATCTAGTATTCCTCTCTCTTGTTGGTGTAGAAAACCCAGACAAAGATAGAACTCAAAGGGAGCTCACACAACAAATGATGAAGAATGTGACCAAGTGTATAGATCCAGAGTGATCTAATAGGCAACAAAAGGTGAAGAATGGTAGGAAAAACCCTCCTATTTATAACAAAATATTGGGTCATTCTAGATCTTGGTGCATGGGTTAACCAGATCTAGATCCACTTTTTATGGAATGTTTTATTATATTTGTTGGAGGGAAAAGGTATTTGACTTGGGTCAAATCCCTTAATTTGTCAAAAATAAATAAATAAATGATTTATTTATCTTTTTAAGGAAGCGGTTAGAAGATAATCGAATAAATAATGATTTATTTAATTATTTGTGGGTGATTTGGTCATATTTAACAAGGAATATTATCTAAATAAGGTTTAAATAATTATTCCTAGAAAATAATAAGATAAATAAAGTTTTATCTAATTAATTTCTTTGATTTTGGGTTAAACATGACTGGGAATAATAATTAAATTATGGTTTAATTAATTATTCCATAAGGAAAATCAAACAAATATAGGTTTGTTTAATATTTCCTTTTGGGGTTTCCTGTTTAGACCATAAACAACCTAATAAATGTGGTTTATTAAGTTATTTCACATAGTGAAAGCAATTTTACTTAGGGTAAAATTGGTCTTACATGGTGTACTTGGGTCCATCTAATGAGAATAGGTTAGATGACCAAAAAATGGTGTAACACTCAAAGTTGTCAAAATGGAAAATGCTATATCTACCACATATCCTTTTCATATTAATTGTCATCACTCATATTCCTAGGGGCATCCTACACTACATCAATGAGTATCATTGTCAAACTCAAAATCCTACATCTACTTCATGAAAAGGTTTGATGTTTTAGATAAGGCACATAGATATTATTGTTATTTTATATCTTAATGAGTCACGTGTAGCAAAGAATACATTTCATGATTATAAAAACAACACCAGCCACAAATAAAATGAGCATTAACATATTTCTATGCATATGAAGATTTCATAAACATAAGTTGCAGGTAATTATTGCTTCTCACCTTTGAAAAATATGTGACATTCGTTTGAATTTATTTTTGATGTTGGAAATATTCCAAAGGAGTTGGTCCACAACATAGGATAAAATCATCATGGTGTCATGTACTTATCCTCAACCAACTAACTTATCTTTCGTGACATTATTTAGTAGAAATGTGGTAATGTTTGTGATGAACTTAAGCCCGTTACTTGTCACAATAATTCATGTGACATTATTTTGTTGAATGTCCGCACTGAAGTCTTATTGACCAATGACCTACTACATAACATTGTGGCATTGTCCATTATTGACAATATCCTTCTTCTGGTTCCTTGAATTTCCTTCTCCTATGCACTAGCTATTATTTTGGACAGAAGAGACATAAGAGTAATTAACATGATTAGGTAGGTTGTGAGTAGGAAAGAATATGTTGTGACCTCCATAATTTTTAGTTTCAATAATAAATTCCCTATGTAACTTTTATGTGGTGGACACAATGCTTCTATAATGATCTTATCTAGTAATGAGGTTTATGTCTTTCCACTTGATATTGATGTCTCTAAGTGTAGATCCCTATCATTAATTATCATTACTAACAATATAAACTCAATAACAAGGAGATCATTGCATGTAGCATTGCTCACCTTAACTCTAAAACCATGCCTTTTATTTTGAAACATTCTTTTACAATGTGAGCCTCATCACTTAAAAGTAGCTAAGGTGGAGAACATCCCATGCATGGCCTTTGTAAATCCTTTTGATAATAACTTTGATCCCAAGATTCTCTCTTGGACATAAGTTGAACTAAGGGTGCTTACCACCTATTTCATTTTACACAATGATCCAACAATGTAGAGAGTAGGTTATGCCTTTCATTCCTTAAAACATATTTTAATGGAGGTATGAATCTCATAACAACCATTACCATTGACATTCAGTAAATGCAAGATACACTTTTATAATTACATTTTACAAACAATCTGCTAGACTTCTCCTCTGTATTACTATGCTTGCAAACCACTTACTTTAACTTTACCTCCACCTTTACAATTAATACATATTTAAAAGTTCCCTTTACTTGTTCCAATTTTTTTTTTTTTAAATTTATATAGTGGGAAAACCTATCATAACTAAGTTATCAAAATTGGTCGTTATCTATGAATTTAGGCTAACTCCTCATTATTATTCAAAGAAAACCATACCACCTAGAATGACTCGCTAGTGGTCCATAAGAGGGAAAGATTTTACTCTTGCCAAATCCCTTTAGGTATTGAGTTATTAATCTCTTTCCTTATGTTTGAGAAAGATAAACTCTTAACCAAGTGAAAACAAGGTTAAGTTATACTCCAAAATATTACTTGTTTCAAACATATGCCAATGCTTTAATAGACAAATGCAAAAGTCAAACGATGTCCTAAATCTCTATTAAATATGCCATTTAAATGAGCTTTCCAAATTCAATCATATGCTTAATAAAATTGGTAAACCCGCAAAATATCTTAATGAAAACACTGGCTGGTTCGAAACGTGTCGACCAAATTTATTTGGATGTGATTTTTACCGAAAGATATTTTTTCACAATTTATGGATCACAGAAGCAATATTCCTAAAAATATAAAGTTTTTTATTAAAATCTCACTTGAAGTTAAAGTATTTAGAAGGCTGTTATATGATAATCTTGATAACTAATGGTTAGATTGATTTTTTAGTTATTATAATCTTAACTATGCATCATTAGAGGATCTATCTTCATTTCATTTTGAAGATGAATTATAAAAAAAAATATAATTATGAAAAAATTAGGAGGGAAATCTTAATGTCACAAGTTATTATTTTGGTTGGTTAATTATTGACTAATCTAAATTTATTTTAATTTTGAATCTATCAAATGTTTGATGGGATTAAATTTCTCAAAATACAAATATCTTTTTTAAGATAACACTTGAGGAAAGCTTTGCACCTCAAGAAATTTGATCCCTCACTTAATGCATTTAAAGTTAAAATGAATCTACACTAAATCGTTATAATACTATTTATATTTTATAGAATTTTCAACATAAAGTTATGAAATAGGATAATTATAAATGTAATTATCATCATTTTAATTTATATGACAGGATGAATATATAATTTGTAACTTATTTTTTTAGTGTGGTTAATGTATATTGGATAGTGACTCTAGGCCGATGGATATGTTTGGCCACATCTACTTGAAAGGATTACATCTTGGTCACTCATTAGAAGAGCCTAACCCCAAGAGTGTCTAGAAGAATTGACCCCACAACCTCTCATTAACAAAATGTTTAATGATGAAAACCCTAAAAATTACAACTAATATAAATGTATAACACATAACTATAATTTTCAAATTATTCTAAATTTTCTTTAATATATATAAGAGTTAGAAAAAAATTATTCTATATATTAAATTTTGGTGTGATTATTAACTAAATTTAAATATAAACTTTTTAAATATTATAATTATGAATATGGTTTATAATTATTAATAATATAAAAAATATAAATAAAAATAAAATTACAATGTAAGAAATTTTTTTAAATTTACTGGTCTTATTGATCTACTTACTGCAATGTCTTTCTCGCACTGTATCTAATGTGAATCCGAATGAATTATTATTATAGTCGATAGAAAAAAAACTATTTACTCCTCCATTCAAGATAAATTCTCATCCATTATTTACTCCTCGATTCAAGATAATTTCTCATCAGCAACATGTTTTTATCCATCGAAGAGTAGAAACTCCTCAACCATTCTCACTAGGACCCATTATGATAATGTTTAAAGAATAGACACCTCCTCATGACCCATTATGATAATGTTTAAAGAATAGACACCTCGTCATTTATTAAAAAAACACCTCAACACCTCCTCATCTATATATATAAAAAATAAAAATAAAATCTCAACTTGTCCATTAACACTAGTTTAAAAACAAATATTATATTAATAATTCATAGTTGGTGTCCATTCACCCTAGTTTAAAAACAAATATTACATTAATAATTCATAGTGGATTTGATAGATGCACGCACTAATTGACCGCAAGTCATCGCTAGATTCCATCGGTTTTCATTTGTAATCTTTACAACTCATGCCCACTTCGCTCATGCAATTGAATTGTGGTTAGCATGTTATTGTAATATCATATTAACATTAAGTTCTGTTTTCATTTTTCAAGGAAAGCCAAGCACAGAACTCTGGTTTTACCATCGTTTGTTTCTGTTTTTCATTTTTCAAGGAAAGCCAAGCACGGAACTCTGGTTTTACCATCATTTCTTTTCTGTGTGATTTCTGTGTGTTCAAGAAGAGAGAAATGGCACCCAAACCCTCTTGTTGCATCCGATTCTCCTGCTTTTCTTCTTCTTCATCATCAGATGAAAAAGGACAAGATCGTCCCATTTCAGCCATAGTGGATCAAGTCGAGGGGAAAGGAGTGGATGTCGATCTGGATAAGCTTATGGATCACATATCTAACCTTTTGAAATTGAGAGAGCAGGTGGATCACAATCTTTCTTTAGATTGTGAATGATATTCTTAGATAGTTTATAATTATTGTGTGATATCTGATTTGAATATATTTCATTTCTTTTAGGAAATGCAGCTTCGAGATAAAAAAGCATCGACTACCAGCAAGTTCAGTTGGCCTGAAGGCTTCAAGAAATTAAATGCCATATTGTCATGGGGAACCGACTTGAAGAACTTAACGGGGTTACTGTCATCAGCATTAGATTTTGCTTCTAAATTGGTGTGTATTGGTCCTCATTTAGAATTTCATCACTTGCAACTAAAACTGGAAGTCTAGTATAATTATGTTAAATCTCAAATTTTGTCTTTTATTTTATGATGTTCAGAAAGAGATTATATCTGGACCAGTTAAAATATTCCTAAAGGAGATAGGGCAAGCAAGCATTGCTACAGCAGGACTATTGGTGGTAGCATATGTTTTGGAAAGATGTGACGAGCTTTCCAGCAACAACAAAAACTGCTGGGATCTTATCAAAGAAATGAGTAGGCTTGCGAGTGTTGTCAAAAGATGGAATGAAAGCTCCAAAGGAAAGGTGGATGTAATAGAAGATGCAACAGCATTAGTGGTTGAAGGAGCAATCATGTGCTGTAGTCAGCTTGGCAGTTCGGCATGGAAAAGGTAAATATTCAACATTCTGTGGTTAATTGTCATAGTCAAATATTGCACACAAAGCTCATGGGTATACCCAAAGCTCATTAAATTTCATCGCTTGATTGCAGCTTCCTCTCATCGTCCAAAGACAAAGCCGATCTGAGTGGCATTACACAGAAGCTAAATCGCGAGTATTTGAAAATTATTGCCGATATCGGTATAAGTAATTCAACTGACATTGAGCGTGTTTTAGATGCCATCGCCAACGCTGTAGCTGCCATCGAGTCTAAGAGGAATCCCCCCGTGTCCAGAAAATATCCTGAACATGCTGGTAAATATATTTTCCAAATAAATGTTATATTGAATTTTAAAGTTATTGTGAGTTTTATTTTAAATATGGATCCGGTGTTGAATATTGTTGTAACAGTTGGAATCGATGAGTCAATTAAAGAGGTTGTTCGCCGTTTGGAAATTGAAAGTGAACAGAATGCGGTCACGGTTATTCTCCATGGTATCGGAGGGATGGGGAAGACCACCCTCGCAGATGCAGTAGTTTCACAAGTTGGAGGATGTAGATATTCTCACGTTCAACTGTTTGAAGATATTGACTCTAAACCTGATATAACAAAGTTACAAGCAGTCATGTTAAAAGATTTGATCGGACCTGGAGAGGCCGTTCCAGATATTAGAAAGTATCAGGATGGACAGCGAGAGCTGGAAGAATTGTTAAAGAAAATGGAGGCATTCATTTATATTGATAATGTTTTGGACGGAGATGCGCTTCAAAAGCTTTTGCCACACGATATGAGTACGGCAAAGAAGGTCCGGCTCCTCCTTACTGCACGTAACGAAGAAGTGAAGTATAAATGCCCAAGGTCGTGTACAGAACCCAAAATCTATCCGATGCAGGAAATTCAGCCTCAAGCAGCATTGAGTATTTTGAAGAAGGAAATAGAGGATGGAATATTGAATGAGAGTGAATTCAATGACATCATACACACATGTGGCGGAATTCCCCTCATGTTAACATTGGCTGGACCGTTCATACGTCTCGCCAAAAATAAAAAGGAAGCTTATTCTACACTGGTGCTACAGAAAGATAAATGGCCGAGTAAGGCCTTTGGAGATATGCACTGCGCCTTTGCCTACGGTGCTCTTGATCGCGATGATTGTAAAGAGCCATTTTTAGACATATGTTCATATTTCAAAGGATGGGATTGGCAGACAGTGCAAGACATTGTGGGAAAAGATGCACTGGAAAGGTTAGAAAGCAGAGCACTTGTTACAAGAACCACAAATGGCGTTGCAACTGTACACGACGTCATCTTAACACTTGCTCAGCAAAAGTCAAAGGAAGAGTCAAAAGGAAAGGAAGTGAGGTTGACATTCAACAGTGCAAGAGAACTCGAGCAGTTGCTCCAAGAGGAGGTAACAAATCTATGAACAATATACATGTTTGTTTATACCGTCTCCGTTTTTATTTTATTTTAATTATACTTTATAATGGGATGCAGGGTGCAGCTGAAGGGATTAAAGGCATTTGGCTGAGTAATAATAAGGATCTTTTGAAAATACCTGCAACAACACTCGACTTAATGCATAAATCATTGAGGGTTCTTCGACTTGGGAAATTGGCAATGGTGGAGGGCAACTGCAGTAAAACATTTGAGGAGTTGGTATTTTTTGAAGCGAAAGTTCCCCACCTTTTTTTTCATATTGATGTGTCAAAGTTAAAGCAATTGAGGTACCTCAGTTATGAACCCAATGACTTGAAGCTATATAAGGCAAGTGATTCTATTTCTCCAATCAGTTTTCCCTAGAAAATAGATTCTACTCTACTTATGAAATTGTTTTACTGCTTTTAATGGTTTCATATGACTGTGACGTATCAATTACATAACTTGCAGATGCCTTCACGTTTGAGGCACATGGAACTTGATGGAAGATCATATGGCGACCATGCCTTTCAAATCTCTTCCGATGCTCTTCAGCAACTTGAACATTTGAGAATACTACGATTGGTCAACTTTAAAAATTTGGAAAATCTGCCAGAAAAGCTGGTTCATCAAGTAAAAGGGTTGCATGAACTATCTCTTTCAGAGTGCAGATCTATCACGAAGCTGCCGGATTCAATTTCAAATCTTCAGTCTTTACAGATATTGAAAATGGATGGTTGTCGGAAATTGACTGAGTTGCCGGTTGATTTCGGATCGTTGAGTTCTCTGCGAGAACTCCATCTAACAGAGTGCCAAAATTTAAAGGCACTTCCGGATTCAACTTCAAATCTTCAGTCTTTACAGATATTGAAAATGGATTGTTGTTGGGAATTGACTGAGTTGCCGGTTGATTTCGGATTGTTGAGTTCTCTGCGGGAACTCCATCTAGAGAATTGCTGGCGATTAGGCGCACTTCCAGACAGTGCCGAGAAACTTTCATCATTGACATTATTGAATTTGTCAAATTGCAAAAGGCTATCAAATCTCCCTCCCTGCGTAGGAAACTTAACACGCCTTGTTGAATTAAATTTAAAATTTTGTCAGTATCTAAAAAGTATTCCTGAAGGCATTGGAGAGTTGAAGCTATTGCGAGCCTTGGATGTGTCATTTTGTGAGACTCTAACGGAACTACCCGATGGGCTTTGCAACCTCTCCTTTATCACACATCTTTCATTTGAAAGCTGTAAAAGGCTAAAGAAGCTTCCAGAAGATAAAAATGACACTGAAATGAAAAGAAGGAGTTGCAGCTCACAGGTGAGTACTGCACCTGGAGACTGCACTCAAACTGAGAGAACACTCAGAGTTTACTCTACATTCATGAATGAGGAATTACATCATTAAGTACAACACTAGGAATTAGGAAGTTGAAAACAAACTCCTAAATTGTAGGAACTAATCCTAAACTAAGGAGATACGTTACAACTTGTGTAACCATTTCTCCATTAATATAAAATAATATTAATTATTTTCAACTCCCCCCCTTAATGGAGAAAGGATTATCCTGAACTCCTAGCATCCTTCTAAACAATTCAAACTTTACACGCCCAAGAGGCTTAGTAAATATGTCAGCCATATTATCACAAGTTTTACAATATTCAACAAATATCTCTTTTGACTGTAGTTTCTCTCGAACAAAATGGAACTGAGTGTCGATGTGCTTGGTATTTTTATGAAAAACTGGATTGTATGCAAGCTTGATGGTACTCTGGTTGTCAGTTTTAATGATAGTTGATTCTTTCTGTTCTTCTCCTGCATCGTTGAGAAGTCTTCTCAACCAGATAGCTTCACATGTGGCTGCACACAATGCTTGGTACTCAGCTTCACATGAAGATAAGGCTACAGTTCTTTGCTTTTTGCCGCTCCATGCTATGACCCCGGATCCAATGCTAAAAGCATAACCTATGATAGATCTTCGATCATCCAAGTTACCTGCCCAATCTGAATCTGAAAAACCTGCTAGAGTAACATCAGAATTGTCAGTGTACAAAATACCATAATTACTAGTACCACTAAGATACCTCAACACACTTTTTGCTGCGACCCAGTGACTTTCGAGTGGTTTCGACATGAACTGGCTCAACATACTAACAGAGTATGCTAAATCTGGTCTAGTTGTAGTGAGATATATCAAACTGCCAACTAGTTGTCTATACATAGTGGCATCCACCTCTTTAGTACCATCGTCACTGCTCAACTTTAAGTTCTGTTGCAATGGTGTTGCTGCTGATCTGCACTGCTCCATTCTGAACCTTTCCAGCAAGCTTCTGGCATACTTCCCTTGTGTAAGAAAAGTCTGTCCAGAATCTCTCCATACCTCCAATCCCAAGCAGTAATGTAGATTTCCGAGATCTTTCATCTCAAACACTTGTGACATCTGCTGTTTGATTTCTTTGATCAAATTGTTAGCATCCCCTGCTATGATCATATCATCTACATACAAAGAAATCAAAATAATTTGCCTCTTTTTATTAAACTTGGTATACAGATTTGGATCATTCAAGCTCCTATGAAAGCCATGCTGTACAAAAAATGAGTCAATCTTCTCATACCACGACCTGGGTGCTTGTTTTAAACCATAAAGTGCCTTTTTCAATTTACACACAAGATGTTCCTGCCCCTTTTTCATAAAACCTTCAGGCTGAACTAAATAAATTTCTTCTTTCAAGTCACCATTCAGAAATGCAGACTTAACATCTAGCTGGTGTAGCTGCCATTTATGTTTTGTTGCTAAGGAAATTAGCATTCTAATGGTGTTTAACTTGGCTACAGGAGCAAAGGTGTCATCGAAATCTATTCCCTCTTGCTGTGAGTAACCCTTTGCTACCAGTCTAGCTTTAAGTTTTTCTATACTCCCATCTGCATTTATTTTAGGTTTATATAGCCATTTGCATCCTATGGGGGTTTTACCTTCAGGCAATTCAACCAAATCCCAAGTATGGTTTCTGTTTATTGATTCTATTTCCTCATACATTGCAGCACTCCATGCATCAGATTTACTTGCTTCTTCATAATTTGCAGGTTCTACAATGTTTAAAATGTTTGTCATTAATGCATAGTCTTTCAATCTGGATGGTAATTGAGTCTTCCTACTCGATCTCCTTGGTAGGGGACTTACCTCAAATCTGTCCATTTCAGCCTTCTCTGGGCTTGCATCATTGATTACATTACCTGTTACTTCTTCTTCTTGTTTCTGCTCCTGCACTTCATCATCCTCACCGTTTTCTTCCATTAGCAATGGAATGTGCCAATCACTGTTAGAGTCATCCTTTCCTTCTTCAACCTGTTCATGAAATATGACATCTATGCTTGCAAAAACCTTATGAGTCACAGGATTAAATAACTTATATGCCTTGAACTCAGTGCCATATCCAACAAAGATACATTTCAAGGCTTTTGGATCTAACTTCTTTCTATCTGCCTTAGGTATATGAGCATAAGCTTTTGACCCAGATATTCTTAAATGACTCACTGCTGGTTTGAATCCAAATAATGCTTCAAAAGGGGTTTTGAAGCCTAGACATCTAGTAGGACTCCTATTCTTTAAATAGACCGCAGTGTTAATAGCTTCTGCCCAAAAACCATTTGAAAGACCCTTACCTTGAAGCATGCTCCTTGCGCACTCCACAAGAGTTCTGTTCTTTCGTTCTGCCACTCCATTCTGCTGAGGAGTGTGGGGCACTATGAACTATTGAATAATCCCATGCTGCTTGCATAAATTCATGAATTCTCCCAACCTGTATTCTCCCCCTTGATCTGAGCGGAGAATTTTTATCCTTTTTCCTGTCTGGTTTTCTACCATAGATTTAAACTCTTTAAAATACTGAAAGGCTTGACTCTTTTTACTCAGAAAGTATATCCATGAGAACCTAGTGCAATCATCTGTAAATAAGAGAAAGTAATATGCACCTCCTAATGACCTAGTCTGCATAGGTCCGCATATATCTGTATGCACCAGTTCTAAGACATCTCTTTCTTTTCCATTAACATGCAAAGGGAACTCTTCTCTATGCATTTTCCTAATGCACATCCATCACAATCCAACTTAACATTATGGAAAACAGGGAGTCCATCAACCATACCTTTTCTCTGAAGTAAGATGAGGTCTTGCAGATTAAGATGGCCAAATCTCTGATGCCAGAGATCTTCAGCTGTCGATCCAGTTGCAACCATTGCTTGCTTTGTCATACTTTTCACGTCTAACCTGTACAAGCTCCCCACACGCACTCCTGTTGCAACTGTTTCCATCTGGCTATCCTTTATGACACAGTTAGTCTTAAAGAATTGAACTTGCATGTCCTGATCAGTAATCATTGAGACAAAGATCAAATTTTTCTTAATTCTGGGCACATACAATACATTTTTAAGGTGTCTAATGTTACCGCTAGGTAATTTTACCAGAATGTCACCATATCCTTTGATCTCATATCCACTATCATCCCCTAAATAAATTTTCGACCCACATGAAGTTTCTTCAAGACATTCAAACCAGTCCTTCTTACCAGTCATATGTGAGGATGCGCCAGAGTCGACATACCATATGTCGTCCTCATCTCCCTTTGAAGCTGAAAGGGAACAATCGGCTGTAAATAGTCGAAGTTCGTGGCTGTGGTCCTCTTCTTCCTCAACAAAGTAACCCTTATGTTTTCTCTGTTTGTTTCTTCCTTCGTCTGCCTGCCTCTTATAACAATCTTTAATCTCATGACCAGGTTTTCCACAATAAAAACATTTCTTGCTGGGAAAATTATTAGCAGACATACCTTTAAACGGTCTCTTCTGAAATGTGTTGGCTCCTTTCTGCTGCTGCTGTGGTTGCTGTTGCTGCTGTGGCTTCTTCCCTCTGTACTGTCGCCTTTTCGCCATCAGAGCAAGATCATTGCTCTGTGATTTCAGATTTTGTCGTCGCTCTTCTTCTTGTAGTAGAATCCCTGTCAACTCTTCAAACGTAGGGGCTTTCTCCCTTGCTGCCAACCCTGTGATGAACATCTGATATTCATCTGTCATTCCATTCAATGTGATCGTGACCAGATCTGAATCGGAAACTTTCTCTCCGATATCTCCCAATCTGTCCTTCAGGTCTTTGACTCTCGCAATGAATCTAGCAGCGGACTCATTCTCCTCCATCTTCATCGCAAACAGCTTGCCTTTGAGTGACAAGACACGATTTGTATTTTGTGTCTCGTATAGGTTTTTAATCATCGTCCAAATGTCAGTGGCCGATTTACAGTCTCTAATATGCGGGATAATATTGTCCTTGACGGACATCTTCAATATGACCTTTGCTTTTGTCTCCCTTTTATCCCAGTCTTGTTCTTGTGAAGCTGATCCTGGTCTCAGCTCACTTCTTGTAACGATCGACCATGCATTTGCGCTTTCAAGTAAAGTCTGTATCTTGAATTTCCAGTTGGAGAAATTCGATCCATCGAGTTTTCCAGACTCGTGGAGATACGATTCTATACTGTTATTCATATTGGATTGATAAAAAAATATCTGATCCTCTGATGAATAAATCAACTGAATAATTGCAGGACACACTAAAAAAAATTACCACATACCAGATCCTGACCACTGTTTTTCCAAACAAAATTTGTACCTTCAATGTGCCACCACCGGGCAAAACCGATCTGCTGCCTCCGAGCAAATCAGGAGTTTCAATGCGCCACCACCGGGCAAGTTCGATCTGCTGCCACCGAGCAAATCAGTAACTTCAATATGCCACCACCGGGCAAGTCCGATCTGCCACCACCGGGCGAATTCGGAACTTCAATGTGCCACCACCGGGCAAGTCCGATCTGCTGCCACCGAGCGAATTCGGAACTTCAATGTGCCACCACCGGGCAAGTCCGATCTGCTGCCACCGAGCGAATTCGGAACTTCAATGTGCCACCACCGGGCAAGTCCGATCTGCTGCCACCGAGCGAATTCGGAACTTCAATGTGCCACCACCGGGCAGGGCCGATCTGCAAAAAAAAATAATTGCAGACCTTCCCAAAGAGAAAGAGGCTGACGCTTCTCTGATTCGAAAAATCCGCGCCGAAAATGTGAGTACCAGCCCTGGCGCGCTTTGATGCGAAAAATCCGCGCCAAAATGCGCACAAGCACCAGCCCTGGCGCTTCTCCAATGCGAAGAAGTCGCGCCAAAATGCCCCGAAAACGAAATACGCGCGAGTCACCAGCCCTGGCGCGCTTTTTGCGTGTACCTCCGCGCCACCCGCGAATTTTGGCGCGTTGGCGCGACTGTTCGCATTAAAAACCGCGCCAATGGCGCGACTGTTCACAAAAAATCCGCGCCAACCTTTTCTTCTGCTCAGAGATTATCAGTCATCTGAGACCTATCCTTCAGGTGTTACTGCAGTCCACCTGAATCTACGAAAAAAAAAAACTTCTGTAAGCTCTTCCGCCACTACAGTTCTGTAATCAATGATGCATCCTAAAAAAAAAAAAAGGCTGTCCCTACTCTGAGCTCCGATACCAAGATAAAAATGACACTGAAATGAAAAGAAGGAGTTGCAGCTCACAGGTGAGTACTGCACCTGGAGACTGCACTCAAACTGAGAGAACACTCGGAGTTTACTCTACCTTCATGAATGAGGAATTACATCATTAAGTACAACACTAGGAATTAGGAAGTTGGAAACAAACTCCTAAATTGTAGGAACTAATCCTAAACTAAGGAGATACGTTACAACTTGTGTAACCATTTCTCCATTAATATAAAATAATATTAATTATTTTCAACTGTAAAAGGCTAAAGAAGCTTCCAGATCGGTTTGGTGAATTAGCAAGTCTAAAAGTGCTGAAATTCATAGGGTGTAAGTCACTGCAGAAGCTTCCTGAAGGTTTTGGTCAACTCAAAAATCTGGAGGTGCTGGATCTTACAGGTTGCGAGGAACTTGAAGAGCTATGCAATGACTTCCACTGCCTCTCCTCCTTGCAAAATCTAAATTTGAGTAACTGCAAGAGGCTAGAAGGAAAATCTATGGACCACGTGGTAAAGATGAACAGATCACAACTAATTGTGCGCATCGAGGAATGCAAAGAGTTGGTGAAGAGGTGGGCAGAATTAATTGAAAGAGATGGGGATGCAGGATCAAGGTCTTTGACAGTCATTTCAGGGAAGGTGATGATACCGCACATTCATATAATTAATTGATACCAACATTGTTAGTGCCTGCATTATTATGTTAACATTTTTATAATAAATATGGACCATAACAATTTTTTCTTTTCTTTCAGGATTTCTCAATTTCCAGGGTTGAAAAGGAGAACATAGAAAAGAATCTATTATCGGAACTTGATGGCCTGCTTACTAATGGACGAGGAGAGAAATTCCATCTATCTGATCTTCCAGCAAACACCCTCATCCTTGTCATGTGGCGATTCCCGTCCTTTATTGAAGAGATGATAGATGATGAATTGCAGATAAAAATAATTTATATTGGTCCACATTTTGATAAGTTTTCCACCAAAGTCAAGAATAATATATTTGTTGTCCATGTGCCGACAACTCGTGCTACTGAGATGCTTGAAAAAGTGCACTTGACCTTAGATATAAGATATGAAACCGATTATGTTCTTCAAACCGCTTATTTTCTTCAGATTGATAGGAGGATGGTGGGGGATGGCCAGAGGGATGAATATCGCCCTTGTTGGAGATTTTTGAGACTAGGTGAAGTGGTGGAAATTATGTCGAGTAACTGCAACAGATACCTACGGTTGAAGCAGCTTGCAGAAGAGGATCAAGGGAGTAATATAGGGTTGTTAACAGAAATGTTTGCACCTCACGGTCAAGGGGATGTAACCACTCCCGTTTTTCAAAAGAATGAGTCGTCACAACAGGTATGAATGCCTTTAACCCATAAGCTTGGGCATCATTATCTCCATTGTTGGTTAGGAACATCTCACTAAAGCAAATATTTACTCCATTTAACAATTATCAACTTTATTAAGTGATTGCGCTCATTTATTTTGTTGCCGTCATCGTTGTAGCATCGAACTGAAAACTTTGTATTGCATATTTGGTTATTAATTGTGTTTATTTTGTAATTGTAATTTTAGAATTTTTATAATTGTAGTTTTAGAATTTCATTTTAATTATTAATAATTATTAGGTGTAGAGTAAAAATTAATAGTTATTAAATATTTTAATAGTTAATTTTGTATTTAATAAAATTTATAAGTGTATTTATTCTATAATTGTAACTTTATAATTTTAATTTAATAAAAGTCACACATTAAAGATTGAAATATATTTTAAAAGTAATCATGAGATTTTTATTTTTTTTAATTAAATTGATTAAGTAAAAAAAAAAATCATTTTAACATATATCAAATTGACACAATTACATTAATAAATATAGTTGATATATGCTGATTATATAATTATTATTATAATTATAAATATGATTATTATTATTATTATTTTTATTAATTACTATTACTATTATTATTATTAATTAATAGTATTATTTTCATTTTAAATTAGATTTAATGGCATTATTAATTAATAGATTATAATAATTTATTTATTTATTATTAATTAATTCTTTAAATAATTAACAATAATTCATAATTAATAATAATAATTAAATAATTTATAATAATAATTGAATGAATCATTATATGATTCATTCCATAATTAATTAATTTATTCATTATATAATTAATCTATTCATAATCTATTAATAAATAATAATAATAATTAACTAATTAATTTTTATGTATATTTATTTATAAATAAATAAATATTTATTTTCGCAACTAATTTTTGGATTAATCACATCAACAATATTTGATGGTCAACATTTCGAACCTACTAATGACGTTCATCTTCAGGAGGTTCCCTGAGGATGAGGTTCATCTTCAGGAGGTTCCCTCAGGATGAGCCTCATTAGTAGGTTCAAAATGTCAACCATCAAATATTGCTAATGTGATTTATCCGAAAGTTAGTTGCAAAAATCAATATGGATCTCCCTTTATACAACGAAATAATAAATTTTGACATCTTAGATGTCCACAAGCCTGACTCTGATCATAGGGCTTTACTCATAACTCTCAATTTTGTCATGCATAGAGATCCCATAAAAGCTAATCCTTATAGTCAAAAGAACTTAATATTTGATAAAAATAAAAACGATGTCTTTCTAAATGAATTAAAAACTAATTTGCTTCATTTATCTAGTATAGACAACATAGATGACCTCTATCATAATTTTACTACAACCCTCTCATATTCTATTAACAAGTTCTCAATTGAAGTCTCAAGTAATAAAAGAAATAACAAAACCAACCCATGGTATGACAAAGATTGTAAAAGTGCGAGGAGAGAAATTAAGGAAGTTGTTGATGAATCTCTCAAAATTGACAAGATAAAAATCTACAAAGCCCTAACTAAAATGAAAAAAAGGCAATATATTCGTAAAAGACAAGAGAATCTCTTACACCTCTCTAAGGTGGCTCCTAAGAAATTCTAGAGGCACATTCTAACTAGGAAATCTACAGATAATAATAAAATTTCTTTACACGACTGAAATTCCTATCTTAAAAAGCTTTATGAATCTCCCAATGCCAGGGATAACTTTGAAACCCTGCTCACAACGAATGAATTTTTCTCATTAGAAGACATTTATTTTGGGGTTAAACGCCTGGAAAATGGGAAAGCTAAAGAGATTGAAGGTTACCAGGTGGAAATCTTAAAAATTGGAGGTCCTATCCTCATCCCCCACATCCACAAGCTTTTCAACCAAGCGGTCAAGCAAGGGTTCCCTAAACCTTGGACTCAGAGTCTCATTATCCCTATTTTAAAAAGTGGGGATACAAATAACCCCTCTAATTATCGGACAATTATGATCAGCCCTCTCTTAGCCAAGTTATATGGTATTATTTTGGAAAAGAAGTTGAGCATTTGGCTTGAAAGTGAAGGTAAGCAGGCTAAAGGCCAAGTAGGTTTTAGAAGGAAGCAATCAACAACGAACCACCTCGTTATGCTTAGGATCATTGTGGAGGAATATCGCAATGATAAATCCAATCTCTTTTTTTGCTTTGTGGACTTAAGAAAGGCTTTCGATACGGTTCCTAGAAACAACCTATGGAATATAATAGAAGAGTTAAATGTTCCTTTCGAGCTAAGAGCGACTGCTATAAGGTTATACGAGAATGTAATTGCCAACTTAAAGAGAAATGAGGGGTGGTCGAAGGATATTAAGTGTAATATGAGAGTTAAACAAGGTTGCCCCCCTTTCCCTTACCCTATTTGGCATTTACATCGACAGCTAGAAGATTGTTTAGAGGAAGCAGGATGTGATGGCACAATCTTAGCTGGGATAGTCATCATCCTTCTTCTCTATGCTGACAATATTGTTCTTCTCACAAGGTGCCCATCTGATCTTGATAAGCAACTTAGAATTCTTAAGGATTTCTGCTCTACCATGGGTATGTCTGTTAACACTGACAAAACAAAAGTTATGATTATTAAATCCAAGGAGGACACTTATACTAATTTTATGTATGACAATAGTAACTTGGAGGAAGTTTCTTCTTACAAGTACCTAGGAATTAATATTCATCACAAGCTCAATTGGAACTATAGCATTCAAAAAAGGACTAATGTGGGGTGGAAAGCTTATTTTGGTCTTGAAAATAATTGTAAAATGGCTGATTAATGGGGGGTGGAAAGCTTATTTTGGTCTTGAAAATAATTGTAAAATGGCTGATTAATGGGGGGTGGAAAGCTTAATAATTAAATCATAAGATAAATATTATAAACCCTTAAATAAACATGGTTCACCATCGTTGACCATGGTTGATTTTCATAATGAGACAATATTTGTCACAATGTGATGTTGGACCATTCTTGAACGTGGTTGAACCCTTAGATTAATAAACCCAAGGGATTGATATTACAAACCCAAGGGATAATAATTATAAACCAAAGGCATATAAACCCTAAAATAAATATTATAAACTATAAAATAAACATGGTTAACCATGGTTGATTTCCATATTGAGACAATCATTGTCACAATGTGACGTTGGGCCATAGTTGACCATCCATGATTGATATTCATATCGAGACATTCTTTGTCATAATTCGATGTTGGACCATGGCTGACCATGATTGGTTTTCATATTGAGGAAATCATTGTCGAAATGCCACATTTAACCATGGTTGAACATGAAAGATATTATAAACCAAAGGGAATAATAAACCATAGGGATTAATACTAAAAATCCAAGGTATTATAAACCAAAGGTAATAATATTAAACCTTAGAAATATGAACCCTTATATTAATAAAACCAAGGGAGAAAAACCCCCAAGGGATAAAAATTATAAACCCAAGGTATATAAACCCTAAGATAAATATCATAAACCATAAAATAAACATGGTTGACCATGCTTGATTTCCATATTCAAATAATTCTTGTCATAATGCAACGTTAGACCATTCTTGATCATGATTGATTTTCATATTGAGACAATATTTGTCATAATGCGATGTTGGATCATGGTTGATCATGGTTGATTTTCATATTGAGACAATCATTGTCAGAATGCAACATTTGACCATGGTTGAACATGGTTGCTATGATTGACCATGATTGATATTATAAACCCAAAAGAATAATAAAACCAAGGGATTGATATTATAAAGCCAAGAGAATTATAGGCCCAAGGGATTAAAACTAAAACCCTAAGGGATTATGAACCCAAGGGATTAATATTAAACCCAAGGGACTAATATTACAAACCCAAGGTATATAAACCTTAAGATAAATATTATAAGCAATAAGATAGGTTTAAATTGGCAACAAGAAACATTGGAAATGGAAACCAGTAATAACACCCAAAAAATGACACCTAGAAATGGCACCATAGGAGGCTTCTGATTTATTTTCCCCTTAATTAAATTCGAATAAAAAATTGTAATTTCATCTCATAACAACTTGTATTAGTTAACTGAGCCATGGATACTTAGTTAGCTTAGGAAATTCGAGTTAGAGGTCAAAGAGGAGGCATGTAGAGGATTTTCCTATTTTTAGGGGGTCTAGTTACACTTATTTGTGATTTATAATTAGTTAACTCAATTAATTGAGTTAAAATTAGTTTAACTAGTTCTAACTGAGAGATGAGCAAGAGATAGGTCCGGTGAATTAAATATGATTTAATTCACAATAAGTGTGATCCATACTTATGTAGGAACGCAATAAAATACAGAAATACACATAAATGCAGAGATATAGCAAAAATGCGACTTTATTTCATTAATATCACATAACTGAAATATTCTTACAGACAATGGAAATAAACTAGCCATGGCGTTGGTAGCTTATCTCTAAGAAGAGATGTGGTGGGTATTGGGCTCTGAACTATGTTACAATGAGGCTCGAAGGCCTATTTATTATTCAAAACAATGGAAAACCTTAGCTTCCAAAAACCTAACACTATGAGATGAAGCGCCAAAACTATGGGTCCCATTTGGGTAAATTGATACATCAACTTCCGAGAGGTGTAATTTTGGCATACGATCTTCATTTGAAGTGCACAATACCTCATTAGAAATATCTATCCAAGGACTAAAACTTTTAATGTGAGAAACATCATTTTAACACCCATGTTTCTCCCGGTTTCCCGAAAAACGTCATTTAGGGCCCCAAAACGGCTCAGGAAGTTCAGGACCTGAAAAAATTGCTAAAAATAGTAAATTGTGCTATAATTAAGGAAACTGAAAAACTAAAAGAAACAATGGTGGGGCTCCAAGTGGAATATGTGGATGGCCACCAATATCCACCTAGGTCATTCCTCCCCCATTAGGAAGAAGTGGTCCCCATTGCGTTGAGCTCCTCCATGAGATGAGCAAACTTCTGCTGAACTTGGTCCCTTGTGAGCCACTTGCCCTAGTGCAGTAGTTGGCCAACTTTGAAAACCCGATACAGTTGGATCTTATGTTGAAGAGTGTTCTTGATTTGCGTGTACATGATATCATCTGTGGTGGCCTGTTCCATGCAGTATAGGTTTAATTTTGTTGGTGTGAGTTGTTTTGTAATGTCGGAGGTGTCCAGTAGAGGTGGGAAGTAGGGTTGAAGGCAGTCCACATTGAACACTGGGTGTAGACCAAGGAATGGTGGAATATTAAGCTTGAAGGCATTATCCCCTACAGTCTTGGTGATGGTGTATGGCCCATATCGGAGAGGGTGAAGCTTATAGTGGGGTCTAGCGAGGCGCTCCTTCTGTAAATGTAGCCACACTTTGTCACCCACCTAGAAGTTGTGTGGCACCTGATGCTGATCATGTCGCTGCCTGTACTTGGCATTACCTCTATCCAATATGTCATGAACCTATTAGCGGATGTGTTAAATGCGCTCAATGAAGTTTTTTTCCTTGTTAGCTTGAGACTGGACATGAGCCGAATCGGCCTGAGTAGCCATAAATGGCATGGCTACATCAATGGGACATAGTGGTTGGAATCCCAAGCCCACCTCAAAGGGGCTATGGCAAGTATATCTATGGAGAGCCTGGTTATAGTTTTGTTGTACATAGGGGAGGCTCTCATCGCATGTGAGTGGATTCTTTGAGTTGTACATGCACAGAATGTGTGCGATCATCTTGTTAGCGACCTCTATCTGGCCATCAGTTTGGGGATGGAAAGTTGTGGACTTGGTGAGCTTGTTGTCTAGCATTGACCAGAGGTTGGACCAATATGTACTGAGGAACCTGTTGTCTTGATCTGAGATGATAGACCATGTGATCCCAAAGTGTACCCACACTCGTTAAAAGAAGAGTTTAGCAGTGGTTTTAGCTGTGATATCCTTCTTGCAGGCCACAATAATGGCCATTTTTGAGAATCTGTCGACGACCACAAAAATACAGTCGTTGCCATGCTTAGAATAAGGAAGGCCCGACATGTAATCCATGGAGATGGATTCCCAAGGTCAATTAGGGGTAGTCAATGAAGTATAGAGGCCTTGGTTCTTGATGGTCGGTTTGGAAATGGCGTAGGAAATGCAGGATCTGATGTACTTCTCGACACCAGTCAAAGTTTTGGCCAATAGAAATACTTCTGCAGTACTGCCAATGTTTTTGCAGCCCAGAAATGCCGAGCCAATCAACTGTAGTGCACTTCCCAAGTCATCTTGGCACGATCGCTTGAAGGAACACAAAGGTGTCCCACGTGACATAGCAGTGCATCCTGTAGGTGAAATTTTGGAACTTGCTTATCCTCCAAGAGTGTCTTGTATGTGTGGCCGAATTATGGATCGCTTTTGTAGAGAAGCATCCAATCAGAATTCTTGTGCCCACAAGAGTTGAGCACGGTGGTTAGTGCCACAATCGACAGAAGGTTGAGGAAATCTGCAACATTATTGGTGCTTCCCTTCGTGTAATCGATGTTCAATTGAAATTGTTGTAGATATGTGGACCACTTATGATGGTGATCATTCTGCAACTTCCCTTGTGTCTGTATGAGCTGCAGGGGTTGGTGGTCTATGTGGATGACCGTTTCCTTCCCCAAAATGTAATGCTTCCATTGTCGCAAGCCTACACAATGGAATACATCTCTTTGTCATAAGTGGGATACTTCTGGACTGTGTCAGACAGTGTCTCACTGTGATATGCCAATGGATGCCCTTGTTGAGTAAGAAATGCCCCAATAGCATACTCTGAGGCATTTGTCTCGATCTCAAATGGATGTTGCAAGTCTGGTAATGTGAGCATTGGGGCAGCGTAAGGGTGATGTTTCAACTCGACGAACGCCTTCTATTGAGATTCAGACCAAAATAATTTTTCTTTTTCTCCTCCCTTGGTGACTTGGCTCAAAGGCCAAGTGATATGAGAGAATCCCAACACAAACCTATGGTAGAAATTGGCACGACCCAGAAAGCTGCAGAGCTCTATTAGAGTGGTTGGGGTTGGCCAATCCTGAATGACTTGGATCTTTGTTGGATCCTCATGCACCCTTTCTCATCAATAATGTATCCCACATACTGAACCTGGGTCATGCCAAAAGTGCACTTCTCCAAATGGGCACACAACTTGTGTTGTCGTAGTGTTTGGAGGACCTATCGGATGTGGTGGAGGTGCTCTTCCCAAGTTTGGTTGAAGATTAGGATGTCATCCAAGTACACTACTTCAAATGAGTTGGTGAATGGCTGCAAGATGTCATCCATCAGCCTCATGAAGGTTTCAGGAGCATTCGTCAACCCGAAAGTCATGACCAACCATTCAAAAATGCCCTCCTTGGCTTTGAAGGAAATTTTCCACACATCAGAGGGTTTGATTGGTACCTGGTGATACCTAAAATTCAAGTCGACCTTGCTGAAATATTTCCCCCCCTTGGGTTTGTCCAGAAGATCATCAATCCATGTGATCGGGTACCTATTCTAGACAATGATCTTGTTTAGTGCTCGATAGTCAATACAGAGTCTCCAAGTCCCATCCTTCTTCTACACCAACATGACCAGGCTCCCAGAGGGCAATGACCTTGGCCAGATGTGACCTTTCTATAGCAACTCCTGAATCTGCCTCTTGATTTTGTCGTTCTCCAAAACATAGTGCCGATAGATTGGTCCATTGGGCAGAGACGCACTTGGGGTCAGATCGATGTGGTGCTTGACCTGATAGTGCAGAGGCACCCCTGCGGGTGAGGTGAAGATGTCCCCGTACTCCTCCACGACCTTGTCCATCTGTTGTTGTCGTGCAGAGGAGCTCTGTATGGAGGTTGTAGCCATAGTCTTCTTCTTGCCCTGAGGGCAGATTATCAGGAAAACAAATTTCCCAGTTTTGGAAATGAGCTTACTACATTGTTTTGCAGTAACCAAAGAGATGGCCGCAGACGGTGCTACCTCTTGTATCATGTACAACTTATTTCCCAACGTAACAATAACAACGCAAGGTCCAGACTCATCCATAGCATGTTGCTTCCACAAGTATTTTTGGCCTAATAATACATCATAAACATGAAGAGGATAAATGTCACATAATACCTCATCCATGCAGGGCTTGATGCTATAGGGAAGGAAATTTTTTTTGCTAATGTGGAGATCCCATCCTTGGTGAAGCCACCTGATGGTTCTTTCAGCTGCCATTGTCAACAATGAAATGCAGTGGGAAACCCTTTACCCACATATGAGAATGGAAGGCGCGCTCCCCCTCCTCTGGATCGTCTAGTTCCTCCTTCTAGATCTTCGTGGTGGAAATAGTGGTGTTGGGCTCCACATCAATAATCTACTTCCCTTTATCATTCCCCTTGTTGGGTTCTGATTCAGAGTCAAAGTATGCATCTGATTCAGAAGCCTTCAGCTCAACCACTAGGGACTGCTTGGCCTGACACTCACTTGTGTTGTGAGTGGACCTCTTATGGAACTCACACCACTTTCCGGTGTCCTTCTTTGGCTTCGTAGTGTTGTTCTTTGTTGCAGTTTTGGTGGGTTATCTTGGGCTCTCCTTCCTTGTCTTTGTCCTTTGTTCTGCGGTTTGGGGGCACCTTTCCCTTGCTTTTGATTCACTGATCCAAAGTCTCGCTTCTTTTGTTTGAACTTCTGCTTAGTCTTGGTAGCATAACGATATGTTGTGCCAAGCAAAGAGATGTCGAGGAACTCCATTTCCTTCTGAATGTATTTGTGCAGAAAACTGAGGTACTTCAGCACCAAATGTTTCTCTGAAACTTTGATACCCAATTTTGTGCATAGGGTATGGAAGATTCGTCAGCTCATGAACATTTTGACCCCTTTGCTACCGCAGCGTAGTCCATTGTATGTACTTGTCCTCATAGCTCCCCATGGGGTAATATTGTTCCTTGATGTCGTCTTAGAAAGAATTCCAAGTGGGTGCAGTTGAAAACAGATAGGGTTCCCTCCCATCCTTTTGCTCACAGTAGGTTTCCCACCAATCCTTAGCATGGGGGGCGGCTTTGAGGAGTGAAAAAGTAATATTTTCCCAGTTGGAAAAGTCATGAACCAAGAAATACCCTTCTAATAGATTCAACCATATATCTATAACGTCTGCATCTATTTGGCCTCAAATATGGGAACGTCAAAGTTTACTTGTACCTTAAAAGGATTTGTGCCTCTAGAGTGGCTACTGAATGCAGATGCGTTACCGGTGGGAAGTCGTTGAAGGATCTGGGAAAATTTATCCATCATCGTGTTCCTTTGTTTCTCGAGGGTTGCCTCGAACAATATTTTGATAGGATCTCTTGCTCCTTCATCTTTCCTTTTGTCCCCCATGGTGGCCATCGGGGTTTTCGAGGCTAATCTTTCAAAGGTTTAATCAAATCGAGCCCTAACTCTTTATACCCTAGCCTTGTTGGGGACATGCAAAGAAGGATTGAGAAAGAGCAAACCACTCTGATACCACTGATCTAGACTTATGCAGGAACACAATAAAATATAGAAATACACATAAACACAAAGATGTGACAGAAATCAAATCGAGCCCTAACTCTTTATACCCTAGCCTTGTTGGGGACATGCAAAGAAGGATTGAGAAAGAGCAAACCACTCTGATACCACTGATCTAGACTTATGCAGGAACACAATAAAATATAGAAATACACATAAACACAAAGATGTGATAGAAATAAGACTTCATTTCATGAATATCAGATAACTGAAATATGCTTATAGACAGAATGGAAAGAAACTAGCTAGGGCGCTGGTAGCTTATCTCTGAGAAGATATGTGGCGACTAAAAGCCTCTGAACTGTGTTATAATGAGGCTCGAAGGCCTATTTATTATTGAGAAACAATGGAAAACCCTAACATCAAAAATCCTAACCCTAGGAGATGAAGCGCCAAAACTATGGGCCCCGTTTGGGTTTATTGGTACATCAACTTCCCGGGGATGTAACTTTGGCATACAATCTCCATTTGATGCGCATAATACCTTGTTAGAAAGATATATCAGAAGAATACAACTTTTTATGTGAGAAACATCGATCTGGGACCCATGTTGCTCTCAGTTTTCCCAAAAAACACCATTCAGGGCCTCAAAACGGCTTCGGAAGTTCAAGACCCGAAAAAACTGCTAAAAATAGTAAACTATGCTACAATTAATGAAGCTAAAAAAATAAAAGAAACAATGGTATTTTACTAATTAATAGGGGCTCAATTAGCCCAAGAATGCGTAAGCAAGGCTTGGCAGGAAGTGGCAAGAAAGAGGTTAAATATTGGACTGATTTTGCTTAGATTGCAAGCCAGATTCGAGCAGGATCAGAGTGAGACAATCAAGAGAGTGCAGAGGTTTCTCAGTGGAGGAATAAAATTGTATTGTTTCATGATCTTGACCATATGAAATATACATATAGCGGGGTTTTAGGCAGTGTTCTTTCCCCAAATACATCTTGTGTTGTGTGATTAATAATTTCTTTCTCTTATTATGTGATTGTGCGATTGTGTTTTGTTTCCACAAATTGTAGAAGGATTTAGTATCTTGTTTTAGTACATTATAAGATCATATTGAATCCCATTGGTTCGATTTTCTACATGGTATCATAGTGACAGGATCACAATAGAAGAGAAAAAATTGAGTTGGTCTTGAATAGGTATTCAAATTTGCATATTTGTTATTCAGGATCCAGTAGTAGATCAAGATGCCTTTCAATGGCTTGAGACTCGAACATGCTCTTGAGGAAAATTTGAATTACATAACATGGATGGACATGATGGAGGTAGTGATCGAGGACAACGGACAAAAGGAATTCATATAAAGTGATATTCCCCAACCCACAGTAGCATATGCTCATCTTCTTGATGCATGGAAAAAGAAGGTAGCAAAGGCGAGAAGGATCTTGTTAGGGGTGTTAGCACTCCACCAATTCTCCGAAGGCTGAAAAGGAGAGCAGAAAAGGTAACCATCGATCCAGATTTATACAGGAACACAATAAAATACAGAAATAGACATAAACACAAATATGCAGCGGAAATAATACTTCATTTCATTAATATCAAATAACAGAAATATGCTTACAGACATAATGGAAATAAACTAGCTAGGGCACTGGTAGCTTATCTCTTAGAAGCGATGTGGCGACTACATGCCTTTGAACTATGTTACAATGAGGCTTGAGGACCTATTTATTATTGAGAAATAATGGAAAACTCTAAACGTCCAAAAACCTAACCCTGGGAGATGAAGTGCCAAAACTATGGGCCCCATTTGTGTAAATTGGTGTTTCAACTTCCCAGGGATGTAACATTGGCATACGATCTTTGTTTCACATGCACCATACCTCTCAGAAATATCTATCCAAGGAGTATAACTTTTTTTTTGAGCAACATTGGTCCATGGACTCATGTTGCTCCCAAACAATGTCATTTAGGGCCTCAAAACAACTCCAAAAGTTTAGGACTCGAAAAACTGCTAAAAATAGTAAGTTGTGTTGAAACTGAAAAACTGAAAGAACTAATAGTGGCATTTAAAATGGAATAGGTGGGTGGCCACCAATATCCACCTAGATCATTAGGACCCCAAAACGACTCCGGGAGGGTGGTACCCAAAAACCTACTAACAATAGTAAGTTGCGCTGAAAGTGAAAAGATGCAAGAATTGATGGTGCAGGTCCAAATGGAATAGTTGGGTGGCAACCGATATCCATCTGGATCAACCATAGACCACTTTGACCTAGTAGCTAGCCCTACTAGGCTGAGAGGGCTCTCTCAATGAGATCACAACCAAATTGGCTGGATCATGAAATATATTAGGCTACATATAATAGGCTCTAGGGCTTTGGTTGATTTGGATTTTTGTGCTTGATGAAAATGGACCTTTAGAGCTAGGCTTGAAACTCTGGTTGGGCTATAAGAGAAAAAAATGTAGGGGAATAGAGGCGCAAGGTAGGCAAGCTTGAATGACCCTTTAGGCTTTATGGTTATGGTGTAGGATGAACATAGATATTAGGAACAAGCATAGAAGTATGAATTCATTTCTTAAGAAGGAAATTGCCTAATTTGGTAGAATAGGGCTAGGGTTTATAGGGAGATGATGCAAAATGAAGGGAAATGGGTTTGTGATGGATGGAAATGATGAATAACTTTCAAAAATAGGTGTAGCAATAGTGATACTAGGGTTTTAAAGCATCATTTCATCATTTGTAAACCAAAAGAATGCAATTCATACAAAACCCTAGGGGACTAGGCTTATGATTTTTTCTTAGTTTGCAAAGAAAGAGAATGAATATAATTGCTTGTTATGATGTTTTGAGGGTGAAAAATATAGATTGGAAGCTTGAAAATTTGATTTTGGTGATTTTTAGACAAGTTTGGGAAACTCTGCCCCGTGCACAGTGCAATTCATTGGTGCATAGTGCCTATGTGCAACACAGTTCTCCTACGTGCAACACCTCCTTTAGATATGCAACGCAATGCTTCTATGTGCAACGCCAAGCAATTTTTTCCACTTTCAACTAAAAAATCCGTGTTTTCTCACCAAAGGAGGAATGATCTCGATGATAAGAGGTAATAGGAGTGCAAATGAAATGTATTTGTGTATTTTTGGCCCTTTTATAAATATGAAATGAATCTCTTTGAGTGATGATGGGCCCCACATGTCTTTTTCTAGCATGTCTTTCATGTTTTGAACTTTGTAACCTTGAACTTTTTGTGGCTTCTTTGGAACTTTTAACTCTAGCTTTTAGGAACATGAAGTACTTATTACATATAGAAACATAAAATTACATTTTTGAAATCAAAATTTATTGAAGAAACTTGCCTATCACCACTCCTCTAATTGCCGGATTTTATGCATGAAATGAGAGATTTGGTGACCTTGAAACCCTAATGACCTAATGGAGACACTAAACTGAATGAGATCATGGTGATGATGACTAAAATGATGATGACAATCTCTAAATAATGATACACTCAGCTTATTTGATGATATGGACCAACAATTTAAAAATTTTGGAAGGAGTGGAAAATAGTGCTAAATCTAATACCCAATGACCAAATTTTTGCTTGAAGACCTAATGAAATGACAAAAATTTGACTATGATACCCTAACAGGACATGATAAGAGCCCATTGATCACCGGTGATAGGCTGTAAAGACTGACACTAACAAGAGGGAGTTCGAGATCATATTGTCTCGAGTCTCCATGGGAAGGAAACTCCATATGCTATGTGGAACGACTTGACAAATTTGTTTCAGAATAGCATCGACCATAGAAAGGTGGTGCTAAAGGATAAGATAAAAAAGATCAAGATGGAGGAGGGTGAGATGATACCAAAATACTTGACAAAGTTCACTCAATATTGAGATGAGCTTCGAATTTTTGGTGTGACAGTAGCTAAGGATGATTTGGTGAGCCTAGCTCTTCTAGGCCTTCCCAAGAGCTAACATAGTTACCAGGACTTTGTGAATAGTTGGGAGAAGCTACGAGACTGGGATCATTTATATTCTAAGTTGGTAATAGAAGAGATAAGGCAAAGCACCAGAGACGTGACCTCTGACACAGAGAAAGAAGAAGATTTTACATTAGTGTGAAAAGGAAAGATAGTCAAGGGAAAGAAGTTCCAAGGCGAAGAGGGAAATATATACTTGTCTAAGATCAAGTGTTTTCACTACCACGAGCATGGGAACTATGCCACGAATTGTCCATAGAAGGTGGCAAGAAATAAGGAGCCTACAGTTGCAACAACAAGTGAAGAGCTAGATTCACAGTTCGAGCTTGATTTTACTCTCATTGCATGCACGGCCAACACTGTAATGGGATGCATGTTGTATCTAGACAGTGGCGCTTCATTCCATATGACAGAGAATAGATATCTCTTTAGTGACTTGGAGGAGAATGACGTCCAACAGAGCATAGAGTTTGGAGATGACGATAGGTATAACGTGACCGACATACGTAGAGTTACCTTTTAGTGGGAGACTGTCTCCTCTCTTAGACTGACACATTTTTTGTATGTTCCAGGACTAAAGAAGAATCTTAACTTCATAGCAGTATTGGAAGACCATGGTTATAATGTGATGTTTATAAAAGGAAAGGTTTTCCTTAGACACATTGCCACGGGACGGGTGAAACATATGGGTGTAAGAGTCACGAACCTGTATTCTCTCGAGGTCAAAGATGCATGCAAATATTTGAGGAGAAAAGCAGAGGTTATTGAATTAGTGGTTGAGAGGGAGCATAAATTACGTCTCAACTTGCAGCCTCAGAAGAAGTCTCAAAAGGTTTTCGAGAAACCACAATTGGAGAAGCAGAGAGGAGATCGAGTGGGTGCATCCACTCAAGCAAAGACCTTTAGAAGGGGGAAATTACGAGCCAGATGGGAAGAGGGAACACATAAAACCATACCTTCAGGTGAGAGTTTGGGAAATGTGAAAAAATAATCCCAAGAGAAATTTGGACAGGATCCATTGAGATGCCTTGTCTCATGGATTAGACCTGGCTACGGGGAACCCATAGTGCACAATAGCAGGAAGGATCAGTAGGATTGATGCATTCAGATGTCAGATACTGGAGCACAGATCTAAGTTGGTAGCAGTGTAGAGGGAACAAATGCAGAGTCAGCAACAGTGCAGAGTTTCCAGTACACAGTGTAGTAGCTAGCAACAGTTAGAGACTCTGATGGCAGATGCATTATAATGATTTAGTTTTGGAGGCTATTCAGTTTTAGGAGGTGTAGGAGCAAACAACACTAGAGAAGTGTTGCATGCAAAACATTCCAAAAGTACCAGATCAGGATAGATTAAATTCCTTATTAAAATGGAGTGTCGAAATTAGAAACAAGAAACATTGAAAATGGCACCGAAAAAATGGCACTCTGAAATGGCACCATATGAGGCTTCTGATCTAATTTTCCCTTAACTAAATTGGAAGAAAAAATTGTAATTTCATCCCACGACAAATTCTATTAGTTAACTGAGTTAGGAAGACTTAGTTAGATTAGGAAATCAGAATTAGAGGTCAAAGAGGGGGCATGTAGAGGATTTTCCTATTTTTAGGGGTCCAGTTGCAGTTATTTGTGAGTTGTAATTAGTTAGCTTAATTAATTGAGTTAAAATCAGTTTAACTAGTTCTAACTGAGAGATGCGCTAGAGATAGGTCCAGTGAACTAAATATGATTTAATTCACAATGAGTGATCAATCAGTTAACTGATAATTCGCTATAAATAGTTGTTGCATGTCAGTTTTAAGGAAGGGCTAGTTGAGACATGGGTTAAAGGGAAGATAACTATCAGTTATACTATTAGAAAATTGTACAGATCATGCATGAGGTCATCGGGAAGCCTTGGAAGGATTGCATAATCAATCATTGGTATTTTCCTAATTAATATGAGCTTAATTAGCCCAAGAATTTTTAATGAAGGTTGGGCAGGAAGTGGCAAGCAAGAGGCTAAATATTGGACTAATTTTTCTTAGATTGCAAGCCAGATTCGAGCAGGATTAGAGTGAGATAGTCAGGAGAGTGAAAAGGTTTCTTAGTGAAGGAATAGCATTGTATTGTTTCATGGTATTAACCATATGCAATATACAAATAGAAGAGTTTTAGGCAGTTTGCTTTCCACATATAAATCTTGTGTTATGATTGATAATTTATTTCTCTTACTTGTTATGTGATTGTGCAATCGCGTTTTGTTTCCACAAATTGTAGAAGGATTCGGTATCTTTTTTTAGTACATTATAGGATCAGATTGAATCCCATTGGTTAGATATTCTTCAAAATAAACATGGTTGACCAAGGTTGATCTTCATATTGAGACAATTCTTGTCACAATGCGACGTTGGACCATGGTTGCCCATGCTTAACCATGGTTGATTTTGATATCAACACAATCTTTGTGACAATGCGACGTTCGACCATGGTTGGCCATGATTGACCATGGATGATTATGTTTGATTTTATAAAACATGGTTTACCATGGTTGACCAAGAGTGTCCATGATTGACCATGGTTGACCAAGATTGTCCATGATTGACCATGGTTGACCATGATTACCATATTAAGATAATATTTGTGATAATACGACATTGGACCATGGTTAAGACAATGATTTATTTTCATATTAAGACAATATTTGTCACAATGCAATGTTGAACCATGGTTGACCATAGTTGAATAATATTAAACACAAGAGACTAATATTATAGACCCAACGTATATAAACCCTAATATAAATATTATAAACACTAAAATAAAAATTACCATGGATGACCATGGTTGATATTCATATTGAGACAATTATTGTCACAGTGTTACGTTGGACCATGGTTGAGCATGCTTAACTATGATTAATTTACAAATAAGGAGAATATTTTTCACAATGTGACTTTGGACTATGGTTGACCATGGTTTATTCTCATATTGAGACAATATTCATCACAATGTGACGTTTGACTATGGTTGACCATGATTGAATTTATAAAACATTGTTAAGAATTATTGATATTATAAACCCAAGGGATAAAAATTATAAACCCAAGGTATATGAACCCTAAGATAAATATTATAAACCATAAAATATACATGGTTGACCATGGTTGATTTCCATATTGACACTATCCTTGTAACAATGTGACGTTGGACCATGGTTGACCATAGTTGATTTCCATATTGAGACAATCATTGTCACAATGCGACATTGAGGCATTGTTGACCATGGTTTGTTATGTTGAAAATGGAACCAAGAAATATTATAATTTAATTTTCCCTTGAATTAAATTAGAGTAAAATTGTAATTCCACATCTCATGACATCTTGTACGATTTAATAAGTTAATTATACTTAGTTGGTTCAGTTAATTCGAGTTGAGGATATAACTAGAGTCACGTAGAGTGTTGCCTACATTATAGAAGCCCTAGTTGAGTTTATTTTGAGTTGTAATTAATTAATTCAGTTTATCTGAGTTAAGGCCATTTAAACTAATTCCAACTTATGGAGGAACTAGTAGGAGGTTAGACAGTGGGGTGTGGCTTCATCTATTCAACCATTTAACTGATGATTTTCTCATAAATAACTCATGCGTGTCATTTATGAGAAAGACATAGCTGAGATTGGAGTTCAAAGGTAGCGTACTGTTAGTTGTATAATCATCCAAATTGTATAGGTGGTGCATGTAGTCATAGGAATGCCTTGGATGAATTACGTATTTGTGGTTGGGAATTTCCCTAATTGATAATGCCTAATTACCCAAGGAAACAACACAAGGAAATAGGGATCCTGGAAGGCAGAAAATTGGTTAAGTATTGGCCTAGGCTTGTCTAGGAAGAAGTGAGACAGATAGAGATAGTGCATAGGTTTCTCAGGCTTGAGACAAGCATTATAATATTATCGTATTTTATGACTAATGGAATATACATATAGCGGGTTTTTTATTTGTGGCTTTCCCTAGGAAATAATTGTGTAATGTGTTATTGAAATTCTTTCTCTTGTATGCTTTGTGATTTCGCGATTGTAATTGGTTTCCGCAATTGGTAAAGTAGATTCAAGTCTATTGTTTTAGCATATTACAATCAAAAGTTTGAATCTACATGGATTTTTTACATGGTATTAGATAAGGAATCACTATAGAATAGAAGAATACACATTTTTTCTATGCATGTGAATCGAATTTACAGATCTACTTTTCAAGGCTAGCAACAGGATCAAGAAGTCATTCTATGGATTGAGACACGAATATTCCCTTGATGGTATTTCGAATTACATAGCTTGGAAGGACATGATGGAAGCAGTGTTGGAAGACAATAGGCTGAAGGAGTTCATAGACAGTGATATTCTTAAGCCTGCACCGACTGATGCTCAAGATTTAGCGGCTTGGAAAAAGAATGTAGCAAAGGCAAGAAGGATTATATTGGAAGGTGTTCAAGATCATATTTTCTTGAACCTACATTGAAAGGAAACTCCATATGAAATGTGGAAGGAATTAACATAGTTATTTCAGAACAGTAGTGAGCACATGAAGTTGGAACTAAAGGACAAGCCCAAGAAAATCGAGATGGAGAAGCGTGACACAATACCAAAGTACTTGATCAAGTTCACCCAATATCAGGGTGAGCTTGGAAGTGTTGGTGTAAAAGTTTTCGATGATGATATGGTGAGCTTAGAACTTCTAGGCCTTTCCAAGAGCTGCCACAACTACCAGGATTTAATAAATGGGAAGGAGAAGCTACCAGAGTGAGAGCATTTGTGGTCTGACTTGGTACAAGAATAGATTCGGTGGAACACCAAAGATGGATCCTCATCAAAGAATGATGATGAGGAGAATTGTGCCTTTGCTAGAAAGGAAATGCAACCATTCCAAATCAGATTCTGTTTGAATATGAAAGAAGAAGGACTTGTCGAATATTATTTTTTTCACTATCATGAGCTGGGACCCTATGCCATGAAGTGTCCACACAATAATGTCGGAAAGAATCCCTCAGGAGGAGTGGCAACTGAAGCTCTTGATTCAAAATTCGAGTTGGATTTCACCCTCATCCCATGCATGGTGTCATTGATTATGGGTTTTGTGTTGTAATTGGATAATGGAGCCTCATTCCATATGACTAGAAACAAAGATTTCTTCAACGACTTAAAGAAGAAGGACCTCCAGATGCACATCGAGATGGGATATTATGGGAGGTATAGTGTGACCAACATTAGTATTGTTACCTTTCAGAGGGATTTTGGTTCTCCTATCACATTGAAAGATGTCATGTATGTTCCAGGTTTGCAGAAGAATTTAGTTTCAGTTTTGATGTTGGAAGATTGTGGCTGTGATGTGATTTTTAGCAAAGGAAAGGTGTTCCTTCGTCACATAGCCATGAGATAGGTGAAGAAGATTGGGGTTTGTGTAAAGAAACTTTACAAATTGGATGCAGAAGAGTTTTTTGCCTTGAGCACGAAAGCATAGAAGGTGCAGAGCTAAGACATCGGTGAGTTATGGCACAGAATATTAGGCCATCTACACCATGTAGCTTTGAAGATCATGCAATAGATTTTTATAGTACTTCCCAAGGGTGCACATGAGCGGTGTGATACATGCAAAGGGTGTACATTGGGTAAGTACATGAAAGCCGCTTTTCATGATAAGTAAAATCGAGCGCAAGAGATCCTTGAAAGAGTTCACTCAGATATGTGTGGACCATTATCGATAGCCTCCACAGCCAAACAAATGTATTATTTGATTTTTGTAGATGATTTTTCATGGAATTTTTTGATATTATTCATGCATAAGAAAGAACATATGTTATCAAAATTTTGTGAGTTCAAAGAAATTGTTGAGAAAGTCACAGGCAAGAAAGTGAAGGCTCCCATGAGCGAAAACAGTGGAGAATATGTGTTGAATGAATTCAAGAAATTTTGTGATTCAGAAGGAATTCAATGGGAATTGATAGCACGTCATAACCCACAAAATAATGTGGTTGCAGAAAAAATGAACAAAACTATTGTGGGAGTTGCACGAGTAATGTTACATGATCAAGGCCTACCATTGCACTTGTGGGATGAATCATGCAACACAACACTATATGTGCATAACATACATCCTCATCGAATTCTCGAGATGATTACACTAGAGGAATATTTTTCAACTAAGAAATCAGATGTGGCGCACTTTCGAATCTTTGGTTCATCAGTTTACTGTCATGTTTCCAAGGATGTGGGGAAAAATATAGAATCAACAACAGAGTTGGGACTATTTTTGGGGTACACTAATACACCTCACAACTATCAGGTGTACCTGTCATCTCACAAGATGACAGTAGTTCGTAGAGATTTGAAATTCAATGAAGAGAATGCCATGCAAATTTCCCTTTAAAGGGAGCTTTAGTGGCATGCAGATGAGGAGCTTTTAGCTCCAAAAAAAGAACCTCAAGATGTGGAGCAGCCATAAGTAGAGGAGAAAAGAGTGGAAGCGCCCACTCATGTAGAGACATCGAGAGATGGAAGTAAGTGCACCAAAGAGGCTAATAGGTTTATGCATGATGCTAGAGAGAATGTGGGAGTACCCACATCACAACACAGGCACATGAGGTCCCCGGAGCGGTACATTAGCTACATGGATCTTATGAGCAAGAGTGTAGAGACTGAACCATCCTCATTCGAGGAAGAAGTGTAGAAACCAGTATGGGTTGATGCCATGGTAGGGGAATATGACTCCATTATTAGGAATAGTGCATGGGAAGTTGTCCCAACACCAGAGGACAAGTCAAATGCAAGATCCATGTGGATCTACATGGTGAAGCAAGCAGCAGATACGAGTGTCGAGAAACACAAAGCCATATTTGTGGCCAAATTGTTTCTCTCAGGTGGAGGGAATTGATTAAGAAGATACTTTTTCTCTAGTAGTAAGGTACTCTTCAATCAAATCTATTCTAGAAATTTCAGCGCAGATGTGATGGAAGATACATCAGATGGATGTGAAGACAACTTTCCTCAATGGAGTGATTGAGGAAGAGGTGTACTTAAAGCAACTGGAATGATTTTAGACCTTCGAAAAAGATTTGCATGCGTGCAGACTCAAGAAAAAATTGTATGGATTGAAGGAAGCACTTTATGCTTGGTATACCGGGATCGACAACTATTTTACCTGGTTGGGATTCACTAAAAGTGAAGCATATGTGAACCTTTACCATATTATGGTTGTAGGTAAATTATTGATTATAGCATTATATGTTGATGATTTAATTATAACAAGTGATAAGTAGCTGATAAAGTGAAAAGAGGATTTCGTAAGAGAATTCAAGATGAAAGACATGGTACTCTTGCATTATTATCTTGGTTTGGAAATTTTGCAAAGAGATGGGGAACTGTTTGTCTCTTAGGGAAATTATGTCAATTAGATACTGAAGAAGTTTCACATGGAGAGAAACAAACCCATGGAGACTCCTTTAGCAGGGAATTGGAGGAAGTAAGATGCTACTTTAGGTGAAGTGGTAGAAGCTACCATTTTCAGGCAGCTTGTGGGTTCAATTATGTACATGGTGAGCATAAGACTGGGCATGTGTTATGTGGTTAACTAGCTTAGTCAAGCAATGGTTAAGCCAACCAAGCTCTATTGGAAGGCAACCAAACATGTGTTGAGATACCTTAGAGGCACCACTCAATTTGGTCTTTGGTACATGTGAATAGAGGGAGTGAAGCTTTAAGACTTCACATATGTAGATTGGGCAGGGATTCCATCCGAAAGGAAGAGCACATTAGCAGGCATCTTCAATATTGGGACAACAACAATTTCATGGTACAACAAGAAGCATAGATCAGTTGCACTTAGTTTAGCAGGAGTAGAGTCCATGGTTGCTAATCAAGCAGTTTGTGAGGCTATCTAGATGAGGAAGATCCTTGTTGGTTTTTTTGGTCGGCAAATGGATCCTATAATGATTTACTATGACAACTAGAGTTGTATTAAACTCTTGGTTAATCTATTTTTTCATGATAGGTCCAAGCATATCGACATCTAGTACCACCATGTCATAGATTGTGTGCAAAGGTCGATTATGATGCTATAGTACATTCCTATAGAGGAACGTGATGTAGACATCTTGACGAAGGAACTATCAAGAGGAAAATTAAATTTTCATAGAGGCAAGATCAGAGTATCTGATAATCCCTTGCTCAGAGGGAGTGTTGAAAATGGCACCAACAAATATTCTCATTTAATTTTCCCTTCAATTAAATTAGAATAAAATTGTAATTCCACATATCATGATGATCTAGGTGGATATTGGTGGCCACCCGCCTATTCCACTTGGACCCCCACCATTGTTTCTTTCAGTTTTCAGTTTCCTTAATTGTAGCACAATTTACTTTTTTTGGCATTTTTTCGGGTCTTGAGCTTCCGAAGCCGTTTTGAGGCCCTAAACAACGTTTTTTTGGTGTGAAACCTCTAGTGAATATGAGTCTTCCAATCTCAATATTCAATGTCATTAGTTGTGTTCCTCTAATAGATGTTTCTAACAGTGTATCATGTGCATCAAACAAAGATAGTATGCCAAAGTTACGACCCCGAGAAATTGATGTACCCATTTACCTCGACGGGGGCCATAGTCTGGTGTTTCATCTCCTAGGGTTAGGTTTTTGGATGTTTAGAGTTTTCCATTGTTTCTCAATAATATATAGGCCTTCAAGCCTCATTGTAACATAGAGTTCATAGGCCTGTAGCCTCCACATCTCTTCTTAGATATAAGCTACTAGTGCCTTAGCTAGTATATTTCCATTATGTCTGTAAACAAATTTCAGTTCTTTGATATTAATGAAATAAAGTGTTATTTCCACTACATCTTTGTATTTATGGTTATATGTGTATTCTGTTGCGTTCCTGCATAAATCCGAATCACATGACAACTTGTGCAAGTTAACTAAGCTAATTAGACTTAGTTGGTTCAGTTAATTCAAGTTGAGGGTCTAATTGGAGTCATATAGAGTGTCTCCTACATTATAGGAGCCCTGGTTGAGTTTATTTTGAGTTGTAATTAATTAATTCAGTTTATCTGAGTTAAAGTAAGTTAAACTAATTCAAAATGATGGAGGAACTAGTAGGAGGTTATACAGTGGGGTGTCACTTCATGTGTTCAACCAGTTAATTCATGATTCACTCATAGATAATTCATGCATGTCAGTTCTGAGAAATACCTAGTTGAGATTAGAGTTCAAGGGCAGTGTACTATCAGTTGTATAATCATCCAAATTATACAAGTTGTGCATGCAGCCAGAGGAAGGCCTTAGATGAATTATGTATTTTTGGTTGGGAATTTCCCTAATTAATAGGGCCTAATTACCCAAGGAAACAACAAAAGGAAATAGGGATCCTGGAAGGTATAGAATTGGTTACGTATTAGCCTAGGCTTGTCGAGGAATCAGTGAGACAGATAGAGATAATGCAGAGGTTTCTTTGGCTTGAGAAAAACATTGTAATATTCTCATATTTTCTGACTAATGCAATATACAGATAGCAAGGTTTTTAGTTGTGTATTTGCCCAGGAAATCATTGTGTAATGTGTGATTGAAATTCTTTCTCTTATATGCTTTGTGATTTCTCGATCGTAATTGGTTTATGCAATCAGTAGAGTAGATTCGAGTCTATAGGTCTAGCTGATTAAAATTAGCAGTTTGAATCTACATGGATTTTCTACATGTTAAGATTGAAAATGGTTGAACATGGTTGATATTATAAACCCAAGGGATTGATATTATAAACCCAAGTGAATAACAAACCCAAAAGAGTAATAATTAAACCCAAGGGATTATGAACCCTATGGAATAATATTAAACCTAAAGGACTAATATTATAAATCCAAGGTATATAAACCCTAATATAAATGTTACAAACACTAAAATAAAAATGGTTGACCATGGTTTATTTTCATATTGAGACAATCCTTTTCATAATGTGACATTGGAACATGGTTGACCATGCTAAAGCATGGTTGATTTTCAATTGAACACAATATTTGTGAAAATGTGACGTTTGACCATGGTTGACCATGATTGACCATGGATGACCATGTTTCCTTTTATAAAATATGGTTGACGAGGGTTGATAATGATTATTATATTGAGAAAATATTTAATGATAATGTGACATTGGACCATGGTTGAGGCAATGATTTCTTTTCACATTGAGACAATCTTTGTCACAATACAATGTTGGACCATGGTTAACTATGATTGACCATGGTTAACCATGATTGATTTTATAAAACATGGTTCGCCATGGTTGAACATGGTTAAACACAAGGAACTAATAATATAAACTCGAGGTAAATAAACCCTAAGATAAATATTATAAACACTAAAATAAAAAGGTTTGACTACAATTGATTTTCATATTGATACAATCCTTTTCATAATGTCACGTTGGACCATGGTTGACCATGATTCATTTTCAAATCGACAAAATATTTATCATGGACATTGGACCACAGTTTATTATCATTGATTCTCATATTGAGACAATATTCATCATAATGCAACATCAAGGGAATAATAAACAAAAGGGATCAATATTATTAACCCAAGGGAATAATAAACCCAAGGGTTTGATATTATAAACCTAAGAGAATAATAAACCCAAGGGTTAAAAATTATAAACTTATGGTATATAAACCTGAAGATAAATATTATAAACCCTGAAATAATCATGGCTGACCATGGTTGATTTCCATATTGATAAAAATCTTGTGACAATGTGACGTTGGACCATGGTTGACCATGATTTATTTTCATATTGAGAAAAACTTTGTCACAATGTGACTTTGGACCATGGTTGATTGTCATATTGAGACAATCATTGTCACAATGTGACAGTCGACCATTGTTGACCATGGTTGACTAAGATTGACAATGGTTGACCATGATTGATATTATAAACCTAAGGGATTGATGTTATAAAGCCAAGGGATTAATACTAAAACCTAAGGGATCATGAACCCTAGGGAATAATATTAATCCCAATGGACTAATATTATAAACCCAAGATATATAAACCCTAAGATAAATGTTATAAACACTAAAATAAAAATGGTTGACCATGGTTGATTTTTATATTGAGAGAATCCTTGTCATAATGCAACGTTGGACTATGGTCGGTCATGCTTAACCATGGTTGATTTTCATATCAACACAATCTTTGTGACAATGTGATGTTCGACCATGATTGACCATGGATGACCATGTTTTCTTTTATAGAGCATGGTTGACCACAGTTGACCATGATTGACCATGGATGACCATGTTTTCTTTTATAGAGCATGGTTGACCACAGTTGACCATGATTGACCATGGTTGACCATGTTTGAAAATGGTTGGCATAGTTGATTTTCATATTGAAACAATCTCTATCATAATGTGAAGTTGCACCATGGTTGACAGTGTAATTAATTCTAAAACCCCAAAGTATTATAAACCCAAGGGAATAATATTAAACCCTAAAATAAACATGTTGATTGTGGTTCACCATGGTTCATTTTCATATTGAGAAAATACTAACAACCCAAGATATTAGAAACCCAAAAGATTATAAACCCAAGGGAATAATATTAAACTCAAGTGAAAAATATTAAACCTTAGGAATATGAGCCCTTAGATTAATAAACCCAAGGGATCAATATTATAAACTTAAGGGATTATTACTAAAACACCAAGGAATTATGAACCCAACGAAATAATATTAAACCCAAGGGATTAATATTATAAACCCAAGGTATATAAACCTGATTAAGGTATATAAACCATAAGATAAATATTATAAGTCTTAGAATAAACATGTTTGACCATGGTTGATTTTCATATTGAGACAATCCTTGTCACAATGAGACGTTGGACCATGGTTGACCATGCTTCACCAAGAATGATTTTCATATTGAGACAATATTTGTCACAATGTGACATTGGACCATGGTTGACAATGGTTGATTTTCATATTGAAATAATTTTTCACAATGTGGCATTGGGAAATCATTGAACATGATTGACCATGGTTGACCATGATTGATTTTGATAAACCATGGTTCACATATTAATATAAGGTTTCATAATAGTCACCCTAGGGTGTATTAGTCACTTGATTTCATTAGACTTTTTGGGTTTATAATATCAATCCCTTGCCTTTATTAATCTAAGGGCTCATATTTCTAGAGATTAATATTATTAATAGGGTCTATAATATTAATCCTAGGGTTTAATCTGTTTTGTTTTCAATATTAATCCCTTTGGTTTTTAATAATAATCCCTTGAGTTTAATATTAATCTTAGGGTTTAACGTTATTCCATTGGGTTTATGATAATAATTATTATCATCATTATTATATTCATTTTTCTTAAAATTACATATTTTCTAATATTCCAATTTACTATGTTATTTTAGTAATAGAAACATTTATAATATTTTTAAATTGTTATACAAATAAATATAATAATAAATAAATTAATAATTATTATTTATAAGATATAAATTAATTAATTTTATGAAGTTTAGTTTTTATTATGTTCCAAATTCAAATTTCAAAAATCAATTATGAAATGACACGTTAGATCAAGTAGCCTCCTATCCATTAAAACATTTTCATAAAACATGTAAACTGTGAGCCTCAACCAAATAATAATAACATAATCCCACTAGAGTCCAAGACACCTTTTTGACGTGAAAATTTGGTTTTTTAATAACCCTTGGCATGTTTATACAACAGCTTCGTCAATAAAATCCAAACATATTAAAAAATAGTTTTATAAATGTTGGGTGTGGAGCCTGATTATCTTGTTTATTTTGTATCACAACGTTGGACCCTTGTACCTTAATGGGGCGGCAACGCTGCCCGTAATTAAACGATGCCTGGGGGGTCCAGGGGGGGCGGTTGCGACTTTATGGAGCCCCCCCCTGGCGGGGGGTTTCGGGGGCAGCGCCCCCAAAGCTAAGAACAAATGTAAAATTGCCTTGTAAAAGTATAGTAATTTCTAGTCAATCTGGGCTGTTCATTAGGCGGATGATCTCATGGTAGAAGTTATGTTTAGTTTATGGTTTTTTGCCCTAGAAGGCAACCCCTCGCTTTTTACGAGGGTATTGTATTGCAGCTGTGGATTGTATGTGCATTCTCGGAGTGAGAAACAGAGAGGGAGACTGTGAGAGAGAACAGAGGATATTACAGTGGATCTACTGTAGGTTGTGTCTCTTCATTTTGTTGGATAATATAAAGGAAGGATTGGTTGTTCGAGGTGGACGTAGCCCAAACTGGGTGAACCACGTATATCTGTGTCTCTCTGGTTTTATGTGTTTTGTGTGCTTGTGTTTTCCGCACATTTTATGTGTTGCATTGTTCTGTAATATTTAATTATCTAACAACTGGTATCAAAGCCAAAGGTCTATTTGGCTGATAAACTCGCAGGAAAGAAGGGTTCCTGGTTCGAGTGGGAGCAATGGCGGAAGATGGTAAATTTAGGGTCGAGAAATTTAACGGCCAAAACTTCCCACTGTGGAAGATGCAGATGGAAGATTATCTGTATCAGAAAGATCTGTACCTACCATTGAGCGGAAAAACAAAGAAGCTGACTACTATGATAGATGCAGAATGGGATATTCTTGATAGAAAGGCACTCGGAACAGTACGGTTGTGCCTTGCGGCGTCGATAGCCTTCAATATTTCAAAGGAAACAACAATAGAGGGTTTGATTAAGGCATTGGTGAAACTATATGAAAAACCCTCGGCCTCAAACAAGGTATTTCTTATGAAACGCTTATTTAATATGAAGATGTCGGAAGGTGGATCTATTGCAGACCATTTAAATGATTTTAATATAGTTACCAGTAAGTTAAGTTGTATAGGGGTAAACTTTGATGATGAAGTTAGGGCTCTTTTATTTCTGTGCTCATTTCCAGAAAGCTGAAATGGTTTAGTTATGGCCATTAGTAACTCTGTTTCTGGATCTAGCACTTTAAAGTTTGATGATGTTGTCGGTGCTATCCTTAGCGAGGAAATGCGACGGAAAAGCTCCGGTGAGACATCAGGTAATGTTTTGAGTGTAGAGTCTAGGGGAAGAAGAATGGAAAGAGGAAATAGCTCGAGATATCATAGTAAATTAAGGAAAGGCAGATCCAAGTCCAGATCGGGAATAGTGTGCTGGAAATGTGGAAAGAAAGGAGGAGATGCACAACAAGAAAACAATCATGAAGCAAATGTGATAGGTGATGTGTTACAAGATGCTTTGATTCTTTCTTTCGAAAATGTTGCTAATTCTTGGGTCGTAGATTCAGGGGCCTCATTCCATACCACACCTGATAAGAGATATTTTCATGACTATGTTCAAGGAGATTTTGGACAAGTCTGTTTGGGTGATGATAAACCCTGTAAAATTGTTGGAATGGGTAAAGTTCTTGTAAAACAACAAAATGGAAACCAATGGTTATTAAAGGAGGTAAGGCATGTTCCAGATCTGAAGAAAAATCTGATTTCAACAGGGCCGTTAGGCGGTGAAGGTTGTGTGACAACTTTCATAGATAAAACTTGGAAGGTCACCAAAGGAGCCCTGGTAATAGCAAAAGGCGAAAAGGTTGGTACATTGTATTTATGCAATGGTATTTCTAACTCTGTTAATGCTTTAACTTCCAAAGGAGAAGATGCAGCATTATGGCATCATAGGCTCGGACACATGAGTGAGAAGGGGATGAAGATTCTTCACTCAAGAAATTTGTTTCCAAGTTTGAAGAATGTTGATTTGGATTTCTGTGAAAATTGCATTTATGGAAAACAAAAGAGAGTCAGATTTCTTAGAGTTGGGAAAGAAAAGAAGAGCGAAAAATTGGAGCTTGTGCATACAGATGTATGGGGACCTGCTCAGGTATCATCTCTCGGTGGCTCTCGTTATTATGCTACTTTTATTGATGATGCAACTAGAAAAACATGGATTTATTGTATTCAGAATAAATCTGATGTATTTGATACTTTCAAGAAATGGAAAGCTTTGGTTGAGATTGAGACAGGAAAGAAGTTGAAGCGTCTCAGATCATACAATGGAGGTGAATATTGCAGCAAAGAGTTTGATAGGTACTGTTCAGAGCATGGAATTCGCAGAGAGAAGAAAGTTCCAAGAACACCACAAGAAAATGGTGTGTCAGAAAGGATGAACAGAACAATCATGGAGCGTGCAAGGTGCATGAGATTGCATGCAGGATTGCCTTTACAATTTTGGGCAGATGCTGTAGATACTGCTGTTTATCTAATAAACAGAGGGCCTTCAAGTTCCTTGGATGGTGGTATTCCAGAGGAAGCATGGACAAGTAAAAAGGTAAACTACTCTTTTTTAAAGCCTTTTGGTTGTGAGGCCTTTGTCCATATTAATAAAGAAAATAGAACAAAGCTTGAGGCAAAATCAAAGAAATGTATCTTTATTGGATATGGTGCTAATGATTTTGGTTATCGCTTATATGATTATGAAAATCACAAAATCATTAGGAGCAGAGACGTAATATTCAATGAAAAGGTATTGTATAAGAATCAGCTGCAGGAAAAGAAACAGGAAAAAGAAAGCAAGGAATACACGGTTCTTGATGAGATAACTGAAAAAGTAAAGGTGCCTGAAAATAATAATAATCAACAACCACAGCAGCAACAACCACCACAACAGCAACAGGCACCTCAAACACCTGAAAGTGGTGTTAGAATATCTACCAGGATAAGTAGACCCCCTGAACGATACTCTCCTTCATTATATTATTTATTGTTGACTGATTCTGGTGAACCTGAATGTTATGAAGAAGCAATGCAGGTTGAAAGCATGAAGAAGTGGGAGCTAGCCATGGAAGAAGAGATGGACTCCTTAATGCATAACCATACTTGGGACTTAGTCAGGTTGCCTGCAGGTAAAACTACATTGCAGAATAAATGGGTTTACAGGCTGAAGGAAGAAGATGGAGGAAAACAAAGGTACAAAGCTAGACTTGTGGTGAAGGGGTTTTCACAAAAGAAAGGTATTGATTTTTATGAAATATTTTCTCCTGTTGTTAAGATGACTTCAATCATAACTATTTTAAGTCTTGTAGCAGCGGAAGATTTACATCTTGAACAGTTAGATGTAAAGACAACATTTCTCCATGGATATTTGGAGGAAGAGATCTATATGGAGCAACCAGAAGGATATGGGGTCAAAGGGAAAGAAAAATTAGTGTGCAAGCTAAAGAAGAGCTTGTATGGCTTAAAACAGGCTCCAAGGTAGTGGTATCTAAAATTTGACAAGTTTATGTCTGAACAAGGTTATACTAGATGTCATTCTGATCATTGTGTTTATCTGAAAAGGAAAAATGATGGCAGCTACATTATATTGTTATTGTATGTAGATGATATGCTTGTTGCAGGGTCTAACATGCAGGAAATAAATGTGCTCAAAAGAAAATTGGCAAATTCATTTGCAATGAAGGATTTGGGAGCTGCAAAACAAATCCTTGGTATGAGAATAACTAGAGACAGGAAAAATCACAAATTAACATTGTCTCAGAATGAGTACATAGAAAAGGTGTTGAAAAGATTTAATATGCAGAATGCAAAACCAATTAGTACACCTTTTGCTAGCCATTTCAAACTTAGTAAGGAGATGTGCCCCAAGACCCAAGAAGAAATGGACTATATGTCTAAAGTTCCATATGCATCAGCAGTTGGAAGCTTAATGTATGCAATGGTCTGCACAAGGCCTGATATTGCACATGCAGTGGGAGTTGTAAGTAGGTACATGAACAATCCAGGAAAATAACATTGGATGGCAGTGAAATGGATTCTCAGATATTTGATAGGTACCACAAATCAAGCATTATGCTTTGGTGGTTCAAACATTGCTCTACAGGGATATGTTGATGCAGATATGGCAGGTGATAGAGATAACATGAGAAGCACTACAGGATATATATTTACTGTAGGTGGAACAGCTGTCAGTTGGGTTTCTAAAGTCAAAAGTGTTGTTGCACTTTCAATAACAGAAGCAGAGTATGTTGCCGCTACAGAGGCTAGTAAAGAAATGATTTGGTTACAAAGGTTTATGGATGAATTGGGTAAGAAGCATGATATGGGCACGTTATACAGTGATAGCCAAAGTGCCATTCATCTTGCAAAGAACTCAACATTTCATTCCAGGACTAAACACATACAGCTCAAGTACCATTTCATACAGTCATTATTGGAAGATGGACAGTTGAAGTTGGAAAAGATACACACTAGCCAGAATACTGTAGATATGCTAACAAAAGTTGTAACCAGGGAGAAACTGAGATTATGCTCAGTTTAAATTGGTCTTCAAGGATGACAATGAATATGAGAAACAACCAGGTCCAAATAGGAGATATTGTCTAGCAAATGAAGCAGTGGTGCAGTTGCTACAATCAGTCTCCAAGTGGGAGATTGTTGGGTGTGGAGCCTAATTATCTTGTTTATTTTGTATCACAACGTTGGACCCCTGTACCTTAATGGGGTAGAAATGATGTCCATAATTAAACGTTGCCTGGGGGGTCCAGGCCCCCCCCCCCAGTGGGGGGTTTCAGGGGCAGCGCCCCCGAAGCTAAGAACAGATGTAAAATTGCCTTGTAAAAGTATAGTAATTTCTAGTCAATCTGGACCGTTAATTAGGCGGATGATCTGACGGTAGAAGTTATGTTTAGTTTAGGGTTTTTTTCCCTAGAAGGCAACCCCTCGCTTTTTATGAGGGTATTGTATTACGACTATGGATTTTATGTGTATTCTCGGAGTGAGAAACAGAGAGGGAGACTGTGAGAGAGAACAGAGGATATTACAGCGGATCTGCTGTAGGTTGTGTCTCTTCATTTTGCTGGATAATAAAAAGGAAGGACTGGCTGTTCAGGGTGGACGTAGCCCAAACTGGGTGAACCACATATATCTGTGTCTCTCTGGTTTTATGTGTTTTGTGTGCTTGTGTTTTCCGCATATTTTATGTGTTTCATTGCTCTGTAATATTTAATTTTCTAACAATAAAAACTTGAAAAAAAAATTTAGTTTTAAAATAAAAATACACTTTACTTTTAAAAAAATGAATTATATATATATATATATATATATATATATATTAAAATTATAGTTTAATTGAGGATGAGCAAAGCGAAGGACTGCGTCTCCTCTATGGATACCTAGGGTTTTCCCAACCCTAAGACGAGATCCAACAGGGCTCCTCCCCTTTACCTCAACAACACCTCACTGCAAGCAGGGTTCTAATGCGCATTATATCCAAAGTCGTAGGAAATGGCGTCTCCTGAAGTGGGGGGTAGGCGCACCCCCCACCCCGCCCACCCCAACGACAATCTGAATAGCAACGAATCTGCGCCTCTCAATGATTAGCCATGGATATCTAAACCGGAAGGCACTCTAGAAAACCTAATAGAAGAAAAAAAAGACAAAACGAAACAGAGGAAGGCATTGTCCTCAACATGCATTCTGATAGCTGCAGAACATCCCAAAATCTATCTTCTTGCCCACCGCATCAATACCAGAATACAATTCATGATGGACCATGTCGTCATTGGGAAATTTATCAGTTTTTGTCCCACTGAGAAAGTGCTTCAAGGTTGGATAGCCTCTAAATGGAAGCCTAAAGGGAAAATCTCCCTCTAGCTAGGACCAAAAGGCTACTTCAATGTCATATTCACCTGCATAGAGGACAAAAACCGCATCATGGATGGAGGACCGTATTTCTTTAACTCAGGAGGCCTCTTCTTACAGGTTTGAGTAGAAAGATTTAACCCAGACAAAGAGGACTTCAACTGGGCTCCTGTCTGGATCAGGATGTAATCACTCCCACAAGACTATTGGGATGACCAATCCCTCAAAGATATTGGCAACAACCTTGGGGAATTCATCAAGACTTCAGAAGAAACCAAGCTCAATCGTTACACTGCCTATCCCAGAATTTGTGTCTACATGCACCTGGCCAAAGCTCTCTCGGACTTGGTAAGTCTATTCCATGATGATTTTGAATGGGTCCAAACTATTGATTATGAACATGTGCCTTTTTTTTGTCGCCGATGCCATGAGCACGAGCATCTCTTCAAATATTTCCCACTCAATCAACCACCCAAACCCTCCCCAAGCTCAGATAATACCGATCTAGAAGGTTTCACCAAGGTCCCCAATCACAAGAGGCACGCTCAAAAATCCACATCAGCCCCCAAGGCCTCTCGCCCTGCCACCAGTAATAGCTTTGACATTCTTGCTAATCAAACCACCACGGAAGGCGAGACTTCAAATCAACCCCCTGACTCCTCCAAATCAACCATCCCCTCAGTGGCGCCCTCACAAGCCCAGTATTCTCCCCTTATTACCCCCATCCCCCCCGCCTCCTGGTGCTAATTAATCCCAAGCTCAGCAAGACAGTTAATCCAGCAAAGGAAAATCAGCAAATCTGGAGAATTCATCCCTCATGGATGTAGATGAAAAATAGACCCAAGAAGCACAGGACAAAGGTACAACTACAAACATGGAACAACCCTCTCATATGGAGGAAGAACCTGAAAGCATTGATTTCAGTGATCTTGACATCCTAGGACTGGAGGCAACATACAAAAATCGTGAATACCACAAGATCCCACGCAAGCAGATTCAATGCTTAGAAGATGCCTTATCCAGAGCACAAAAAATCCCATCTTTTGGCATCCATGGAGGAAACCATATGGATACAAATAAGATCTTGAAGGAGTCTCGGAAAAGAGGGTGACGCTCAGATCTACAGCGACTCATCATTCTGGGAGGACAACTTGTTGAATCGGGACGATATCCCAAGTTGACCAGGTTCTACCAAAAATTCCCTCACAGTTCTCAATGAAGCTCATCTCATGGAATATACGAGGACGCAATAGCCTTGCCAAGCACCAAATGATCAAAAATAAAATCATGCAAGATAAACCAACCATCTTCTTCATGCAAGAAACCAAATGCACCAGTACCACCCTGAACTCTATCATTACCAGACTTTGGCAAGGTTGTATTACCACCGCGGTTGATGCTATAGGAGCCTCAGGAGGGCTTTCCATCGCTTGGAACCCTCTCCTGAGTCTCCCTGACTAAAATCCATGCCTCACACAACTTCATTCAAGCCTCCTTCCATTTCATTGGCACCAAAATCCATGGTCATATCACCAATTTTTACTTTCCCCAACCCACAACCCAAAAAATTGATATCCTGAACTCCATAGAGAACCTAAACTCCCAACGCCTCCATCCCATATGGATCTTAGGAGGAGACTTTAACATGATCACCAAGTTAGAAGAGAAAAATGGAGTGCGCCTCAGACTTGAAGCAGACAACCTCAGTTTCAAAGAATTCATTTAGAGAAATTGGTTGACTGACCTTCTTTCTTCCAATGGCATCCACACTTGGAACAATTGCAGTGGAGGTTCTCAGCATATTTCCTCGAGGCTGGACAGATTCCTCATCTCGGACAACGCCATCCATCTTGGAGGATATATACATTCAAAAATCCTACCTGTGTCAGGATCCAATCACTGGCATATCCAGCTTCAATGGTCTCGCTCGGGGGTTGCTAGCAATAAGCCGTTTCATTTTGAGAAGTTCTGGCTCACTCACCCTAGCTTTAAATAAATGGTCACTTCTTGGTGGAGCAACATTATCCCACTAGAAGGATCCAAGAATTATCAATTTCAGCAGAAGTTAAATCCCCTTAAAAATTTTCTCAAGCGATGGAACCATTCCTCCTTCGGCAACATATTTTAAAATAAAAAAGAATTAGAACATCAAATGGCAGATTTGCAGCTGTGCATCATCCAAGAGGGGAGATCTGAGGATATCACGCGTCAAGAACCAGATCTCATGAGCCACCTGGAAAACAACATACTTTAGGAAGAAATTCTCTGGAAACAAAAATCTAGAATACAATGGCTTAGAGAGGGGGATAAGAACACTAAATTCTTCCACCGCTCCACTATTCAGCGCCGTATGCACAACCGTATTTCCATCCTCAATAATGGCTAGGGGGATAAGCTTGAAGAACATGATGACATTGAGCAAGAGCTATTAAACTAATTCAGGGACACTCTCAAAGAGACTAATAATAACCAACAACCTGCTATCACCAAAATAACTCAGCATATCCCAAGGATCATAACCGATGCGCACAATCAAATGCTACTGAAACCTGTAACGCTGCAAGAAGTGGAGCAGGCCATGGCAAAGCTCAAATATGGAAAAGCACCTGGTCTGGACGGATTCACCTCCAACTTTTTTCACTTCTTTTGGGAAAATATCAAGTTGTAAGTCTGGGACCTGGTTGAGGAGTCGAGGAGCATGCATTGGATCAAAAGTAATCGCCAATAGATGTAAACCCCTCCTTTCACTGCTTATCTCTCCGGAACAAACAGGGTATGTGGAGGGTCATCAAATTCAGGATGGGATCATCCTCAAAGTCACCCACTCTTTGAAATCTCTGAAAAAGTCAGGTATGCTCATCAAAATTGATCTTTCCAAAGCTTTTTATAAACTCAGTTGGATTACATAAAACAAATTCTCTTGGCCTTTGGCTTCAGCCCAACTTGGACCAGATGGATCATGAGCCTTATCTCACCCCCCTTCTTCTCCATCCTTGTCAATGACGCCCCCTCCCCCCCCTTCTCCCCCTCTAGAGGAATCCGACAAGGTGACCACCTCTCGCCCTTCCTGTTTTTTCTAATGGCAGAAGGCCAGGGACGTCTCATCCATCATGCCACCAACTCCCAATATCTCAAGGGTTTGACCATTCATAACAATCTCCCCATCACACATATGGAATTTTTTGATGACAATATGTTGTTTGGCCACTCCTCTGTTCAAGAAGCCAGAACCTTCAAATCCTTGCTCGACTGCTTTTCTGAGGCCTCTAGAACCACCATTAATGCCGAAAAATCTCAGATCTTCTTTTTCAATACCCCTGCCATCACTTAATACAAAATAGCCAGGTTCTTGGGTCTCCCCATTGCCACTTTACCCTCCAAGTACCTTGGAGCTCCGTTCATTGATTCTGCCATCAAACACTCCTTCTGGAAGGAACTCTTGGACAAATTAGAAGCCATATTATCCTCCTGGACTCATAGAGCTCTCAACATTGTAGGTCTTCTTGTCCTGATCAAAGCTTTCCTCCAACTCATATATTTATTCTCAGTGCTAGCGGCCCCCAAATGGATCCTTAAATGCATTAGAAATATGCAAAGGAAATTTCTATGGGGTAGTAAGAGAGACAACAAAAAATGGGCCCTTGTGAAGTGGACAGAGGTCTACACTCCTAAAATTGCTGGGGGCTTGGGGCTACGGGATCCAAGTCATAGCAACGCCATCATGGGAGCGTGCATTTGGTTGAAGTGGGTCTCCAAACCCAGCACCCCATGGGCTTAGCTTTAGGCTTCCAAATACACTGGCCACTGGCCTCAGGAGGATCTTATCATATTTAAACTAGAAGAAATGGGCTCCCAAATATGGAAATCTTCCAAGCAGCATCACGTCATAATCTAAGAGCACATCTTATGGGAAATCCGCTCAGGAGCATAAGCCCGTCTTTGGGAGGATTCTTGGCAACTGATGCCCAAATTGGCTGCGCTATTCCAAAAACCCAAGTGGTAAGCCGCTCTTCAAGCAAGGGAGAATAATCAAGTAAAATATTTATGGACGCCTCTCCTCAATAACAACTTTCATCAATGGCTCCCTGCTTCTTAGTGGCGTGAAAAATGGCATGAGGAAAGTCATGAAGACATCGACGGGGAATTAAACAAAAGGAAAATTAGATGCAGAGATGACAAGGACATCC
>JAXQQM020077935.1:0-14032 GCA_034641835.2 Pinus albicaulis
GTGTTTGTTAGGAAGAAAGCTGGAGAGATCGGGCTTTGTATAGACTTTAGAGACTTAAACAAAGCTTCATTAAAAGACAACTACCCTTTACCTAAGATGGATCATATTTTACAAAGGGTAGTAGGGTCTAGTAGAATTTCTTTGTTGGATGGCTATTCAGGGTACAATCAGATCTTAGTTTACCCTGCTCATCAATTAAAGACATCCTTTACTACACCATGGGGAACTTTCGTGTATGTGAAAATGCCCTTTGGTCTAATGAATGTTGGAGCAACTTTTCAAAGAGCCATGGACATAGCATTCTCGGAGGAACTAGGTTTCTAAATAATTATCTATCTTGATGATGTTACTGTGTTTTCAAAAATAGATGAAGAGCACTTAGAACATCTAAGAAAGGTTTTTGAGAAGTGCAGAAACTTTGGGATATCTTTAAACCCTAAGAAGACACTATTCGGTCTCCAAGAAGGTAAGCTTCTTGGACACATTTTTTCAGAAGAGGGTATAAAGATAGATCCGAAGAGGATTGAGGCCATATTGCAAATCTCTCATCCTCGGAACATCAAGGAGTTGCAATCTTTCATTGGAAAGATTAAATTTTGAAGATTCATCCCCAACTTGGCCAAGCTCATTGGAATATCTACAAAAATGTGCAGAAAGGAGAAAGGGAATTTTAATGGACCTTGGAAACAAAGAAGTCTGCTGGTGGTAAAAAAAGCATTAGCAAAACCTTGGTTCTCATAAGTCTTTGATTTTCAAAAGATTTTTATATTTTTTCATTTACATCGAACATACCATATGACCCGATGTACTTTCTGAGAAAAATCCACGGACAAAGAAGCGACCTATTGCAACATTTAGCAAGGCATTGAAATTTGGATGCCCCTTTAGAGTATAACATTATGGAAAAGCAAGCTTTTGCTTTGGTTAAAGCTTTGAAAGAATTGAGTGTACATCCTTCACTCACACATCATTGCCTTTGTCCCAAATTCGGTTGTTAAAGACATTCTAATGCCGGGACCCAGATGGTAAGAGAGGTAAGTGGATTGATGTTATCCTTGAATATGATTTAGAGATAAAACCCACTAAACTCATCAAAGGCCAAGGTCTAGCTAGGTTAATGGCTGAGTCCAATTTCGAAGTTCTTGATATTAATATGATTGATGCTTTGGATGACCTAGAAGTATTCTCAACTCCTATTGTTGAAGACCATTTTATGAATTCTCCTTGGTATGTTGATATTATTCATTTTTTACTTAATTTGAATACACCTCCTGGTTTGACAAAGACAAAGGCAAGGTTCCTAAAGTTAAAAGCTGTAAACTATTGCATTATAGATAGATGTCTTTATTGGAAAAATGCAATTGGTGTATTGCTTAAATGTTTGATTGAGTTTGATGCAGAAAAGGTTAAGCACCAGTTTCATGAAGGAGAGTGTGGAGGTCATTTGTACTGGAAGACAACAGCCAACAAAATCTTGAGGGTTGGTTTCTATTGGCCTACTCTTTTCCATGATGTGCACAAGATGATCATAGCCTGTCACAAATGTCAACTTTTTGAAGGCAAAGGAAAACTGCTACCCCTACCTCTGCATCCAATCACCGTTGAAGCCCCATTTCAAAAGTGGGGACTTGACTTCATAGGAGAAATCCATCCCCCATATTCTGCCCAGCATAGATGGATTTTCACTACCACAGACTATTTCACTAAGTGGATAGAAGCCATACCTTGTAGGCAGGCCAATGATTCAGTTATCATAAAATTTATGGAGATTAACATTCTCTCCAGATTTTGCTGTCCTACCAAGATCATCACTGATAATGCAGCAGCATTTGGATCAAAGAAAATGGTTGAATTCTGTCACAGATATCAGATAAAATTGGGGAATTCCATGGCCTATTACCCTCAAGGTAATGGACTTGCGGAATCCTCAAACAAAATTTTAGTGAACATAATCAAGAAAATGTTGGAGGACAATAAAAAGTCTTGGCACACAAAGCTAGTTCATGCACTGTGGGCTGACATATTAACTTTGAAGAAATCTATTGGTATGTCACCTTTTCAGCTGGTGTATACTACTGATGCAATTTTTCCAAACAACCTTGGTGTACCAGTAATGAAGTTGATTCAAGAGTTTCAAACTGAAGATAATGACATGATCAGAAGAATAAATCAAACCATTCATCTTCAGAAAACCAGAGAGGAAGTCTATAACAAAGCATTACAGAAACATATCAGCATTAAAAAAAAAATTGACAAAAGAACAAAGGCCAGCAGTTTCAAAATTGGGGACAAAGTTTTAAAGTGGGACTCAAGGAGAGAAGAGAAGGGCAAGCATGGAAAATTTGACAACTTATGGCTTGGCCCTTACTCTATCCATTCATTTCTTATTCTTTTTTTTTTTTTTTTTTTTTTTAATGCATTTTCTTGCGGGAGATGAGATGGGCCAGCTTGTTTGGGGTCTGTTTCAGTGGGCAAGATGCAGGATGCTTAAGAATTACTTCTCTTGATCCATGTTATGTTACAAAAGCCTTTTTATATTTTTTCCATTATAAATATTTCATTCACCATTTCATTCAAATTTATAAAAATCAAAAATACAAAAACAATGAAAAGAAAGAAAAGAGGACAGATTGTGAAAACAAGAAAGGTATAGCCCCATACCAAAAAAGAGAAACAAATCTGAAAGTGTGCAAGCTCAAATGCCACTCCTAAAGAATACACTTATAGTTAGTCAAACAGCCTAATCTTGACTAATTATTTTTAAATTTTCTGCTGATAGGATAGCGAATTCGATTTTCCAAACTATTTAATCTTGGCTTATCAGTAGGTAGATTAGGATAGAAATTAAAGGTTCAAACAAGATCAAATCCTGAACCTAAGGTTTAAAAATAAAATGACTCAAATATGCTTCAAATTCTGAGTCAAGAGATGTAAAAATCTGGTTCTAATCAGCTCAAAATCTGAACCAGTTGATAAAGACAACACAACTCAAACAAATTCAAAATAGAGTTGTAAAGAAAAGAGAAGGCCATGGTGAGAAACTTTCAGATCTTGAGCCTTCCATTTTTTGATTTAATTTTCTTCCAAATAAATGTCTATGTGCAACTTGTTTTTATTCCATAGACTAGCATCAAGTTAGACTGTTCAATCCTGACTTGAATGCTTTTTAAATTTCTGTTGTAGAATTTAGAGAATAAAGTCTGTTGGACAATTTAATCCCAATAGACAGTAGATTAGGTAGAAAATCATATGGGCTCAACTGTTTAATCTGGGTCCATGGAGAAATAAGAAGTAGAAATAGATTAGATTTCCTGCTTTCAAAAGAATAAAATGTTGTAAAAGAGTTTGCCAATCCAAGTGCACTCTAATGAAGAAAAAATGTTAGATCTGTAGGATTGGGTAGGTAGAAAGCTTGTTGATGAGAGATCCACTGTTTTTATGGTTACTAATATGTTTTCAAAAGAATGTCATCTACAGAAGGAAAGGCAACCAATGGATGAGGCATAGGTCATCCTCCCAGAGAATGCAAGTCTGAAGTTCTTGATGCCTTCAAGAAGGCACTATCCCCAAGTGGAGCCAATGTTAGCCACCTATAAATTTGTTATAGAAAAAGGTGGCTAAGAATTTTTGAGCCTTCAAGGAACAAATTTTATTACTAAAAAGTGTTGGCTCTTGAAGACTCTTGGAGGCCTCCTACCTCTGTTCCATCTTCACTACTGTGCCTATTCTACATTCAAAAATCTTGCAGGTTTCCAAGAAAGATTACTGCTACAAACACCATTTTTCCCCTTTTCACCTTCTTCCAAAACTAACCTCATATTTTCTTTCCATCCCCCCCATGAAATCCCTCATTTTCATGCCTTTCCCCTTCCCCATCCATCAAAACCCTTTGATAAGGTTCAAATACTCCTTCTTTGCCTTATCGGAACCCCTGTAAACCTTTGAAAAACATTGAAAATCCATGAAAATAATATTTTTTATATATCATAAACTTAAGCCCTCTTGGGCTAATTTTTTAACCCCCCTCCATGCGCCCAAAGGCCCCGCAGCCAGGTGCCTGATCATATTTTATATATACCCCACCCCCCGATAATATTAAAACCTTATGTTATTTTCAAACTTTGGGATTTTAATTATTTTATAAGTTTTTTCACCGGTTCAAATTTTCAGTCAACCCCCACCGTCGATCTGATCTGCAGATCAATGGTGCGGAGTCCATCACCCTGGTGGTCCCCTCCATCCACTCGTTGTTGCCAAAACCGGCGGTATCCATTGCACCGCCTTTGAAGGGAGGGCGGTTTTCTTCCGATCGACAACGATTCCACTCACCGATTGACATGTGGCCTGGACACTGTTCACCAAACCACTGTCCATCGTGCGTTAAACATTGGACGTGGACCTTGCGCGATATTGGCGCCCACCGTCCGATCTGAGCCTGCCCATCAGACGGCTATCGCTCGCCGAAGTTGCCCACGCGATAACTAGGCTCCGGCGCAGTGATAACAACATCTCTGCCATCGATCTGATCTACAGATCGACGGCCCAAAATTCATCGCCCATTTTCTCCGTTTTGACTTTCCACTTGCCCTCCCATCCGTCAATCTCTGTGCGATCGACAACTCTGATTTAAATTATTCTTCCGCCTTCCTTTTGATTTCTCCTGATCAATATCGACCGTTGGATGATGCCATCCAGTGGCCCCCCTCTCTCCACGTGCCTTCTGAAGCAGTAAACCTACATATGCATGGATTTTATAATTATTTTTTGTATTTTGCGGGGTTTTCAATGGTTTTTCCGCCATGTCCGAAGAAAATTGAGAAGCAGAGGTTGATGATCCTCCCGCCTTCGATCCACCAGAGAAATCATTCGCAGGTTTCAAATTTCACGTTTCATCAATGTTTCGTAAGGCATTGATGCCACATAACCCTGCGCAGTCCTGCATACCGGCAAAAACCATGAATCGGGCACAGTCAGAGAGTATCAGTGACGAAGATCAAAATGAACCAGGACAGAGAATGGAAGACATATTTGTGGGGATCACGGCTAAGAATGTTTATCAAAAGCCTAATCCTCGTTTTAAAACACAATTTAAATAAGATTTTAAGTGTTTTTATCGACAGGAACGCCTCCACCACCACATCTGAGGCAAATTGATTCCTCCCAGCTACTAAAATTCCACCTATGCCTCAAATTATTCAATCAGAGGCCGAAGTTATTGATTAAATGAAGATATTCGTATTAGCGCAGCGAGAAAGTTACTTCTACAAGGAAAATTAATGCAAAGGACATCTGCAGAGTTACTTCGACATCACACAGAGCCTCAAAGGTCAAAAAGAGCTCCCTTCAAGCTTGAAACTTTATGTAAATCATTTAATACAAGATGGACACCTATGTAAGTTTCTTCATTGAGCCCCCCAAAGGCTCAGAAACCATTAAGTATATATTAATTGTAATTGAGATATTTTATCAGATCTCACCTCCTCATCCTTCTATATATACTATTGCAGAAGATGAGAGAGGGGTTGGTTGCAGAACTTTGATATACACTTGAGCTTAATTTTCTGATTGTAAATAGTGTTCACTAGCTCTTGGAGCTCTGCTGGTGATAGATAGGTTAGGCTGAGATGTGTAGATGGTTTCTAAACTAAAGCACTGGACTTAAAGCTGTAACTGGTTTGGACATCAATACAAGCTGATTTATGGGATCCTGGTCTATGTTGACAGTGATGTTTTTCTTATTGTAACTTGTCATTTTGTTCCTATTTTCACTGTGTTCCATTTTCTCTTATAAATAACAACATGCATAGAGTTAGGACCTACTGTACAACAGTAACCTTCTCTGACTGAGAATCTTTATTTGAATGTTTTCTTCTAAACTGTGTTATTTAGGAATGATTTAATTCATTTAAAGCATAGGAATGTTGGCGTTCCCTCCTCCTAGTGTCTTAGCTAAATGTTATTCTTAAATGTTATTTTCAGTATATGTTTAGTGAATATGAACTGAGGAAGATATGGTGAGCCCTGGTCCCGGTTTTATCCCCACAACTGTCTGAATGTTTCCCTTGGAATGTGTTAAAAGATGGCTAGTTTAGAAGTACTTACCAGATCTTAGGCCATTCTATGTTATATTTGTGTTTGTCTTGAAAGTAACCAAGTAAAGCAGAGTTAGGAGAGGATTTGTGGTGAGCCCGGCCCGCTATTTTCTACTCCAAAAGTTGCCTTCAAGTTTCCCTTGGTTTTAAATTGTTTTCTATTGAAAGTGTATCAAAGGCTGGCTAGTTTAGAAGTACTTACCAGATCCTGGGCTGCTCTTTGTTCCTCATCTGTTTATTTCTCCTTCTTATTTTATCATTTCATTCCATAAATCAAACTTCAAATAGATCCTTAGACATATATGACTTGTCCCATGGACCACTCTTACCTCTTGTTGTTCCAATTAAACCCTATTATGACTCCATAGCCCAATGGACTAAAAACTGCAATTATCTATCTTTTTGGTCAAAGCTTACTCTCATTGCTTGCAACTTCTCACCTTTGAAACTCTTTCCATTTAGGATTTCCCTTAAACAGTAATCATGCTCAACCATCCAAAAACAAAACAAACCATTGGCCTTCATAACATCCTAATATTATTACCCCAAACTTCAAATAAAAATCCATCTTTACACTCATTGGAGAGATCCCTCTCCGGATTTAAGAGGGCCAGATCCTAGAATCCCAAAGTGGTTGAAACGATGTTGTTTCTGTGATCGGACTTTGCCGATCTTGCTGATTACAAATTCCCAACACTTTTCAAGATCAGCCTCACAAAACCCGATGGCCACCCATGGGGGACGAAAAGAAATATGAGGTAGCAGTAGATCCTATCAAAATATTTCTCGAGGAGGCCCTCGAAAAACAAAGGAATTCCATGATGGATAATGTTTCCCAGATCCTTCAACGACTTCCCACCGACAACGCATCTACATCCAGAAACCACTTTGGAGGCGCAAATCCTTTTAATGTACAAGTAGACTTTGACATTGCCGTATTTGAGGGAAAAATATATGCAGACACTGTAGATAGATGGTTGAATCTATTAGAATGATATTTCTTGATTAATTACTTTTCCGACTGAGAGAAGATTATTTTTTCACTCCTCAAAGCTGCCCGCCATGTTAAGGACTGGTGGGAAACCTACTATGAGAAAAATGAAGAGGGGGAACCCTCTCTATTCTAGGCCATACACACTTGGAATTCTTTTCGAGATGCCATCAAGGAACAATATTATCCCGTGGTGAGCTATGAGGATAATTACATACAATGGACTACACTACGGTAGCAAAGGGATCAAGATGTGCATGATCTGAAGAATCTATTCCATACCCTGTGCACAAATTTGGGCATTAAATATTCCGAGAAACATTTGGTGTTGAAGTACTGTAGTTTTCTGCACAGATACATTTAAGAGGAAATGAAGTTCCTCGACATCTCCTCGCTTGGTATGACACACTGATATGTTGCCAATATTGGGCAGAAATTCAAGCATAAGAAGGGAAACTGATCTGAAAATGGAACTACTTGTAAATGTTGTGCAAAGTGTCCATTTTCATTTAATTAAGTGTTCAAAGTATTCTCCATGTCTTGCAGGTTAAACAAAGTGTTTTTGGTAATTGTTTCTGATTTTTTATGTGAGGAAATGTTAATTTCGTTTATTTTTTAACATATTATATCAGAAATACACAGCAAGAGAAATTCACCATAGCATAACATAGCAAACGGATGAGGCAGTTCACCCCTCCTGGGCTACATCTGTCGGGTCCAAGGCTCCCAATGGGCATGTCCTTGCTCTATTTAGTTGCTCAAAATGGTTATATAGTGAAATATATGCCTAAAAAGGGAAAAAAAATGTGAATTTGACTTTAGAAGACAGAAATAAGCTAAAAATGTCTTTTTTTCACCTCAAACAGTGAAGTACAACTCAATATAGCTCCATCTCCCTGATGGCCCTGGTGGCCCTTTCCTCTTCACTGAAGAAAAAATGGCTAAATAACACCTCTTTTCACTCTGAAACCTTTCCCAAACACTCCAGAAGGTCAAAGAAAGCTAAAATTGACTAAAAATTCATCTTGTTTGGTCGAAAATGGAGAAAGTTATGACCAAAACAAATTTCTGCCCAATGGCACTAGAAAACCTCCTCCAAAATTGGAGGAACTCTAGTTAACTCCATCAGAATAGGTGGACAGATAAGGTTGGAAGAACCGCACCACTATTTTTGGGGTTACAATAAATGTAACTGTCAGATAAAGTCACGTTCACATGCTGAAATTTCGTATGGTTAGTGCTGGCGGATAATGTCAAACCCGCGTCCTCGGTCATGGCCTGCAGGTCATATGTAAACAGGGCTAGCACCAAGGTTCTAAGGCTAGTTTGTTCCACCGATTGTATGGGACTTAGCCCTTGGTCCTCTGCTTTAGGTCATATTTCCCTGGAGCTTAGCACTGAGGGCTAATCCCTAACTCCGCCCGTTCAAACTTCAAACGACACGCCCGTTCATCCACGACGACACTGGTCGTTTACTTGCCACCTGATGCATTCAACGTTCTGCCTGTGGTATAATGGTCGGGTCAACCCTGCCCAAGGATTCTGGTTGAGGGTTCGATCCCCCTTTCCCTAAAAACTTTTGCATGAACCTTTAACCAATGTCCTAGGGCCACGTGGCAGCCTCCGGGTAGGCCACCTGGCACCCTCCAACATGCCTATAAAAACTTAATAAAAAAATGAAATTTTCCATTTAATTTCTTTTTGAAAAATTGAAAAAATCATAGGCAAAAAGTCCTATTTTGGAGTTTATTGGGTGATTTCAAACTTTAGTAACTTTCACATACAACATCGGATTTGAGTCTCATTTACAGCAACAGAATCACAAGGATGAGGCCTTTCCGGTTGTTCAGATTGCAACCAAATCTAAGCGGTTCCATTTTCTATCATTTTTTCAAATTGGACATGATATCCTGATCAAACCTCCCCATTGGGAAGCTCTTGGACCCAAAAATCCTTCAATTACCTGTTAAGAAGATGAGGGTACAGATCCCTCACCTTTTCCACCTCCATCCATTTTGCCTTTGTAATATTCCAAAATTTTCCAACAATAATTTGGAATATTAATTTTCACTGATTTCACCTAGGAGGAGATTAAATGGGTAAGGAGGCCCATGCATAGTGATAATCTCAATAAAATCCCTCATAGTATGAAAGGGGATCATCATTGGAGCTGGTTTTCACACCCTCATGTGTGAACATGGTTATTTGCAAGTGGACAAGGTCAAGTTTGACCAAGTCAACAGCGCTGGGCCAAGAGGTGGAGCACACTTAGAGGGACAATGCAATATGAATGGGAAGAGGGTTATTTGGTGGAGGAAACCCTAAAAGGAGTGGGACCCATGGAGAAGGGATTTCACTTGCTTAAAAGGAGGGCAAGGCAACCATTGTTTCTCATGCTTGTATTATTCATCTCATTGTTTATTCAGACAATTGTGCATTCCTTGTTGTTTAGAAAGAGTTGTCGAGAGGAATTCATGTTTAGGATTCCTTCTCCTTCTTGAGAGGCCTCTTGAGGGATTGGACTGATTTTCCTCACATCTAGGCTTGAGGCCAAGCATCCTCCATCAAGAAAACGTTATTTCTGCAGCAGAATAATACTGTGTTGCTAGGTGTTGCAGTGAGGGTTCACTACACCACCTCCATCAGCTATTTTTCAAAGGAGGAGTCTCTATTCTCTTTTGGAGATCATATTGGAGGCATTCCAGAGCTGATTGCAGACTTTGGCATCAAGGCCAACTCATTCCATAGCCCTACAATGCAGTTCCATCCAGTAACTACGTTATTTTGAGAGAGGCAATTGCAGTGGGGCTCTTGCAGATTGTTGGAGGGTGAGATCTTTGGTGAAGGGATCAGCCTTTCATCCTAAAGATCTGTTGGAGGAGGCACATTCCATTTGGGCATCATCTAGAGCCATCTTCATCCAGTTCTATTTTTTAGTTGCTGCTACTACCTAGCAACTCCGGCATTTTGCAGATTTTGCATTTTATAGTCAATCCTTCTAGGATTGATAGGAGGTAGTCTTTGGGAGCTGAGATCATCTCTCCCAATTTTGTATTGGGCCATGTATTGATATATCTATGTACTTGAAATTTGTAGCATGTAGTTTCTCTATAAAACTTCACTTTCATAGCTTGGTATACATTGTATAGCAGTGGTTTTGTCATGATTTATGTACTAGTCTCTTGAGGTTGAGCATTGCTTTTCTTGAGTATCATTTCCCTCAAGATCTTGTATGTATTTGTTGTTGTTATTATTTAATGAGAAGGCTATGGATTTATCTCACATTTATATGAGTTGAGTGTTTCTACTACACTATTATTGTGTTTTCTTATTGCTGGAGCTCCAACTTTAGAATATCTTGAGATATTCTCATTGTTGTAGCATTTTCCTGATTTGGAATATTATAGTGGTATCAGAGCATGATCTTTGGCTCAACCGGTGGATCTCATTCATCATGCTATCAAGGAGATAGAAGATTAAGACTCCATTTCATGGAGAGAAAATGGAAGATAAGATTACAAAGCTTCTTCCAAAATATGTATAGAGCATTCATGAAGAATTTGAAAAGATAAGGAGGGAGATTTGTACAGGATCTCCAAGAGGGTTTGAAACTGAGTCAAACTCTAGAATTTCTTGTAGGGGATGTGAGCATGCAGCTACACCCTATGATATACAACGCAATCACATGGACAATTTTTCCATGAGAGAAGAAGAAGAAGAAGGAATTTCGAAGAGAGGAACTCTTAGAGGTTTCTTGCATGAATATGAATCTCAAACTCAGAATTTTAGAGATCATATTACTTTCCCAGAGTTTTGCAAGATTATGGTGAGGAGGAGAAAGCAGCATAATGAGGATATATTTCTTCTATCTATCTTTGATGGTTCCCCTACTTGTTCATCTAGGGCTTGGATTGAAGAGTTATACACCTTTTTACAGCAGCATCAGATTCCTGAAGATGAGGCCATCAGAGTAGTAGCGCTGAACTTGGGAGGTAAGGTCTATGCATGGTGGTTATTTGATTCTTTTACTTTAAAAAAAGTAGATACCTCTTCCTATGCAATGTTCATTAGAACTTTGATGGAGAGATTTGGTAGGAGGAATTCTGAAACACATGTAGAGGAAACAAACAAATTCAAACAAACAAAACCCTTGCATGTGATGAAGAAAACCATATACTCAGAATCATTTCAGAGAACCATGAAGGAGACTGATATCTTGCATGATACTTTATTGGAGGCAAGACCTTCATCTTGAATTTTGGCACAAGGTGGCATAGAGATCCCTTTTCCAAAAGAGGATCCAATCATTGGAGGGTTGCCCAATCATGTTGAGGAAGCTGAGGGTAGCAACGCTGTCATTTCTTGAGTTGATATAGTACCTCATGCAGAGGAAGGAGGAGCTCTTGCTCCAACTAGAGGGATTCTTGCAGCTTTTCCAGGAAGTCCCCAGGATCTCGTACATGGAGGTCCAAGCATAATCAATGAGCAACATGATTGTGTAGCATTGCAGCTGGAAGGAGGAGGAAGGGAGGAAGAGCAACATCATGTGATGAGAAGCACACACCCTTCTCTATTTCAGAGAGCTAGTGCAAAGAGGAGGCATAATTTATTGTGTTGTAAGAGTAAGGGCAAGGTTTCCCAACCATATATATAGTCCACTCTTGACATTGATGTATCACTACATAGAGGAATTCCACCAGGGAGGCCACCAAATCCATCATTGATAAAAGACATCTTGTCTTTGGATTCACCGCTCCTGGATTTTGGAGAGGTGAAGAGTTTGGAGGAGAAATTTGGCATGGGGGATGTCAAAGTAGTAGACAAAAATAGGAGGAGAGCCTCACATGCCAGATCACCAGCGTTGCCTCTTAGGAATATTGATCCTTACTAGAGATATCAGCTTTTAGTAGAGTACTCCAAGGATATTGGTGCATGCATGATTCTCGATGACCCAAAGAGAGATGACAGATACATGGTAGATGATATGGTCATCTATGCACATGGCAGAGTCTTCTTGAATAGGAATTCTAGTCTCAAGGAGAAGCAGCTACATGCAGCATATGAGGACTTCTTTTCCATGCATTGTGATGCATATCTTGCCTTGGCAGAGGAGTTCATTTGGGAGGGCATTCAGCAAGACATATTTCAGCATGTGGAGAGATGCAGAGCCCAAATGATGATGGAGAGGATGTCACAGCCACCTTCCTACTCATTAGGAGTAAGGGAGCATTTTCAGTTGAGCCAATTGAGCTCAAGTCTTCTAGTGCATGATGGAGGATGTACAATTTCACCTTATGTTTTGTACTTCTTGTATTTTTATGAGCAGCATATTGTACCAAGGAGGATTATTCCTTCTTGCATATTTTATCATGATGTACTTGAAGCCATTTGTAGCATTGAGATTTGCTATCTCATTGGTGGTTTGTGGAGGAAGCCACATGATTCTTGGTGTGCACCATTGGCACCAAATTTTACTTTCATATTTCTATCTTGTAAAATGATTGTTGCAGCAAACAAATGGCTAGAAGAACACTTGTTTTTGTTTGATTTCATGCAGGCAAGGGATGCATTATGTTGGTTCCTTGTGTGGGACCTTGATCCACTTTCCGGTTGTCATTTGGCAACTTTTCCTTACTGTAGTTTGCTTCCATGTATTGATGATATGTTTATATTCATGGGGAGCTTTGATTGGAGAGTGGGCTTGAGACTAAAGATGCCCATTGGGAGCATGATTCTCCCTACTATACATGTTGTAAATTTCAAGAGAAACCATGAATGCCACATTACATTTCTTTCCTTCTTGTGGGAGGAACCACTTGAAGAACTTGAGGAGGCACTCCATGGATCATAAGGATATGGAGGAGTTAGCATGGTCAACTCTTTTCCCTTTGAGGATGAGGGGGGACTCTTCTATGAGCCGCTCCATTTATATGAGAAAAACATATGGTGAGAGTATTTTTGATTTTCATGATGATTTATTCATATATATGCATCTCTTAACCATATATATGCAAGGAATTGCTCAAAGAAGGATTACTCTTCCTATATTTGATGGTCTAAAAGAGTACCATTATGGATGATCACTCCCCAAGAGGATATGGGGAGGAAATTTTTCTATGAGAACATACTCACATTGCACATTCTATTATTTATTTTCTCCAGACTTGTGTGAGGAGATGGGGGCAACAAGAAAAACAGGGGAGGGTGGGGAGGCTACCCATCCTTTTATTTTTCATAGCTGAGAGTCAAACTGCCGGCTACATTTGAGGATCTATTTTCCTTCTCCCTTACTTCACATGGAAGCTAGCATGATCCTCCTTCTTAGGTTCCCTTGGCTGGTCAGACCTTCGGGGACCATGGATGGAGAGAGACACATTGGGTTAATGTGTCCTCAAAAGGGAAAATCTCGCACACTTTGCACTACATGTTCTAAAAGGGAGAATACTGAGATGGTAATGGCCACTGAATGTACTGCTTGTTTCCTTATGAGGTGATCCATATGAGGAATATGATGCCATATGTTTATGACTTCCAACTCATCATATATGTAGATACTTGGGCCAACATGGTTTGCAGCGTTGTTGGGAGACGGTAGGAGAGCTAGTCCTCATCTTGCCACTTAAGGGCAAGTATTTGGCAGCCTCAGATCAACACTCTCTACACTTATCATGGAGGAGAGATGGAAAGTGTGTGTGGGGTAAGACAAGCATTGTCTACCATGAGGCAGACATCCCGCCTACCTGGCTGAGCCAGCAGAGGACAGTTTTGGGGGAGTTGCCCAGTCTCTGAGGTAACTCATTTTGTATGGATGATCGCTTGGTGGGATAGAGGATCCACAAGAGTAAAACTTAGCTCAACACTTTATAACCCCATGCACCAGAGAGGAGGCTACGCTCTCTGCCCTTGCGCTGCTTTGAGGACAAGAAACATCCTGGAGGGGGGAGGACTG
>JAXQQM020083799.1:0-20115 GCA_034641835.2 Pinus albicaulis
AATCAAAGATTAAATCAATGACCAAATCAATGGCTAAATCAATGATCAAATCAATGACTAAATTAATGGCTAAATCAGTGACTACATTAATGACCAAATATACAACTAGACAACAAAATTGAGATAACCAATTAATGACTAAGCTAAAAACGACCAAAAGTTGATCGCGTTATAAGATACCGTAAATTAGCTACTATTGGTCACTGACCGAAAAATAGTCGTTTATATTTAAATTTTAGTCATTTTTTTAGTAACTAATTAGCAATTTTGTACTAGTGCTTGTGTCTATATGAAGTGCAGGGGTCAGTGGCTTGTGTGGATGATTGTTTCCTTCCCCAAAATGTAATTCTTCCATTGTCAACAAGCCTGCACAATGGAATACATTTCTTTGTCATAAGTGGGATACTTGCAGACTGTGTCGGAAAATGTCTCACTATGATATGCCACTGGATGCCCTTGTTGATTAATAACTTCCCCAATAGCATAGTTAGACGCATCTGTCTGGATCTCAAATAGTTGTTGCAAGTCTAGTAATGTGAGCATTGGGGCAGAACAAATGCGATGTTTCAATTCTACGAATGCCTTCTGTTGAGATTCTGACCAAAAGAATTTTTCTTTCGCTTCTCCCTTGGTGACTTGACTCAAGGGCCAAGTGATATGAGAGAATCCCAACACAAACTTGCGGTAGAAATTAGCAAGACCCAGAAATTTGCGAAGCTCTTCTAGAGTGGTTGGGGCTGGCCAATCCCGAATGACTTGGATCTTGGTTGGATCCACATGCACCCCCCTTTCATCAAGAATGTATCCCAGATACTAAAACTAGGTCATGCCAAAAGTGCACTTCTCCAAATTAGCACACAACTTGTGTTGCCGCAATGTTTGGAGGACCTGTCGGATGTGGTGGAGGTGCTCTTCCAAAGTTTGGCTGAAGATCAGAATGTCATCCAAGTACACCACTACAAATGAGTTGGTGAATGGCTGTAATATTTCTTCCATCAACCTCATGAAGGTTGCGGGATCATTTGTCAACCTGAAAGTCATGACCAACGATTTGAAAAGGCCCTCCTTGGCTTTGAAAGAAATCTTCCACACATGAGAGAGTTCGATTGGTACCTAGTGATACCCAAACTTCAAGTCGATCTTGCTGAAATATTTTTCCCCTTTGATTTGGCCCAGAAGGTCATCAATCCATGGGATCGGGTACCTATTCTGAACAATGATCTTGTTCAGAACCTGATAGTCAATACAGAGTCTCCAAGTCCCATCCTTCTTCTATACCAATACGATCAGGATCTCGCAGGGCAATGAACTCGGCCAGATGTGACCTTTCTACAACAGCTCCTGAATCTACCTCTTGATTTCATCGTTCTCCATAACAAAGCACCAATAGATCGTTCCATTGGGTAGTGGTGCACCTAGGGTCAGATCAATGGGGTGCTTGACCTGACAGTGCAGAGGCACCCTTGTAGGTGAGGTGAAGATGTCAATGTACTCCTCCACGACCTTGTCCATTTGTTGTTGTCGTGCAGAGGAGCCCTGTCTTGAGGTCATGACCACAATATTATTCTTGCCTTGGGGGTGGATCATTAGGAAAAAAAAATTCTCAGTTTTGAAAATAAGCTTGCATTGTTTTGAAATAACCGAAGAGATAACAACAGGCGGTGGTACCTCTGGTATCCTGTACAACTTTTTTCCCAAAGTAACAATAACAGTGTGAGGCCAAGACTCATACACAACATGTCACTTCCATAACTATGGTTGGCCTAATAATATATTACAAACATCAAGAGGAGAAATGTCACATAATACCTCATCATGAAGGGCTTGATAATGTAGGGAAGGCGACACTGCTGGCTGACATAGAGATCCCATCCTCGGTGAAGCCACTCGATGGTGTATGGATGTGGGTGTGTTGTGGTCAGCAATCCCAACCACTTCATGAAATTTTCTGAAATGAGGTTCTTTTGGCTCCCACTATCAACAATGAACTGTAGCGGGGAACTCTTTACCCACATCTGGGAGTGGAAGAGACACTCCTCCTCCTCTGGATCTTCCGGTTCCTCCTTCTGGATCTTCGTAGTGGCAACGGTGGCATTGGGCTCCGCATCAATAATATTCTTCCCTTTGTCATTCCCATTGTCTGGTACTGATTCAGAGTCAGAGCATGCATCTGATTCAGAAGCCCTCATCTCACCCACCAGCAACTACTTGGCCCGACACTCACCTGTGTTGTGAGTGGAGCTATTATGGAACTCACACCACTTTCTTGTGTCCTTCTGTGACTTCACAGTGTTGTTATTTTCTTGTGGCTTTGGCAGGTTGTATTGGGCTACCATGCCTTGGCGTTATCCTTTTTTTTGTGGTTTGGGGGCACCTTTCCCTTGCTTTTCATTCGCAGATCCAAAGTCTCACTTCTTTTATTTGAATTTCTGCTCAATCTTGGCAGCATACCGCTATGCCATACCAAGCGAGGAGATATCGAGGAACTCCATTTCCTCCTGAATGTATCGATGCAGAAAAATGTGATACTTTAGCACCAATGTTTCTTTGAATATTTGATACCCAAATTTGTGCACAGGGTATGGAATAGATTCATCAACTCATGCACATCTTGATCCCTTTGTTGCCGCAACTTGGTCAATTGTATGTACTTGTCCTCATAGCTCCCCACAGGATAGTATTGTTCCTTGATGGTGTCTCGGAAATAATTCCAAGTGGGTGCGACCGAGAAAAAAGAGGGTTTTTTCTCATCCATTTTCTCACAGTAGGTTTCCCACTAGTCCTTGACATGGGGGGTAGCTTTGAGGAGTGAAAAAATAATCTTTTCCCGGTTGGAAAAGTCATGAACCGAGAAATATCCTTCTAATAGATTCAACCATCTATCTATGACATTTGCATCTATTTGGCCCTCAAATATGGGAATTTCAAAGTTTGCTTGTACCTTAAATGGATTCGCGCCTCCAGAGTGGCTGTTTGATGCAGATGCACTGCCGATGGGCAATCGTTGAAGGATCTGGGAAAAGTTATCCATCATTGCAGTCCTTTGTTTTTCAAGGCCTCCTCGAGCAATATTTTGATAGGATCTCCTTCTCCCTCATCTTTATTTTCATCCCCCATGGGCGGTCGTTAGGGTTTGCGAGGCTTATCTTACAATGTTTCAACCAGATCAAGCCCTAACTCCTTATACCCTGACCTTGTTGGGGACATGCAAAGAAGGATCGAGAAAAAGCAGACCGCTCTGATACTACTGATCCGGATTTATGCAGGAACACAACCGAATACACATATAACTATAAATACAAAGATGCAATGGAAATAACACTTCAATTCATTAATATCAAAGAACTAAATTTTTCTTACAGACATAATGGAAATAAACTAGCTAGGGCGCTAGTAGCTTATCTATGAGAAGAGTTATAGTGGCTACAGGCCTCTGAACTGTGTTACAATGAGGCTTGAGGGCCTATTTATTATTGAGAAACAATGGAAAACCCTAAACATCCAAAAACCTAACCCTAGGAGATGAAGTTGCAAAACTATGGGCCCCGTTTGGTTAAATTGGTACATCAACTTCCCGGGGACGTAACTTTGGCATACAATCTCCATTTGATGTGCACCATACCTCGTTAGAAATATCTATCCGAGGAATAAAATTTTTGAGTGAGAAACATTGGTCCAGGACCCATGCTGCTCCCATTTTTTCCAAAAAAACGTCATTTAGGGCCTCAAAACGGCTTCATAAGTTCAGGACCCGAAAAAATGCTAAAAATAGTAACCTGTGCTATAATTAAGGAAACTGAAAAACTGAAAGAGATAGTGGTGGGGTCCCAAGTGGAATAGGAAGGTGGCCACCAATATCCACTTGGATCATAGAATAGTTACGTATTGGTTGAAATTCATCATATAAATGGCTTGTCCATTTTCAGTATAAGAGCTATACATGTGGTATGAAAGGAACCGAGTACTATAAGAGCTATAAATGTGGTATTGAAGAAGCCAAGTACTTTACCATTTAGCCTAACCTTATTTGTCTCCCTTAACAATTCATCTCCCAACAAATCAAAGAATGAAAAGAAAAATTCAATTGTTCACCATCCAACCAAAGGATCTTGTCATTTCGAAAGGAAATCATCTACATAAATTCTTCATATAATTAGTGGTTATATTAGTTTGAAATAAATTGTGGGAAATGTGAGGCTAATTTAACAATTTCAACTAAATTTACACCCTCAATATCACTTTACAATGAGTCAAAGAGTTTTACACACATATCTACTAAAATTTAAAACTTCTTAATACTCTGCATCCTCCTTTTGAAGTTCCCAAATAGTATTAATTTTTTTCCTATAGTTAGAAAACTAGTGGCATAATATAGCATTCTCATTGTTCAATTACAACCAAGTCACTTATCTTTTTAACATACTTCTCTACCAATATTTTTAACTTGCACTTTGCTATCATTTAGTAATTCTCTTCCTAGCTTCTAGTTCTCTATCTTTAATAAGTCTAGGTTTATTAAATATACCAAAAGAAGTATTATTTAAAAAATTTTCAATATCATCTAATATTTCCCTTATTATTTTTTCTCTATTCCAATATCTTTCCCAAGTCCAAGAAACCACCTCACCTTTCACTACTAGAGACACAACCAACTATTCAATTGTAGAAGTATTGTGGTTCCTAATCAAGTTCCTCCAAGTACTTTTTACAATTTTTTGTAATTATTCATCTATGAGCCAACTTGATTTGAAATTATAGGGACCATAGGTCTTGAAATGATCTAGCTCAAGTTATAAGAAAATTGGAGTATGATTTGAAATCCCTCCATCAAATGCATGACACTACCCTATCGAAACCATAAACTAATTCATTAGAAACAAGGCATCTATCTAGATGTCTTAAAACAACCTTCTAACCAACATTTTTGTTCCTCTAGGTAGGTTTATGGAGATGGGCTTCACATTGATTAAAAATGCTAGCTCTATCTAATGAAGAAAAACAATTATCTAGACAATTAGCATTGGCTTCTCCCCCACTAGAAATTCATTCCTTTTGTTCATAGTAGAGGTAAAATCACCACAAAAAAATTTACCTTCCACTCATTACCACCTCCAAACAAAATGTATCATGTCAAAAATACTACACTCAATATAGAACATGCATGCCCATCAAAATAATGGGTTTTCCTAATCATTAATAATGAACTCTATGAAAATACTTGATAAAACAACAAAGGAATTATTTAATAATAAACTATAATTCCAACGAATAATAATACCCCCTAGATTAGCCAATAGAGGCCAACACAATACATTCCTAGACTCTAGATCCCATGGTCTCCTGTAATAAAAAAAAAATTATATTTTAAACTCTTATACTTTGTACTAGGTTTGTTGTTTGCCTAAATTTTTAATACCTTAATATTAGAGAATATAATTATCATTAAGATACACTTGAAGGGGGGTGATCTAAGTGCCCTATTAAGCAAGCATTATTTACTCTACTACAATTCAATTGTTTATATCTCTTTGGTGTTTTAAATGGAATGCTTTCTACCTACAATATGAGTAATACCCTCTTTACTGTCTCTAAATCCTACCGTTTATATTACATCCCCCTCAATTTCATTCCAAATTATTGGATATTAAAGGGTAGCTAGATTGACCACAACTCTTAAATATATTAGAGGCATGACCCTTACCCATTTTCCATGTTTCCCCCAAATCCTTGGAATCTAATATCATATGAATATTGGATGAGGATGTTATATTTTTCTTCTCAAATTCCATCGAAACTGACTTAAGGTTTATATTTTCACAACCTTCTTAGTCTTTTGGGTAGAAAGGTAAGTATTTCCTACCATAACTAGACTTGGTCATCTCTTAGGTAAAACAAACATCTCATCATTTAAATTAAAATCACTATAGGTGAGATTCTTATTAGAAACCTCTTTGATGATCATGATATTTTGTGAATGTGGGAAAGGTATTTCCCCATCATCCTTGAAATAGTCCAAGAAAGATTGAATTGGGAGCCTTGCTATATCCACCTCCTAGTCCATGTTCATAGTGTTGAAATGATTTGAATTATAACATAGAATTTCCTTTCAAGAGACATGTGTCATTTTCCCCAAACTTTAAATTCAAATTCTAGGTTACTCATTGGGTGTGTTAGTTAGATTTGAAACCTATAAAGTCACGTCATCCTCCACAAAATCAGGTTTGGTGGGAGGGATTTTTTTCTTGCACCACCAATTATGAATGATTGGAAGTGATTAATCAATTTAAATATGGTCTAAAGAATGAAATTGAAGATTTCTAAAGGGTAAATTAAAATAGTCTAATATCTAAGTGAAGATTCACACTACCCCACCCTGTGTGTCCAACATCCACAACCTCCCCCCTCCGCCACCCCCCACCTCATTCCCACCACCACCCCATCTCTTTCATGAAATTTCCCATCAGGCCTTTGTTTTTTTTTATCAATACAAGAAATCCATAGTGGACTTATTAACATTGGTAAAAAATGAGGTATTAATCTTGAACTTATTATCTAAAGAGTTCCTTGGGTCCATTGATAACATCACATTCTAGAATTCAATGAGAAGTATTGAGATTTTCACCCATATAATTATTTTGGATGCCTTTTCTAGGCATGCATCAAAGGTAGGGTGACAAGACTTTACGGGGATAAAGGTGGAATCCTAAAAACAACTACCTCTATGGGGTTTCAATAGAAATGTAATAACTCAATATTTAGGGCATAATAATGGGTTTTTGGGTTAACATTGGGCTTAAATAGGGCTTAACATGCGTCTCTCATTAAAAAAAATGTTTTCCTCAACACTTGACTATATGTGGGTGTTTCTTCTTGAAAACCTCATCTCCCCATGTCGTTATTATCACCCAAGAAGTGACCACCTAGCTATTTTCTACTAGGTTGATCGAAATACACCATGTAGTATGGGTTTTAGACATTAAACCCCACTTACACCTTAGGAGATAATTTAAATAACCACTTTTACTAAATTATTTTTGTTTATCCACTTGAAAATAACCCACAAATCCATAGGAATAATTAAATACATCACTATTTATTTATTATTCCTTAACCATTCAACTTCTCTCCCTTAAAATAATTATTAAATCACTATTTATTACTATTTCTAATTCATCTTGACCATATTACCCAAGGATAATTAAATACACCATTATTAATTTATCACTCCTTAATCATTACAGATTTTTCCCATGAAAAATTTATTAAATCATTATTTAATAATTATTTCTAACTAAATTTGACCCTATTTTCTTAAAGTAATTAATAATTTATTTTTATTTACTAATTACTTTAACTATTTTTCTTAGTTAACTTAATTAACTATTATTTTTTGAGATAGTTCACTCAATAATTTTTTTTGACCATTTCATAATAAAATAATTATAACAAATAAGCTTGATTTGGTCTAATAATATTTTATTGTTTGAATAGATCTAGATCTATCCTAGAATTTTACTATAAATACATGGGTTTTTTCCCTCACTCTACAAACACAATCATTATCATCATCATCACTCTGATCTCATTACCCACGAGCTTTTCACCTTGAGGAATTCTTCTTTTCCTATTTGTAACCAGGAAGAGAGAGAAAGAAACTACCTAAAGTGTAGGGACATAAGAGGACCCTCCCGCAGAGGACATTAAATACATGAGTCTATGTTCTACTCCATAGGTAACACCATTAATTAATGAAGTTCAAGTTCTTTCCATTGTATTATTTCTTATGATTTTTGGCATGTATTTGCATAATTTGTGAGCTCTTTTGTAGGTTTTCAATAACATCTCTTTTTCATATCTGAAATTCATGCTGAATATTATAGGGTTTTCAACATATTTCTTCTTTTTTTCTTTTAGTTGTTAGGAAGATTCATCACATATTATAAAAATATATTTTTTTTTCACATCTACTCATAAATCTTCCCCTAACAAATGGTGACTGCACTTAGGATAGGCCTAAGGGGGGACTATCAAAGCATGAGTAAAAATTGTTTACTCATGACGAAACTCAACACATAAACCGACAAGTGCAAAGACAAAGTTTTGTTAGAGTACGAGAAAAAAATATGAAGATTTTTTATTTCAATAGGTGGAAAAGTGAGACCTCATGGAAAATATGGTTTCTGGGTGAAGAGTAAAATTACCAAAAACAAAGAGAAACTCTTAAAAGAGATTATAGAGGGATTTACAATGGTGCATATGGTTCATAAAATAGATCTGCTATGAGTCTGTAATGACCAATGGAAAAACTAGGGATTTTCTATAAAAGGGATTTTTTAGCATTGTAGACTGTGTAGAGGGAGGTGCAAATGGAGGCATAGAATACTTCCCTCTAGAGGAAGCTTCATGATCTTCCCATTCTTTTCACATATGAGGGAGAAGGGGATAGTTATAAGTATAATGTCCATAGGAACCACAACATGCCCAATATTTTTTGGTTCAAAGAGCCTTGTTCATCTTAGGTTGTATGCCCTAATGTTGGGTTGCAGTATTAGATTGATCACCTTTATTGGCATTAGTATGAAAATAATGTTTTCCTTAGTTACCCTAAGATGGTTGGTTTTGGTTACCCTTCCCTTTATTCTTCTTGGTAGGGTTAGAGGGAGGGGAAAAAATATGCTAAGTGTACACCTAAATGTGGGGACGCGATGGTGGTTGCGGTAGAGGGGGACGAGGCATTTGAGGTTGAGGTGCTCGAACCATCGGGGTTGGAGCACTAGTGGTGGTGCATAAGCATAGTATGGATTAGCGGTAACATTTTGGTAACCATGATGAGTAGAAAATAGCCCTGACATTGACTGATGTGGATGTGAAAATGTATAAGATGTACTCGTTCCTTAGTAGGATTTAACTCATTAAGGATCCGGTGGAGGATAAGGGTAGAAGGAACTCCCTCCCCACCTGAGTCATACTTTTTCAAATCATAAGACATAAGTCATACTTATATCCCATGGAGTCTATTCAGAACCTCATTGAGTATTTTTACAATATATCATCCTCTCCATGTGTCGCTTTCATCCTGGATTTCCAATATTTCACCTTGAGACATCCTAATCTATATTTCAAAAATTTTCGTATGAGTAATTGACAATCCCCTCATGGATCATATTATTCATTCCCAGGTAAACATTGCATATTATGCTCTGATAAGGGAAGTTGTCAATGCACTCATCCCCTCATTCTTCGTCATCCTCCATCAGGGAAAATTTTAGGGGCTAATATTCGCAGGTGGGCTAATTTTCCATGTTTTTTCAAAAAAAACAAATCGTGAATTTCCATATTTTTAGAATATGATTTGCCCAAATTTATAGTATAACAATATTCTACCTTATAAATTGCCAAAAATTTAGAGAGACTATATAAAATCATTAGAAATATAAATATTTGTATAAAAGTATTGCCAAGACTGTTACAATTTTCATATTAGAGACTAGTAATATTCGCCAATATTTATAAACTTTAAGATAAATTTATATCCTTGAAATTTTCCCTTTCCTCCATGATGTCAATCTCTCCTCTTCACAATATTATGTTCCTCATGCCTTTGTTGAGGACTCCTCATTGCCTCAGCTTTGGCAAACCCTCCCCTGTCGACTTCAACACATTTATTCTAGGAGAGTGGCCTAAAGGGAAGAGTACATTGGATACATATTATTCATTCTTGGGTGCCTTGGAGCAAGAAATGGAACCATCATTTCCCTTTTACTTGGTTGTTTCCCATATGCTTGATTCCAACTTATTATCGCATGATCGAGAACCATACATTTGGTGGTCTAATGCTTCAATAGATTGTCCCATCATTCATCGGGTATGTGTGAGTTGTTCTAGAACTCATGAGGGGGTGGACCTTCTTGTATCCCCCACATGCCCAACCATCACAGTTCCTGATCCAACCTTGGATGTAGTTCAAAAAATTTGACTGACCTAGTTTCATCCCATTGCATGAGCCTATCCTTCAACTCGCTCATTCAACTATTTAGAGCCCTTTCTTGTTTGTAGAGCTTCTTTGGTTGTTATCTCTCCCTCATGTCAACTTGGGGGAATTTGATCCTATGTATTCAGTTCAATAGCATTCATTATTTTGGTCTTGGCCTTTGCATTCCATGCACATATGTATATGAGACTATTATCTTTCACTGTATTACTATCTAGCCTATTGATGTGAGCACACCATGTATCATGTATTTTTCTCAGACCCATGTTGTTGCGTCCACCATTATTATTTGTATGTCGACAAGTACAGGTATGCCTCCCTTGCCTCAGTGTGGTCATGTACACACCATAAAGGATAATTTTCTCAAACAAGTAGGTCTCTCTTCCTTTGGTTATATTTCTTCCCTATGTTGCAATGGCTCTCTTGCCGCCCCCACTCCCCCATTTTGATTTCCCATTCGATGTCTATTGAAAGTAAACCTATATTATATTTCGGTTATATAATCTGGTCCTAATACTAATACATTGGGGGACAATCTATTACCACCTAAAAAGTAATCATCTAACCATGTTATACTAGGTTGATCGAAATACATCATGTAGTATGTGTTTTACACATTAAAACTCACTTCCACCTTAGGAAATTGTTTATAGAACCAATTTTCCTAAATTATTTTTGTTTCCCACTTGAAAATAACCCACAAATCCATAGGAGTAATTAAATAAATCACTATTTATTTATTATTCCTTAATCATTTAACTTCTCTCCCTTGAAATAATTATTGAATCATTATTTATTGATTATTTCAAACTCATTTTGACCATATTAACCAAGGATAATTAAATAAAAAAATTATTTATTTATTATTCCTTAATTATTAGACATTTCTCCCATGAAATAATTATTAAAACACTATTTAGTAATTATTTCTAACTCACTTTGACCATATCTTCATAAAATAATTAATAAATCATTTTTATTTATTAATTACTTTAACCACTTTTCTTAATTAACTCAATTAACCATTATTTTTTGAGTTATTTCACTAAATAAATAATTTTTACTATTTCATTAATCTTTTCCACTCTTAAATAAAATAAAATACTCATAAAAACTAGATGTTGAATTAGTCTTATAATATTTTATTATTTTATTAGACCTAGATCTATCCTAGCACTTTATTATAAACAATTGGGTTTTTCCCTCACTCTATAAACATGATCATTATCATCATCATCACTCTGATCATTACTCGTGAGCTCTCCACATTGAGTTCAAATAGACTACTTCTTTTCCCATTTTCAACCAGGAAGAGAGAGAAAGCAACTACTTGAAACATAAGGACGCAAAAGGACCCTCCCATAGGTTAGGAAATTAAAGAGACAAGTCTATGTTCTACTCCATAGGTGACATCATAAATTAATAAAATTTGAATTCTTTCCATTGGGTTATTTATTAGGGTTTTTGGCATGTATTTTCAAAACTTGTGAGCTCTTTTGCAGGTTTTCGTTAACATAATTTTTGCACATTTAAAAGTATTTTTGAATATTGTAGAATTTTGCAGCATATTTCTTCCTTTTTCTTTTTTTATTTTAGGCAGATTTGTCACCATCCGTGAAAAACTATATTCTTTGCACATCTTCTCAGAAATATTTTCCTAGAAAATGACGACTCCACTAGGGATAGGCCCAATGGGGGACCATCAAAATATGAGTAAAACATGGTTACTAATGACGAAACTCAACACATAATTTGATAGGTGAAAATATAAAGTGGTCCCAAACTGTGAGTGGAAAATATGAAGAGGCTTGATTTCAATAGGTGGAAAAATGAGACCTCATGGAAAAAATGGCTTCTGGGTGAATTGTCAAATTACCAAAAACGAAGAGAAAACCATTAGAGAGCTTGTGCATATCATTATAAAAATATAGAAAATTTTTCAAATAGAGTTATTGTGAGCCCGTGATGGCCAATGGAAAAACTAGCGTTTTCCTATAAAAGGGTTTTTTTAACATTTTCGGTTGCATAGAGGGAGATGTAGATGGAGCCACATGCTACTTCCCTCTAGATGAAAATTCTTGATATTCCCATGATTCTCGTATTTGAGGGAGAAGGGGGGAAATCACAATTAAAGTGTCCATAGTTACAACAAATGCAAATGGTTTGTTGGTTCGAAGGGCCTTGTTGTACTTGGGTTGTTCGCTCTATTGTTGGGTTATAATATTATATTTATCACTTTGATTGGCATTAGCTTGATGACCCTCATTTCCATGAGATGGTTGGTTTTGGTTACCCTTCCCCTTATTCTTCTCCTTTGGGTTAGGGTGATGAGCCCCAATATTGCATCGAGAATGTTGCAACTCCCAAGGCTACGAACTTAAATTATCAATGTGGGGTTTGTACAAACTTAATAGGTGTCAAAACTATATTTGCAACATGAAATATGTCCTTCTTTCGTCGATCTGATGCAATGAATTGAATGCATTGAAATATAAGCCTAAATTAATTGCAAAAATGGAAATGTTACTCTATTTGCAGAAGTGATCTAATTAACCTACCAAATGTCAAACCTAATAAAGTGAAAATGCTATGCGGTAAATTTTTTATTAATTTGAATGCTTTAATGACCCAATACAAGTGGGATCATCCAAAATGAAGCTCATCAACATGTTCTAAAAAATAGCATAAAATTACTAGTATTTTGCTACAAGGAACTTCCATAAATTCTAGAAGTTTGAACTAGTAAACCAATCCAAGTACCTCAATGATTAATATGAATTTTCAAAGTTTTTCTAAGGCTTCATCATGCTTTTGAATATACAGATAACTTGAAAAACAACTCACTTCAATCATTTAACCAATATGACCTACAACAAAAGAAGCATGAATAATAAATGCATAAATAAGAGATGCAAGTGTAAAATACATTCAAAGGAAATAAAGAAATTATACAATAGGAATTTGAGGCTCCTGGGATGGCAAAGCCCAAGGAAACTTAGAGTCCTATGAGGGAAATCAATCTTTAGAAACTAAAAATGGCACTAAACTTCATTATTTGAATCAATCGAAGTACATCTCTGTTAGAAATGAAAGTGGAGTTGCTAAATAACAAGTTTTCTCCAGAAGAAGAATAATAAATACATGCCCCTAGAGGAAAATTCGAATTGGTACTTATAAAAAGTGACGAGGAATAATTCTCCTTGAAACGAGACAACTTTCCCTTCCAAAATCCTTGAAAAAGTGGATTTAGTTCCCATCACTAGGAATTTGCATTAAATGACACGAAACACCTTCCCAGATTTTCTCAATCACTGGAGCTCTAGAATTTATGTAACAATTTCATAATATCATGTTCATTTATTATCTAATCTTTTTTCATCCTATAATAGGTATAAAGTACCTATATTATTTCATTCATAATTTAGTCAATATTCTCTCAATATGCTTCAAAAATAAATAATATTAGGCACATGAGAAACAAGGATAAACCAAATTACTAAGGACCCATTTATACTATGAATTAAACCTATGATGTTCAAGTAAGGGGGTCAAATACATGTTTTAAGTTTCTATAAAAAATCAAATGAACGTAATAAAATAAAAAAATTTAGGGCCCATCATAGGGGGAGGGGAAACATTCGGGTGAGCCTACACCTACCCCTTGGGAGGTGGTTGTAGTTGTGGCAGAGGGGGATAAGGCATGGGAGATTGAAAGTGTTGGCACCACTGGGGCTGGAGCACTAGTTGGCGCATAAGGATGGTATGGATTAATGCTAAAATTTTTGTAATGAGTTTGAGTAACAACTTTCCCTCACATCGACTGATGTGGATGGGAAAATGCATAAGACACACTTGTTTCTTGGTAGCAGTTAACTTTTGAAATATCAGGAGGAGGATAAACGTAGGAGGAATTGGCCCCCTTTGATTCACCCTTTTTCAAATAATCATAGAGGAGTCACCCTTATACCCCATGGAGTTTTTTAGAACCCCATTAAGTCTTTTTATAGTGCATCATCCTCTCCATGTGTCGCATAAATCCCGTATTGCTGAGATTTGAGCTTAACATGTAGTGATCTATATTTCAAAAACTTTCTATTGACTAATTGACCATCTCCTTAGGAATCATATCAATCATTTCCAAGTCAACCTTGCGAATTATTCTATGAAAAGGGAAGTTGTATGTCTACCCATCGCCTCACTCTTCGTCATCCTCTTTGATGTAAGTCACTCTCAATCAAATTATTGTGTTCCTCATGCCTTTGTTGAGGACTCCTCATTACTTCATCTTTGGTGGGTTCTCCCCTGTCTACTTTAGTACTTTATTCTAGGAGAGTGGATTAGAGGGAAGTGTACCTTGGATCTAGCTTCTTCATTCTTGGGTGCCTCAAACCAAGCAAAGGGAACCATGATCTCCATTTTACTTAGTTGTTTCTCATGTGATCAACTCCAACTCATTTTCACACGATCGAGAACTGTATACTTGATGTTCTAGTGCTTCAGCAAATTGTCCCATCATTCACTAGGTATGTGTGAGCTATTCTAGAACTCAATAGGATGTGGCCCTTCATGTTTCCCCCACATGCTCGAACATTAGCATCTCTTGATCTAGCCTCAGATGAAATTCAACAGATTTGGCTGGCTTGGTTTCAACTGGTCGCATGGGCCCCTCCTTCAGCTAGCTCATTTAGATAATCAAAGCACATTATTTTTCAACAAGGCTTCTTTGGTTGTGATCTCCCCCTCACGTTAACTTTGGGGAATTTTATCTCATGTACTCAATTTAGTAGCATTCATTGTATTATTCCTAGCCATTGTATTCTAATCACATATGTATATGGGATTTTTTACTATCATTATATTATTATCTAGTCCATTGATGCCAACACACCATGAATCATATATTTTTCTCAAACCCACATTTATGGGTGCATCTTTGTTATTTGTATCTTGGCGGGTATGGGTATGCCTCCCTCAAATGAGAAGATACTTACATTTGAGTTTGGATCCTTTATTCAACTTCTTGAAAAATCGCGCCAATTCTATTTTAGCATCGGAATCATCACTGTTGCAGTCATAACACCAAGTCCTCTTCCTTGATGTTTTCGATGCTTTGAAAGCAACATCTTTGTGAGTTGAGTTTCCTATTATCATTTCATATTCCATAATAATTCTATGAATGTCATCCATTTTCAAGTCGTCCAAGTCTTTCAATTCTTCTATGGCACTAACTTTGGCATCAAAGCGACATGGAAGTGATCTTAGAATTTTCTGGAAAATTGTCTTCTCTTTGATGTCTTCGCCTAATCCTTTGAGAGAATTTATTACTTCATCTACCTGGAGAAAATAATACGTAATTTATTCTTCTCCATTCATTCTAATACTTTCAAAATTCCTTCTAAAATTTTCGAGATTTTCCTTTTTGAATTTATCATCTCCTTCATAGATGCTAATGAACTTGTCCCACATCTCTTTATTTTTTTAATATGCATCACTTAGATGAATCTGAATCTGATAGACCACCTTCTATACAAATAAAATATTTTTCATTTTTCACATATTTTTTCTTTTTGTTAGGATTTTTTGGAAGAGGAGATGGGATCTTGTATCCATCTGTCATAGATTTCCAAACTTCGACTATAAGATACATTAAGTAGAATTTCATTCTAAGTTTCCAAAAATTAAATTTTTTTCCATCAAATTGGGGACCCTAGCATCCTTAATAGCCATTGTGATTCAAAGATCCTTCTTCCAGCTGTTAGGATATTTTTGAAGTTGGATAAGATTCCAATTGTTGGAAATATTGAGGGGGAGAATCATATTTCTTTCAATTTAAATATTTATACAGTCCAATATTTTTATCACAAAAAAGGTGAAAAAAAATATTTATTCTTTGTAATGATGAAAGTCGATCACGATAAATTTCAGCTCCAACAGTCAAAATAAAACTTTATAAAATTACCACTTCAAGAATACAGTTCAAAATCTTCAAATGTATCCAGATTCTTTCTTGTAGCATCATTTTTACTATCAACATTCATCATGATTATGTCTGGCCTTCTCTTTCATTCCCACCTGAACTTGGTCAAGTCATAAACAGTTAAAAAATACCATGGCAGTTGTACTGACTTTTCCAGTATCATGAGTCCATATACTTTCCATGTGCAATTAAAATCATTAAAAATATATATATATAAATTCCCTATTTTCGGGCTGGGTTGATGGTTACTCCAGTAGTTCAACCACCCCAGCACGTGGCCAACTGTTTCCAACTGATTGAAACTACTTTGAGGAAGTATAAAAGCCCCTCATGTGTATGGCCTAAGGGAGAGAGAAATTTTATAGACATTATACTCTGTTGGAATCCCAGTTCAAGTCTGATTCCCCATGCCTCCTGCACTTTCCTAGAATTCTCTGAGCTTCTTATTTTCACAGATCATCGGTTATATGCCATCTAAGTGCTGAAATCTTGAAAGTTGATACCAAATGCAAGGGCGGAGGCGAATCAGGATGACAATTGTTGAAGATTTTGAAGATCGTGGAAAGATTAGGTGTCCTCTCTCACTTTTATTACCTCTCTCTTTGTTACTTGTGTGTTGACCATCTTGTTCAGACTTGCGCTATTATATCTACATTTATACATATGAAAAGAATTAGATTATTAAGCATTATTATTATATAATATTTCCATGGATTCACACTAACATTTAGGAGCAATATATGCTGTACAACTAGGTTTCCGTGCATGTTATTTCTTGTTTTCTAGGTTGAAGAGGAAGAAGGGTTGCTGGGGGTTTGGACACCACGGGATCTACATCGAACGTAGGACTACGAGTGAGTTCTACTATTGTTGTTATCTAGTTTTTAGCATTTAAGTGTGGTTGTGTGTGAGTCCTTCTGAATAGCATTCCCTGATTTGTGGAGGTTTTGACCCAACAAACCTCTAGGGTGTTTTTCCCCGAAACAGAATTGGCGACTCCGCTGGGGATCGCATTCTTTTGATTCCCTTGTTGGGTGGTTTCAGCTATTTGAAAGGTTTCCAATAGTTTGAATCATTATTACCAGTCCAGATAACTTTTTCTCAGTCAGACTGAAGACCTGGTTCTTTATCCAGGCTTGATATTTTTTATTTTTCATTATTTACCTTTTCATACGCGAGTTTGTCTATACACAGATGCGTATACACACAGTTTGCTTCAAAGGAAGTCGCGTATACGCGGGTTTCCTTTGACACAGTCGCATATGCACGCTTGTTTCAAAACTGTCAAGTAGCGTATGCCTGGGAAAATTTTGAAATTTTTTATTTCTTGACTTTTTAGTCTTGTCTGCCTGTGGAGACTTGTTCCTGTAGTGTTTTTATATCTTCTAGATTGTGTTGAAAGTGGTCATTGGTCTTTTTTCTCTCTTTTTTGGTTGAAGACTAGCTTATCTGGCAAATCTTGTTTTTAGTGCTTGCATTTCTGGTGTGAGTACCAAGATCTCTTTCTGGGGATTCTTGGTTGTTTTGCTTCATCAGGACAGTGAGCTTTTTCTCATATACTCTTTCTTCATTTTATGTTTTGCTTTGCGCTTGGATTTTTGCCTGCTTTTGGTTATTTTTCTTGAGTTCATTTGACTAGGTCTTGTTGCAATTTTTGAAGAGTCTTTCTTGGTTCTTTGAAGTTTTTGTTTGCTACAAGGTTGTACTATTCTTCTGGGCTGAGTTACTGAGTTTCTTGTCTTCTTTTGCTCATATAAATCTTGCTACTAAGTAGCCCTATAATATTTGGAGCGTTTTTGAAGTTTTGCTTGAAATTCAGAGTTGTTTGGCTTGGGATTTGATAGTTTTCTTGGTCTCTTCAAGCTCTTCTTTTTTATAAAATTCAAAAGCTCAAAAAACATTTTGTTTTGTCATTTTCTTTTGTTTTGCATTTTTGTTTTCGTTTCGTTACATCTTTTGAAGCTTTGTTGAGATTTCTTGCCTTTGGTTTTTGACTTGATTTTGGAAAGGAATTGTCATTGGTTTCTTCCTCTTGTTTTCAAGCATATTTTGATGTCTTCATATTGAGAGTTTCTACTTTTGGGAACTAGTTTTGTGGACAATCAAAAAGAGATAAAACTGAAGGATCTTTGGGAAATTTCTCTCTGCTTTAGTAGATTTTTCATCTTAGAATTTGCATGCTCTTAGTTATTTGCATTAGGTGCACTTAAGAATTTATAGTCTTTTTCATAGTTTTTGCGAGTGTGAAGTTTGTTATCTGAAAAGAAAAATAATTTTTTTTTAGTCTCGTAGAACCCATGTAGAAATTTCTTTTCATCGAAAGGAAATTACTTCATTTGCATGTAGTTTGGTTTTTATTAATTTCTTTTCTGCATCACAAAACACCACGAGTTTCATTTCCATATCCCTTTGACTTAAATATAACAGCCGATTAAAATAAGCGCTATAATTTAAAAGCAACTAGCAAGTTTTTTATTAAGTGTCATACACCAACTAGCTAGGTTGCAGAGCCTTGGATTAGGTGAGTGGAGAGTTAAATCTCCAAGGCTGCTCAAACAAAAACATAGAAGTTTATTAATTGAGCGAAATCCAACTCCGTTAGGTGGACCGGGAAAGCTCTCCTCCAGAGAGTCAAGCGTGAGGGGAAGTGAAGGCCGAGAAGAGAGATACCCCCTCTCTGATTTGCTGGATCTTGCCTCAAGACCGTTCCGCCCGGCTTCTGACACGGATTGGTGCCCATAGTTGCCATTCCTAGGTTCCACACAGGTGACTGCGGGGGGGAATACCCGTGGTACCTGAGGCAGACGTCGTATCACTTCCAGCAGTACTTCTGGGGGGTGCCCTTGCGAAGCTTGGGTACTTGTGCCGGAAAAGGCTGTTGTTAGGAGGTCGGCGTAACTATTTATGTTACCTTCGCTAGTAGGCCTGGGCCGTAATTATCCCAGACTACTTTCGGGAGGTCCTATACTTCGCTTTCTTGTATTTTGGTGTCCGGTCCTAATCACCCGGAGCGGAAATACCTGAAGGTTGTTTGCTTGATTGTATCTCAAGGATTTTTTGTAGTGAGTGCTCTTTGCTCCTAGCTTGCCTAGCTTTATACTTTTTTGAGTCTAATTAAAATTTGTTAAAGTGGCTGATCAAGCGCCTCGTCGATCGAGGAGAATCTGGGGGTTATCTCCCGAGAGTCCAGAGCCTTCTTCAAGAAGGCGTAGGAGTAATTTAGCAGGTGAGTATCACCCTATGGCGTCTGACGCAGTGGAGAGAGATCCTCCACAAGGGATTGAAGGTTTTGTAATTGGCTCCGGTGTTGGTTCCGAGAGGAGCGTTCCGCTCACCTCGAGAGTCTTATTTCCGCAGGAAGAAGAAGTACAAGTAGAGGAAGTACCTCAACCCTCTGAGTCACTTCCATCTCCTCTTCCTCCTGATTATCCGTTCGTTGTTCAATACATCGGACCTGAGTCTACAAGACTAGAAGATCCTCCATATTATTCATACCTTTCGATGGCCATGACTGGGAACGTGGCTTCTGCTATAAGTGCTGCAGGCATTCAGACTCCTGCTTCTGTAGAAGGACGAGGCACTATTGCTATATCTTCGATTTCTTCTAGTACTGTTGTGTTTGGCTCTGGTTTCACCCAAGCACATGCTTCTCAATCTGGTCCCTTTTGTTTTGGAATGCCCACTAGTGGGATTCCTTCATTTTCCTTTGCTACGTGGATCTACCGTATTCACCGCGGCTGGTGGATCGACTTCTTTTCAAGGGTTCCCACACTTTTGGGCCCAGGCATATTCTCGTTGAATCTTCTTTGGGTCATACCGTTTGCACTTCTCAAACTCGAGAGTTTTAACCCTTGATGCAGTGTTGGTGACTATTTCTGAGTTTGAGACTTCTGTATTCCTACGGTAGGCGGGGAATCGTTGCTGCATGGTCACCAAGGGAATGCTTCTTTCCCTTAATTGTAGTGCTTATGGACTTTCCCCTCTTTCTAATGCACCAGAACCCTAACAGGAGGCTTTCCTCTTCATTAAATGCTGGGAGAGAGGCCCAGTGCAGTTTCTATCGCACTGCGTTAGAGAGGGAGGTGGTTCTCCTTTTTCTATGAGTTCTTCACAGCGCTTTGGTGCCTTATCAAATCTGAGGTATTCA
>JAXQQM020091525.1:0-39042 GCA_034641835.2 Pinus albicaulis
CCAACAAGCTTCTATTACTGGCTCTTATTGCGACTCAAGTGAAATATTGATCCAACAAGTAGCTATCCAGAAACTTAAATGTGAGAAGATCGAAAAGAAAATCAATGAGAAAATTCAATGGTAAGCATCAGACTCAGGCAAGGAAGCTGATCTACCCCAGATAGACAAATCCCACAAGGAGATCTTATTTAAGGATTGGGAAGCACAGACAATGCAAGCAGAGAAAGCAGCAACAAAAGCATCAAGGATGACAAAGGAAATTACTAAATCTGTATTTTTGTGACTTTAATTGCTTATTAATTTAAATAATCAAGTGCTACATAAATTGTCAACCCAGGGAAGTATGTTTATTTCAAAGGCAATCACACACTGTATATGCTCATTCTCAAAAGCAATGAAATGTTGTAGTAAAAATTACACTAATCACACCTTGCTTCAACAAATTGAAGTCTACTTGAGTTATAGCAAAGGCAATCTTTCTATTGTAGACAATCACCAAAATAATATTGGATTACATTAAAAAGACAACAATCTAGGAAAGGAAACCAATTTGTAGAAGGAAAGACCAATTATGCTATAACAGAGAACAAGACCCTATTCCCCAAGTAGGAATGTTTAGCACCTGTTTCTAATTACCAAGATTTCACAAAATCGTTCTGTAAACAAGATTACCAATTAAAATAATCCACAATTACCTAGGAATGAATTGTATGAAAACAATGCAACATGGGCCCTGCTGGTGGTCGGGCCCTTTATTTCTCACAAGATTCCCTAGAAGAAGGAATTAAAACAAAATGATCAGAACAAGCTTTTATTCATCTGTCAAATGTAACATATTACAAAGGATTCATGTTCCTTCTCTGTAAGTCTCTTTCAAAATAAACCTTCCGTAGTCCCCCGTCTAATGTTGATGTCTCCTCTTTTTAAAGAGGAGACATCTATTACACAATTGATTATATCATAGAAATCCTATTCTTAACCCAATCTGATCTTCTATACTGAAATAGGATATTATGTTCTTCCTTAGAAAAATGCTATTACAATGGTTATGATGGTACTGTCTTCGAGGGACATTTGTTATGGCCAATGTAACAACTCCTTTACTTATCTTTTCTTGTTACTTTCGTGCTTGAAATACTGCTTCAGAATCGCAAATCAGGGGTTGTTTCAGCAACGGGATTTGCATACTATTTTGACTATTTCAGCAACGCGGTCTTCAGATAGCCATGATAAATTAAGTACAGTCTTTAAACTGTTTCAGCAACTATATATTTCCGATTAATGGTTAAATATGAAAGTAATGTAAAATTACATGTAAAACAAGTTAAACATATAGTAAAGAGAAGAATGTTATATACCTTTGGAAGAATGGATAAAAGTGATAATATAGGCTTTAAATATGGACTGGAAAAGAGTGGAATGATAGCAAAATGTATGGCCAAATTATACATTATAGGATCCTAACATCCCCCCCAACTAAAAAGGTTGCATGTCCTCAGGCAACTTTAATCTAAATCAGAGTTTGGATATTGGCTTTTGGCATGCAAGTTACTTAGGCAGTAGCTATTGAAGGTACTGTCTGTTAAAGCTCTGAATCCTGTGAATTTTGCAATATTTTCCAAGCTGCTGCTTCATCCTTCTTGGCCAACCTATGATGAGCATGATATTCCTCTGTTGGCAACCACAAAATAGGAAAATGGAAGTGGTACCCTATCTACTTTTTAGCGCATTGCTGGACACATTTGATGTAATTGGGTACTCTAGAGAATGCAGTTTAAAGATTAGTAGGACTGAAAGGATTGTACTCCTTATTTTCCTTAGAATATTGTTGCCAAAACATATTATTTTCTCTTAAAGCAACAGTTTCTTTGGCCTTAATAAAATGTTGACAGTCCTGGAGTACTGAAGCCTGTAATTGCTGTATGTGTTCAATCATCCCTAGTTTCTTCAAAAATTGATAATACTCTGCCACAAATATGGTAGGGTTATGTGGTTCTGGCCGTATCCAGAGAAGAAGGTTTCTTCGTTATGCCTGGCTACAAGAAAAGCAGTCTGCCATGTAATCTGATTAGCAAGGAAAGAGGAAAATGCCCTGATATGAATGTTGCCAACAAGAGGGTTAAGATTAAACCTTCTGTTTTCAGGGGTGGCTTCATTGTGAAGATACAATTCACACAGTAAGTGTTGATCACTGGTAGAGGCTTCTGCAAAATTTTTCACAAACTGTTCAGATGTAAGCACCTCATGGGGTCTTCCATATTTGATTGCTTTCATCTGAAAGAAAGCAAGGCGTTCTGTGAGGAATAGAGAGTAATTTAGAGATGGTTTCCTAACAACCAATAATTTTTGTGCCAATTCAAATATCAGGAGTAGTTTTCCTTTTAGCTCTTTATTCTGCTTCTTATGAGCCCTAGATTGCTGGAGTTTTTGCTCCAAGATCTCCCAGTTTGAATATATATGATTCTACAAAACTAATTTGTGCTGCTGCAAGATTTTATCTTGCGAAATGGCATACTCTTTCTTCCATTTGTTCATTATTTGCTGCTCATTCCATGGTTCAGTTTGTGTTTCAGCATTGCAAGTGGTAGGCTGAAGTATAGTCGGAGTAGAAATAACAACAGGAACTTCAAATTTAACAGTTACAATAGGCTAGGGTACTTGTAAATTAACTTATTTTTTTGAAATTTTTGAAGGCCCTACTGGTTCTTGTGTAACAGTAGGGTGTTCCTCTTTGACTACAGAAGATGTAGATGCTCCCAGCATTAGGACTTGAACTATTTTATATCTCACTTACTGATAAATATTTCCACATTGGCTGCACATATATTCCTTATATTGATCATTTTCTATGTGTTTGTCTACCATGGATGCTACATGAGCTAGGGTATACAAATTGAGCTCCTTGTCATAGGCTTCCTTTGCTGTCGCCAATTATTGCTTATAGGTTTCCATTTCTGATCTTAGAAACTCATTCTCTTGTAAAAGGGAAGCCAAAGTGACTAGGCCTTGTGTATCAGTCACAGTCTCAGTAACGGGTTCTTGTGTGGAAAATACTGACTGAGTAGCTGCTTCTTGTGTGACAACTACTTGTTCTATATAAAATGATGTCACAGTATCCTAGGCATTTGGTTCTTGTGTTTCAGTGCCATTAGGTGAGATAGGTAAATATTCCAGGGTTTGGGAGGGTGGTGGTGTATGGGGTTTTAACAAAATGGTTTTATGGTCAGGGGTAGTAGCAATGGTTGTTGATTCAGTAGATTTCCTCATTCGTCTCCTAGGTAAAAAGGCATAAAAAACAATAGTTTTCTTTTTCATTTTATGAGAGGGTTTTTCCTGAGAAGAAGGGCTATCATAGGAGGTGGCTACTTTAGTTGCGGCCCTTGTTTTTATTTTTGGTAGAAAGGCGGTTGTGATTTGCCTTTTCCTTTTACGAATAGAGGAGGGTTGTGGTGTATCATCTTGAGAATCATCACTGGGAATATGGACAATAGGACCAGATGATTCTTCTAAGTTGTGGGATGGAATTGAAGAAGGGTTAATTGGATCAGTTGGTTCTATGGATGGAATTGCCGGAGGGTTAGGGATGTTCTCTGGTTGTTGCTCGTGGGGATTTTCAGGAATTTCTTGAGGATTGTCAGCAACTTCTTGAGGAATCTCAGCAGCTTCTTGAGGAATTTTAGCAGCTTGTTGAGGGTATATGGGTGGGTTGTTTAGGAGAGGGTTTTGTTGAGCAAAACCATTCTGAATCAGTAACTTAACAAGACGGTGATGGGTGAGGGAAAAGAGTGGGAATTTTACCTGTCTGCAATAATGTGACATATTTCTAAGACACCCAAGTAAATAATAAGGAATATTTAGCAGTCGACCATGTCTTAAATGATTTAACAAGAAAAAATCATGCTGGTATACTATCTAATAGCGACCTTCACAAGTGAGGTAATGTTTGACGAATTCAGCAAATTTCAGCCAAGGAGGTGGCAATGAATTAAGTCAAACACCCAGGCCTTTAGGCTCCATTTGTTCTCCTAGCAGGAGAAAATCCTGTTGTGCATTAAGAATGACATGATTTTGGCTAAACCATCGAGTGCCAGTGATCGGAAGACCTGAAACTTGTGCTATGTCACCCTCTGAGACTGGAATTTGAACTCCCTGGATAGTAGAATGATCTTCCTGAAGATTTTATACAAATTCAAGAACCTATTGTGGATCAAATTCCTGAAGCCTCTGAAAATATCCTACCTAGCCTTTCTGCTGAAAAATCTGATACACTTCTGGGTACAATTCGATCAGAGCAATCATGTCGAGCTCGTGTCGAATAGCAGGTCCCTCCCATAGTTAACCAGCTTTGGTAAAATGCACAGTCAAAGAGCCAAGTTACCACACTTCAAACAGAGTAAGTTTTGTGAATGAGAACATGGAATAACAGTGAAGAGGCGAGGAAATGGATAAGAAAAATGACAGTAATTGGCATGTTGTGAAATGATGGCATACAATTTCGATATTCCCCCCCAACTATGGCTGAAATAATGACTTTAAATGTATGGGGATTTGTGAAATCTTCTCATTTAACCATAGTTTAATTGTACTTACATATAAAATTTACATACCTCATGTTTACCTTTAATTTGTACTTCAAAAAATATAGTGCTTGCTTATAATAACTCGGTAATAGTCATGGAAGAACTTTTAGAAGCTTTTTGAAACATGAGGGAGATTGTGTTAGCCACCTATATATTTTTTACACAGGTGGCTAAAATGTTTCTAAGCCTTCAAGAGAAAAATTTTCCTTGAAAATCTTTCATTCTTGAAGCCTTTTTGTGTCTTTTTCCTTTGAAGAGATCTTCACTGCTGTTTCCACTTAAAAAGCCCTGCTGTTTTGTGAAAAAGAATGCTTCAAAAAAGCCTCCATTTTCACCTCCTTTTTCCCCTTTCAAAATTCCTCTGAAATCCCTCATTGACCCTCCATCTCATTAAAATTTCCTTTTTAAACCTGATGGCTCCCTTCATTTGGTTTGAAAATCCCCTTTGCTACCTACCGGAACCCCTTATTGGCCTTAAAAACACTGATTTTGGCCTAAAATCATCCATGTTTACATTTAGGACTTAAGCCCCTTTCCGCTTAGCCCTTAGCCCCTTTCTTCGCATATAACTAGGTGCTAGGCCCTGTCATGCAATCGAAATTGAAGCTTTCATTATCACCTTTTCCTTTGTTACTTATATTTTTTCGATGCGACGAGATTTTGCTCTGTCGACCTTCTCTGCAATCTCCACCGTCGATCTTTCCAGATCCGACGGTCAGCACTAATCACATCACGCCCCATCACCTCTCTTCATTACCCCTCTAATTCTATATCCACTATTGATCTCCTTCATAATCCAATGACCCTTGCATGATCGCCAATAACAAAAGTCTTAAACACCATCCCATTGTATCCTTCGATTGGCGATCCCCGATCTAATCCTAACCGCCCATCCATACAGATCCGACGGTTGAAACACCTTCGCACTCCGCTCCTAAGCCTAACATCATCACTCTGCTAATTTAATCTAGACCATTGAATCCACAAGAACCAATGGCCCAAATTTAATCGCACTCCTCCCATATTTCAATATTATCCCCCCCCCCCTCAATCTAATCTCGACCATTGATATTCCCGCTGATTCGACGGTCCGCGCTAATTCGCAAATCACGAAATCAAAAGACTTCAGAGTTTTGGCCCACTGCCTTTCTCTGATGTGATTAAATCCTGGCCATCCATTCCACCAGATCTGATGGTCCAGATTTCATCGCACTATGCCTTCCCCTTCCTCCGTTCCACTATTCTGCCGATCCCCAAATAGATCTCCGCCGTCCATTTTGTAGATCCAATGGTCAGGATTTAATCCATCGTTGGCACTTCCCACCTTATCGCCTGTGCATCTTTCCATATCGCGCTCTCATTCCCACTGTCAGATCTCCCTGCCTTTCATCCAACGGCCGAGAATGCATATCGTGTAATTTTTGCGCCTAAGGTTTAATGTTTCAAAATTACGCGATAAAAGTGGTTTTGGGAGGACACGTGTCAGGTGGCGAGGCATATCGTGTTTTTTTGGAAAATTTTCAAAACCACTCCAAATTTGTACGAAACCAACAATTTTACTCTAAAAATCACTCCTCCCTGATATAGTCTTTCATCTAATCCTGACCGTTGATTGCTTTAATCAGACGGCTCATATTATACCACGTTCCCATCCATATTACTTTCATCAGACCTTCCAAAGGATTTCATCGAAAGATCTCCACCATTGATCCCTTTCATGATCTGACGATCCACATTCAATCCTCTTCCACCCTATCAGTCCAACCACCAAATGCGCCAGATCTCCTTCATTTTAGCCTTTTTCCTTTGTATTCGCCCAAACATTAAACTTGTATGTTGAAACACTAAAAGTTATTTGTTTTCGTCTAATTCATTCTAACCTCCTAAACAACTGCATCGACGAATCTTGACTGTAGATCGCCACTGTTCAGTATAATTGGACGGTCCAGAATCCTCCTCACACCAGACCTACATCAGATCATTTTTTCACCATTACGCAGCAATTTTCAACCATTTTTCCACTGCATCCACCAGTTCCATCACTACGCCACCATCTCCACCGGCTTCTACAGCAACCCCACCCCAATCCCTATGGATTTATTAATATGTTTATCATATTTTTGAAGGTTTTAAAGGGGCATGAATCCACTCTGATTCACAGTCACAGACAGTTTTTTTTTTAGAGCTAGAGATTGCAGGGAAGGTGCCTGAGAAGGTTTAGACATGATTTTCAGTAAATATCAAGTTATTAACTCTGTTTAAAACCCTCCAGTGCCTTAAAACCTGTGTATCCACAAATAGATCAGAAAGGAAGTGGCAAAGAGTACCAGTGAAGGATTAAAGAGATTAAGAGCCTATTATTGAAGACTAAAGGTTGTAATCTTGTGTTTAAAGGACAAGGATATAGATTGAAGACCTTTAAAATGATTCAGAAGGCATAATAAGGGCTAAAGCACATGAAACAAGCCATATCAGTGATTTCACATCAGAAAAATGTTCTTTCCCAAGAAAGGACAAGTTCCCACGGTGTTTTTTATTCTCCATCAAGTTTCTAAGAAGATCATCACCCTGAGAGAAGTCCTAAGATTTCCAGAGCATTAGCTACAGAGTATGGAAGGCCTGAACGTCATTTATTTGCCTTACTTGTCCCAGAGTACAAACAGAGTACTGCAGCCAGGAAATTACATCAAGGAACATATTCTGAAATTATTTTCAGCCTTTCGAAGACCCCTAGTTCATCCAAAGAGTACTAAAAGTCAATACAGGATATTAAAACAGAATGGGCCTCAAGCACTCTTCTTCCTCTATTTTAATGTTTCATTTAAATTTCTATCTACCTCTACAGCCACTCTTTCAGCTATAAGAACTCTTCAGAAATACATTGTAAATGTTGGTTAACCGTAGATTGTAAGTTGTTTCATTAAGATAGAGTTTTGTGTATAAGTTGTAAAATAGGCTGGGAGATGATTTCTAGTTAATAACAAGCTTCTGGACAATGATGTATGTGACTGGTGTTGTTCTTTAATATGACAAGCATGTTCATTGGATCATGATCTAAATCAGCGGTGAAGTGTTCTATCTTGTGTTGTTTTCTCTCTGTTATGCATCATATTTCATTTCTCTAATAAGAATCAGTAATCGAGCTTAGGATATACTACTGTAAAGTACCCTAATGCTTCCTGCTCTTCTTATCTTTGATGTTTTCTACTAATTGTGTAATCTAAGAACAAACTCAAGATAATTTAACCAGTATAGTAGTTGGTTTTATCCATGCTTGCTGATGTATGAATTTAGAGTCTGTTCTTATATGTTCTTATCTGGTTTTAACTGAAAGAATTGGGAAACTGGCAGATTTAGAGTTAGTCCTGCCTCACTACGGTCCTTTTCCAACAGTTTGTCTTTCTAAGATCCCTTAAGTCGAATGTCAAAAGCAGAGAAGGTTAAAATTCTTCCTCTGATCTTAGGCTTCACTTTGTGTCCATCTTGAATGTTTTCTATTATCTGAAGAGTTAACCTCATTAGGAGTTTGATCCTAGACAGTTAAGGCATGTCTTGTCCCTAGATTTTCTCCTAAGTGGTCACCTTGGAAGGTTTCCTTGTCACTCACCTTCATTTCCTATCATTTCATCCCATACTATCATCTTTAAAGATCCTCTGATTTAGATGACTAGCCCATTTGAAAGCCTTGGATATTGAATTGCAAGTAAACCATTTTATGACCCCATTTCCCAATGGATTTGTGTTTTCTTTGAATTATCTCCTGATTGCCAAAATCCTTCTTTACTCACTTCTTTACCTTACGTTGAACCCTTCCTTCATGTTTCCCAACCAAACAACAAAACAAAATAAAACAACAACCCTTGTGCCCTATAACTAGCCTAATACCTTAAATCGAACTTCAAAGATATATATTTCTTTGCCTTTATAGAGAGATCCCTCTCTGGACCCAGGAGGGCTAGATCCTGAGGTCCCAAAGTGGTTTGATGTTGTCTTATCATTTGGTATTGCCAAATCTAACAAATCATAGGAACCACAACATAATGGCGACTCCGCTGGGGAACTTCTGAGTGTCTTCCATCTCATACATCCTTAGGACCTCACAAATCCAAAATATCTGGTTTGATTTGGTAGTTAATCACTGTGGTGGACAATAAACCTTCTTGAAACACTTTAAACCCTCCACCTGGCGACTCCACAGTTCCTAAATGACTAAAAGACTCCACTAGTGATCATTAGGCCTGCTGATTATCTTTGTTTTCACAAGACTCCACTGGGAGACCAGTTGCATTAAAACATCATTCATGTTAAAGGAAACACATAGGATCAAGCTTCTTTGTTTGCAGATAGGTTTTCCACTCAAAGACTGTCATATCTATCTTACTTTATTTGTTGAGTCTTGAGGGCCTAACATACTGGCTTCAAGAACAATCCACACTAAAGATTATCCTAATCCAAACCCACCTGAAATAATTGATAATCCAGAGAGTATTCTTAGGAAGCCTCTCACATCTAAAGAATCAACTATTTCCAGACACATTAATAGAGCTAATTCAGCACCTGAAAACTTTGCAGCTCTATTAGACACTCAAATTGACTTATATATACCAAGTGGTCTACCAAGAACACAGTCATTCATTGCTATAGACCAGACTGACTTAGAGCCTCCAAGTTCACCACCACATAGTGTTCAAAACATTAGGGACAAAGAAACCCCTCCAGCAACACCTCTTGATATTCATTTCATTTAAAACTTGGGCCTCTCTCACCCTAAATCAGCTCAACAGTTTGTTGCTAGTCCTAGAATTTTTTTCATCCATATACCAGCTGCTCAAGCTAATCCTTTACCTCCACAAAACACTATCATGGCAGCATGGTATGCTCCCTTGGTGTTACCACAACCTTTGGCTCCACTACGCAATGATTATTAGTCAAAAATCCCTCATTTCACTGGGAAAGAATCTACTACAGCTCAACACCATGTAGACAGGATGGAAGATGCCTTTGATTATATGGAAATTGAAGATGAAACTATCAAAATGAGAATCTTTGCCCAGAGTTTAGGAGAAGAAGTGAAGAAGTGGTTTAAAGTCTTACCTCCCAATAGCATCCATGACCTTCCCTCTTTACATCACACTTTTATAAACAAATGGGAAGTAAAAAGCAACCCTCTCCAAATCTTAGCAGAATACAAGAATCTAAAGAGAAATCAAGGAGAGAGTGTCCATTACTACTCTACTATATTTAACAGTGTCTACAACGCTCTCCCACCACACATGAAACCTCTCCAAGGAATGGCCCTAGTGAAATACCTTGAAGGCTTTGATGCTGATATGGCCTACCAACTTAGGGAAAGAGATTATGACACATTAGAAGACATGCAGAAAGGAGCAGTGAGTGTAGAGGCAAACCTGATTGAAAAAAGAGCTACAATGAGGGCTAAAAAGAAGGTAACCTATAGGGATGACAACATAGCTTCTTCATCTAATCCCAAATATGATAGTCTAGCCAAAAACCTGGAGAGGATGGAAAGAATGATGGAGAAAATGGTAATCCAAGTCAACAATCAAAACAGAAACCAAAATCAAAACCAAAACCAAAATTTTAGGAGAAACAACCCCCCAAATAGACAAAGGGAATCTGATAAACAAGTCATACCTCCATTCCAAGAGAACTTCCTTGATGAGGATGAAGGAATAATAGAAGAATCAGAGGGAATTACCATAAACATGGTGGAAGTAGATAACCAGGATCACACCCTTTCTACAGAGGATAACCAGACCTCATACTCACATTGGGATGAGGAAGGGTTAGAATATGAAGATTATAGGTTGGGATTCGAAAATTCCATCATGCAGGTCCAAGAACAATATGATCTCAGAAGCAAGAAGAACATAGAAACTCCCAAACCCAAAGCCTCTGAAATCACCATCAAGAAAATACCTGAGAAAACTCCTAAAGTGACTGCTGAAAGTAACAAATCAGCAGCTGAAAGTTCTGGAAGAAGCAAAGAAAAAGACATCCAAACTACTGATAAACCAAGTCAAGAAACTAGCAGCACTAGCATTGCAGCTAATGCTCCTGACAAAACAGCTTCAAACATTGTACATAATGAGAGTCAGCAAGCTGATTCTGCCAATAAAACAGTGAGCAGTAAAACAGAATTGAACCTTTCAAAAATTCAGTCTCCTTTCAATTTGGAAAGTGAGATAGCCAAAATCAAAATTTATGTTCCTCTCACTGATTTAGCTACTCAGGATGTGCATAAAGGTCAAATTTTGAAAGCTTTAAACTCAGGAGAAAACAATGACACTGTCAATTTGAATGATGATCAACCAACTCTTTTGTTTGGCCCAAAAATTGAAGGGAAATTTCAGGAAGGGGTGATACCTCCTTTCTATGTCAGCCTCAATATCCATGACAATATCCTGCATAATGCTATGCATGATTCTGGGGCTTCACACAACCTTATGCCAAAAGTGATTATGGAGAAGCTAGGCCTAGAAATAACCAGACCTTATAAGGATTTATATTCCTTTTACTCTAGCAGAGTGAAGTGCCTTGGCCTAATCAAAGATCTCTGTGTAAATTTGACTCAAATCCCAGCCAAGTGTATGGTTATGGATGTTGTAGTGGTAGATGTACCTCCTAAGTATGGCATGTTGTTGTCAAGATCATGGGGTGCTAATCTGCAAGGTACAATGCAGATGGACGGGTCATATGCCACAATCCCTATCTTTAGCCAGCTTATAAGATTGTATAGGGAGGCACACATGAATTTTATGGTTAGCAGCCCTGAGAAACCTGAAAATTCACCTCTCTACTGTGTCCACACAAATCTGGACTCTTTTATCCTCTACAATGATGAATTCATAGATGAGCCAGAGCTAGAAAACATAAATGCAAATAACATAGTAGAAGCCACAAATTCGAACATAATGGAAACTCTAGAAATAGAGGAAAACGAGAGAGAAGCCCTTGAACAGTGTGCTGAATCAAAAAATAAAAGTGAACAAAACCAATATTGCAAATAGAAAATTATTCATCACTCTGAACTCCATGAAAGTCCTAAAGAACATAACATGACACTACACAATCGTGAACATAGCATTAGGGATGAAACTGATAACAATTCTGCAAATAATCCCTTATGGAAAATGAACTTTGATGGATCTTGCACTAGAAAGAATGCAGGAGCTGGGGTATGGTTGCACAACACTGAAAGAAACTATACTGAGAGCCATGCCTTCAAACTAGACTTTAAATGCACAAACAACATTGCAGAGTATGAGGCTCTCATCCTAGGATTGAATCTATTGAACAAACTAGGAGCCCAAAGGATAGTTGTACATGGGGACTCTGAGTTAGTCATCAAACAACTGAATGGAGAATACACTGCAAAGCATCCTAGATTAAGGGCATACAGAAATGATGCTATGGGTTTTCTGAAAATGTTTATAGAATATGAACTTGTGTTTGTTCCCAGGAGTCAAAACATTATTGCGAATGGATTGGCCTGCGTGGCTAGTTCATATCAAAAATCACCTAGTGACAAACATGTCATTATTCAAACAAAATATAGACCTGCAGTGCCAGATAATGAGAAATATTGGCAGGTCTTTGAGGGTGACAAACAGATAGAGGATTTATTGCTTTGCAGGAATGAGTTTGAAATACCTAATTCAGACTCTAAATCCGATGAAAACTGTGTAGATAAAGAGCCCCCTGATGAAGAAAAACCATCCCCCAATGTAGAAATAAACATGTTGAACAAAGAATTTGAAAAGCAAACTAAAGAATACACGAAAACAGAAAAAGAAGACATAGAGGTGTTGCAGTCCAAAGATAAAAACATACCCAGAGGATTAGCACCCCTATAGGACCTTTTCGACTTTAATGATGTGGCAAAGAAACCCACTATAGAACACACTGAATCAGATGTTGAATAATGTAATATAGGCACTAAAGATAAGCCTAAGATGATTAAATTGGCCAAAACTTTGCCAGCGCACATCAAAAAGAAATACATTGATTTATTTAAAGAGTTTGTTGATGTGTTTGCTTGGAGCTATGAGGACTTAAAATCCTATGACACAGGGATTATCCAACATAAAATCCCATTGAAACAAAACCAAAAACCTTTTAGGCAAAAACTACGCAGAATTAACCCAGTACAACTTCCTCTAGTGGAAAAGGAAATCAAGAAAATGTATGAGGCAGGAATCATAGTGCCTGTAAGGTTTTCTGATTGGGTATCTAACCTAGTGGCCATAAGGAAAAAGACAGGGGAAATCAGACTGTGCATTGATTTTAGAAACCTTAACAGAGCCTCCCTAAAGGAAAATTACCCTTTAACTAAAATGGAACACATCCTACAAAGGGTAGTTGGTGCAAAGATGATTTTTCTATTAGGTGGTTTCTCAGGGTATAACCAGGTCTTAGTACTCCTAGAAGATCAACTAAAAACAGCCTTCACCACTCCATGGGGCACTTTCATGTACGTGAAAATTCCTTTTGGACTGATGAACGCTGGTGCGACCTTCCAAAGAGCTATGGACATCGCATTTTCAGAGGAAATAGGGCACTTCATCGTGATCTACCTTGATGACATAACAGTCTATTCCAAAACTGATGAAGAGCACCTTAAACATATGAGAAAGGTGTTTGAGAAATGTATAAGGTTTGGGCTATCTTTAAATCCCAAAAAGACAGTATTCGGGCTTTAGGAAGGTAAGCTTCTTGGCCATATTATATCAGAAAAAGGGATTAAAATAGACCCAAAAAGAGTTGAGGGAATACTGCAGATTAGCCACCCAAGAAACATAAAGGAATTGCAATCCTTTATTGGGAAAATTAACTTCTTAAGGAGGTTTATTCCCAACTTAGCAGAACTCCTAAGAGATATGACAAACATGCTTAAGAAAGAAGTAGGAGTTAAATGGACTCTAGAGGCCAAAAAATCCTTCGAACTGGTAAATACCTTACCCGAGCACTGATCCTAATCAGCCCAGATTTCACAAAGGATTTCTTTATATTCTCCTTTGCGTCAGATCATACCATGGCCGCTGTCCGGTTGCAGAAACATCGAGAGGGACAGGAGCAGCCGGCTGCTTTTTTTAGCAAAGCGCTAAGAGATGCTCCCTTGAAATATAATATAATGGAAAAACAGGCTTATGCTTTGGTAAAGGCCTTAAAAGATTTCAAGGTGTATATTCTTCATTCTCACATCATTGCTTATGTGCCTAACATAGTGGTGAAAGATATTTTGTCACAAGATCCAGATGGAAAACGAGGTAAATTGATTGCAGTGATATTAGAGTATGATCTGGAGATCAAACCCACAAAACTCATCAAGGGTCAAGGCTTGGCACAATTAATAGTTGACTCTAATCTACAAGCCCTTGACATAAACATTGTAGATGCCTTGGATGAGCATGAAGGACTGCCTGCTCCTACTATTGAAGAACAATTCCAAAACTCACCTTGGTATGCTAACATCTTGTATGTACTTACAAATCTTAATGCTCCTCCTGATTTATTAAAGACAAAAGCAAGGTTTTTGAAGTTAAAGGCTAGAAATTATTGCATTTTAAATGAATTTTTATATTGGAAAAACGCAAATGGTTTGTTGCTTAAATGTCTTCTTGAAGTTGATGCAGATAGGGTCAAACATGAGTTCCATGAAGGAGAGTGTGGAGGTCATTTATACTGGAAAACCACAGCCAAAAAAATCCTTAGGGTTGGCTTTTACTGGCCCACACTTTTCCAAGATGTACATAAAATGATAGTTTCCTGCCATAAGTAACAAATCTTTGAGGGCAAAAGAAAACTCCTCCCTTTACCATTACAACCCATCACTGTTGAAAGTCGCTATAGGTAGCACCTTGGGTTGTTGGTTATCGTATATCCCTCTCAGGGCTTTCCGGTGCCCGAGGCAGACAGTAAGATTAGCTGTATAGTTCACAAAGATGGCATATACATGTTCATATTAACTTAAAACCACTTGATAGAATAAGATAGAATATTACCTCTTTAATGATCTTGGAGTCCTTTGGAGAGCACTAGGCAGCGAAGCAGTGGTTCTTCTTCACCGGCTCCAAATCTTGGTCCTGCAATCAATCAAAGCACCCGTGTAATTTCTAACATAACATACATTTTCTATCAATTAAGCCAATATATAATAAACATTTAAACTATTCACATCTAAGCCATTCATCTCATGCTATATAAGTGATTAAATAATAATGACGATATCAACGCATAGAATGGACAAAACAGATACAATTCTATTGATTTATAAAAAGGAGGATTACAACCGTCGGTTGCACCAAGCCCTCCTCAGCCTTCCAATCTCTCTATCTCTCAAAGTGGTGATGTCTTGATCAACAAGTTCTCAATGAACCTCTTTGACCTTTGACCTTCACACTACAACAATGATCTCTACTTCACAAGTATTCGAAAACTTGACAATCCTTCGACCTTGAACCAAGAGCCTTCAACTCCATTTTATAGGAGATGGAGAGAGCAATCATTGCCCTTCTCTTTCTACCAGTCCTTGAATAGAAAAAACCAAGATGTTTCTCCAACCTCCATGCTTTTGCCTTCTTTGAGAGTTTAGTTGTTTATGGAAATGCCTAATAAGAGTTAGTGCTTTGTAGTTTCCTTTTTGTACTGACTCTCTTGTGAGAAAAAGCTGGAGATTCAAATCATTCTCCGCGGGTTTTTCCCGTTTCAAACTTAAAACATGGGTAACAATTCCCTCTAGTGTAAACAGAGTGTTTCCCTAGCCACTAACATGGTCTGTTCATCGATCAACTGCGTTATAACGCTCTTGTGTTGTTATAGATAGGCATTACCTTGGCAGAAATAGGTTTAATTTAGGTCTTTGTATTCCTTCCATATTTGTCTTCTCCTCTGAGCTGATGAGGAGGTATTTTGACTTGTAACAGATGCCCCCTAAAGTGTGAGGTCAGAGACGAAGACGATGGCCGAAATACTTTACAATGTGTGTAGAGATAAAGAGATTGAAAGACTGAGGAAAACCTGAAACAACAACATATGTCAGAAAATATAGTATATGCCTTGAGTCGGGCATTCCCATGCTCAGTAGCTTAAACAACATGATTTCTCTAGAATAGAGATATGAAGAATCTGTCCACCAATAAGCACAATGTGGAAGTGTCTATCATAATGAGATCAGGCTGAAGAAACTGTCTCCATAAACAATATCGCAACTTGGGGAAGGAAACACAACTTTAATGATGTAGCCTTTGCCCCAAGGTCTTGACCACCGATTCACTTAAACTGCATATTTCTCAACATGTGAATGAAGGAGTTGTCGTCGAACATGTGAGAAATCGTCTGATTACCAGTCAATAATGAAAACTGTTAACAAACGCGAAGGTGGCCACCGATAATGATGATGGTCCCTAAGATGCCCAGTACAATCTAGCGAGTGTGAATAAAAGGAGTTGAAGTCGAACACTCATAGAATCATTCGACCAAGAGCCAATGATGAAGACCCTTGATCAAACACAAGACTACCTGCCACTGATGTCTGCAAGTATCTGGGTACTGATGGGTTTCTGGATCAACTTCCTAGATAAGGTGTTGAAGTCGATAGGAAGTGATCTGTTGAAAGGTAGGCACTGAGGCGTCCTACATCAGTCAACACGAAACGGAAACCAATTGATTTTGTTTATGATTTGAGATAAGGAAGAGTAAATGGGAACGTCAGACGACAAATAATTTCTGGCATAATGAACGGTTTGGTTGATAACAGGAGCAGTAGATAGCGAGATCTGCTTGAACAATAGAAGGCACTCTAGCAGGGTACTAGGCAGCTGAAGCGTGTTGAACACAAAAGAGTGTGTTAGGATTTTACCGGTGCAGGGACACTGGGAAATGAAGGCTAATACTCATATATGGTAGGGTTCGGCTAACTGCGAAAGAGTTTTCTGGGAAGTGCCATGTTCAAGAATTTTGCTGCCAAATCGACCTTTCTAAAATTTAATACAGGTAGTATCCATTTTGTCCAAATTTTTCCCCGTCTGATTAAGTTTAACGATTCCAGACGAGTAAACTAGGTGAATTTTTCATATTTAGAGAGTCTAAAAAATATCATAAAAGACAATTTTGTGCCCCGTCTGATTAGGTTTAACGAGTCCAGACGAGTAAAATCAGTGAATTTTTCATTTTTAGAGAGTCTGAAAAAATACTTCATAAGACGGCTCCATTGTGTACTTTTTCATGTCCAGACAACCAAATACGGAAAAGAGGTCATAGTAAGCCGGAAATGGTCATTTCACAAGTTTATTCATCAATATTTAAAAGTGAGAAATCTATGTTCGATGGACGTCTACCTCATTTTGTTATGAGTACGAGGAGACGGAGTAAACTCAGTACTCTTTGTGAAATTTTAATGAGTTCAACAAAGAAAAACTCGGTGCCCTCCGTGGAATTTTAACGAGTCATGCGGAGAAAACTCGATTACCTCCGTGAAATTTTAACGAGTCACGCGGAGAAAACTCGATTACCTCCGTGAAATTTTAACGAGTCACACGGAGAAAACTCGGTTACTTTTTCGGTTTAAAGAGCTTTGAAAAAGAGGGAAAATAATGGCTCCTTACTCTCTGTCATGGTAGTTTAACAAGCCCGACAAATTCAACTCGGGGGTTTTTCAATTTTATGAGCGAGAAAAAGATTCCTAAAAATAAAGCTCAGTGATTCTTCATAGTTTTAACGAGTCTGAAGAAGAGAACTCTAGGTTTTTTGGAATAACGAGAAAGAAAAAGACCATACAAAAAGAATGCTCGATATCAACTTCGTATAAGTTTAACGAGTCCGAAGAAGGGAACTCGAGGTTTTTCAGATTAACGAGCAAGAAAAATACCGTAAAAAGAATGCTTGATAAAACATGAGTATTTCTGCACATAAATCTTGATCACTCATCAGAACATCAGTACCAAATCTCAAGAGTTGCGACACATGCGCAGCAAGAATTCATGGCTTTTGCCGACTAGCTTAAGAGAGTCATGCTCCAAAATTGGCTATAAGAAGGTTGGAAGGCCTTCATTTTCACTGTTTGGAGTGCTGTGAAGAAGCTCTAGGGTGAAAAGGGGTGAAATCTTCAGCTGACTATTACGGTCAATCCGGGCAATGGTTTTCCTTCCCGTGAGATCTAGGTAAGAGCTAGAACCTCCTGCTATCATTTAATTGTCTTTTTGTTACTTTTTGCTGGTTCAAAATGGCAAATTTGTGATGCCCTAAAAAAATTTTGCGCCTAACGCGGGCCATTAGTGTTATAGGTGCATTAAACACATAACCCGTGAGGGGATGCTGTGTTAGCACGCTCTGTTTTATACTAGGGCCCGTGTTAGGCGCACCGTGTTTTTTAGCAACTCGTTTTTTACTATTTTGAAGTGGACCAGGCAAGTTTTGATTGGTTGAAAACATTGCATTTGCAGGTATTCAGCTATTAATAATGAGTATCTGGCGAGAGAGAGAACATGAACGGGAAGAACGAGAGATGGTGATGGATGCTGCAAGCTTGATGGCTCTCCGCAGATGCGGATTACTAAAATATGCCCGCTTAGAACTGATGAGGGGTCAAGAGGACCTCCTGAGGTGGCTAATCCAGCAATGGGATGAGCGGCACCATGTCTTTCGGATTGGGGGTAATGAGCTCTCAATCAAAAAGGATGATCTGTACTTTTTTACCAGCCTATCATGCCGTGGGCCAAGGCCCAACTTGACAGGATCTAGAGCTGACCCACGTTCCACTGCTGATCTGATTCGTGCACATTGCATACGTGACACTCAAGCTATGAGCAACCGGGTACCGATTGCACAGGTGGCTTTGAGACCATTGAGGTCTATCTTATGGATGATTTTTCACTTGGCAGGTGCCAAGAGTTAGCATGTGGCCACCAAGGCCCAGCCCTTGCAGCCTTGGACTCGTATGCACCGTGCTTTTGGATCGGTGTGATGGAGTTGAATGCTGTGTCCGAGTGGTAGCTATCGTATGGGTGACCCATACCCCATAGAGTCAAATGCATGGACCACTTGTTTCTTCTTACCGGAGGGATACCATTGATGAGACCCAGATCGTACAAGTTTTGGGCTCACGGCGCAGCCGAGGTGCCTTGCAAGCAACTTTGCTTCCTCGCACCGGGAGAGGTCCCCGCTCCGCCATCGCTTGATGATTGATTTTTCGATTGACAACCCGTTATGATTATCATGATCGAGGATTATCCCTAAGGCAAGGATGGAAAACTCTCATGTGCGATCCGTAGTTAGTACCGTATCCTCGGTACCCGCGGGGGGACTCGATGGCAAGAAAGAAAAGATCATTGTACTTCAAAAAGAAGTACTTTGTTTTTGTCTTTTGAATGTTTATGCAATTTTTTTGTTGAAATAGGGTGAAAATTATGTTTTTACATGAAGCTTTTGTTTGCTTGAGACATATGTGGCACCTGTCGGGCCAATTGGGGCCCCTCGCTATGCACAATGAGGACTGCAGCTACCTGGGGCTGGCGCACCAGCAAAGGATGCAGAAGTCGCCGAGGATGATGATGCCCAGGTTTTACATGAACTCTCTAGAAACCTGGATGGTCTTAGTATGGGTATACCACCCCTTCCTATGCAGGAGGTTCCAGTTCGTCTACAGCAGCATATTGTAGGTGTGCCGAAGAGATACCTGGTGCCTCTGAGGAGGATAGCCAGAACAGTTGTATGCTACCATGATCATCAGGACTAGGTGGCAGAGCGGATGTATTAATGTCAGAGTGTGGCTTAGTATAGCCAAATTTTTGTAAAAAACCCAAGTTTTGGAAGATTTTTTGATGTTACTATTGTACTGGACATGACATATATCTTGTTAAACACCATGTTAAACACACACATGGCATGATAAAGATAAACACACGCACACAAGAGAGACCAACAACACACAATGAAGGATAAGCGTGAAGCTTTCTTATTTTCCATTATACAAAGATGTACATTTATAGTACAATGGTGTGACTCTTGGTTTCACATTCCAAGGTCACTTGGACTCCATTGTGACTTTTCGCATTCCACACCTACCCATGTAGGATTAGGTGTTCCAACATCCCCCCTTAATCCGAAGGGGTATGTGTGAGTCCAAAAAGAGTTGTAATACAAATCTGCAAAGTATACATGGCAGCACTTGGGCTGAATCAACTCTCTAAAATGTTGGAAAAAAAAGGTGGTTTAAGGATGACCACCAACACTGGAACGCAAAACTTTTTGCAGTTCCCGGAACTCTTCCAAAACTGGCAAGAAGCTGAAGGCTTCTGCTAGAGGAATTGTCCCTCATAAAAAAGGGAGACCTTCAACCTAAAAGAAGGGAGGTCTACTACCTGTGATGGTTTTAGGATTACCAACAACTCTGAAATGCTTGAAGCATTTCCTGGAACTCAACCAAAGCTGGCAAGAAGCTGAAGGCTTCTGCTAGAGGAAGTGTTCCTCATATATGAGGGACCAACCTAAAAGAGGGGAGTGGCTCATCGGGTCATGATGGGTTTAGGTTATCCATCAACCAAAGATGATGGTTTAAGGTTGTCCACCAACCGAAGGCATGCTCATGGGCATCCGTGTCTCCGGCTACATCTTCCGGGACCTTAAATGACGACTGTGGGCTCAGCGCGCTGAACCATCGTAACTTCCGGCTACAAATCGAACCGAATGAGAAAGGATGAGTTGTGGCTTAGGCTCGCTTGATCTGACGTCGAAGCTTGTACATGACCACCATTTTCCCCCCTGTCAGGGACAAGGTGAGATGATGGCGAAAACTCAACTGCAAGTTTTCTCAATATTCTTGAACAAGTTCTAACATGTGTCGTAAACATCTTCTTGGCTGCTGATGCCCATTGCCAAGAAGCGATCCATCCAAGATGAATCTTGGTTCTTGCAGGAGGCTTGTGTCTGAATCATCTGTCTGAAGAATGGGTGTGCCGACCACAGTGCTTGCATGGATGAATATCAAAACAATGATCTTTCATATGGCCAACTCGATCACAGTGTTGGCATTTCTCAATCTATTGTTGTTGTGGAACAGGATCTGGAACAGCTGCAGGTGAACTGTCATACAAGAATCCGACACTCTGAAATATGATGGGCTTGGTGTAGTCTGGAATATGAAAGGACACATCCTTGTCATATCCAAGACTAGTTCGGTGCTTGTTGTGGACAAGCTCTTCCCAAGGTCTGATGATGGGCTTGAGAAGTGCAGGTTGAACTGCTGCATCTGCATGTACATCTGCTCTAGTACAAGGAGGTGAATGTGGATCAACTGCAACTTTATCTTCTTTCTTCTGATGAGAGTCTTTCACAATCTTCTGAACAGAAACAGGTTCAGAATGGTGACTCTTTTGCTGAATTTCGTCTTGCTGAAGCTGAGTTTCCAACTGCAAAAACTCAATCTTTTCTTGTGCATCTTGCAAACAAATTTGAATGTTACAAAGAGAATTTTTGCTCATTTTTATCACATCATCAACATTGGAATGAATGAGGTTTTTCAACAACTCTAATGCCTCATTGATTTTGTTGGAAATATTGTCATTGATGGCAAAGGAGGCAAAGAAGACAAGAGTCAAAGTTAAAGAAGCGTATTCTGTTATATCAAGCGAAAGAAAGGCGTTAAGGCACATAGAAAACAAAGGCAGCAGACAAATCAGAAGCAAGAGATACAGAGAAGGAGTCCACTGTGATGCAACATGGTAATGAAAATGTATGCGATGATGCGATAAATTTACATGTGTAATGCGGGCGTGTGCGATCGCATACTAAATTTTCCAGGAAACAAAAGGAATAGAAGAAAGTGATACAAGTAATGAAGATACGATGTGATGCGGACAGTGCCTGCGATGCGTACGCATATGCACACGTATATCGCAATCGGTGAAACAGAAAAGGAATAGGCGATGCGATGCAAGTGCTTTATTATAATGTTCCACTTCCAAAGGTGTAATTCAGTACTTTATAGTGTAATTCGATGTATTGCCGAAACTTTTACAAAGGTATTAACGCTATGGACCAGTTAAACAATCAAAGGAAATTAGAGTGGGACCCAATATTAAAGGTGGATCATGCAATGGTTTATGTTGTAAACCAAGGTCGGAGTTTCGTATAAAATTCAATGGAAAATGAACATAACTCAATGTGTTAATAAAAGACCGGAACCCTGCGTAGAAGAGCGGAACCGTGACCAGATGAACAGTGACGGCAGTTTATGGTTTTCATCGCACCACCTTTACACGGTGGGCGGTATTTGAGGAGTTGGGAGCGATTCCATAGATCATTCGACATGTGGCAAGGTGGACCCACGAAAAACCGCCTCCCATTGCGCGCCATCGCGCATTATTCATCGACCAAAGACGCGGAGCGATATTGACACAAGCCGTCGATCTAGAGGGAAGCGATCTGACGATGGTCACTTGCTATAGATGCGCGAAGGTTACCCAAGGTACGGCGCGCTATCGCGCGTTATTGTCCGTGCAAGTTGCCCGAGCGATATCCGTTGGATCATCAGAAGCCGTGCGATGTGATGTCTGCCGTTGGATGTGGTAGATTGTTAGCGCTGGGCTCCAGTTTAATTTATATTGCGCGCTGTTAAGGTCTGTGGGTTTAACAAAGGTACGTTATAAGTGGCTCAATTGATTTAAAGCTCGAGATATATATTCAAAATTCCCAAGGTCTGAACATTTGAGTAAGCATTATATATTTAAGCGGGGAATGTAATATAATTTGATGTTTTAAAGGTTATATAACAGTGACCATATTTATGATGGGCGCAAAACAAAAGCTATAGTTTATTAATAGTTTGAATCGGGAGTATGCATACGTGACTATATATATTGTGCTAAAGTCGAAACATATATGTAATAAGATTGGGTTTACTACAAAAGCCTGAAAATTGGGTTTATTACAAGAGCCTGCAAGAACGAAAGAACTAGAGACAGCGGCAAAAATATGGTACAAAAGAAAAATGAATTGAAATTGTAATGTGAGCTTCAAGCAATTATGCTTAAAATCATGTATGAACAGAGAATGTAGACAGGTAGCCCGAGAACAGAGATGGTAATGCACTCAAGTACAGTGAATAGATAAATAAACACAGAGGTGAACCAAGATATATAGAACAGCCACTCAACAGTAGTAGAAGAGACAAATCCAGTAAAGCCAAGGTTCAGAAAAGGCGCTGAGTGGTATTGAAATGCATAACTGAAAATGTAAATATTTTTCTTTATATTGTTTGTGATGCAAAGGCAAGTATCCTAAGGAAAAGACAAAATTCCACTGTAGCATGGAAATTTGTACATATTGTTATAATTTTAAAAATGAGTTGGATAAAGGAATGAGAAGACAGAAGCCAAAGAGTCATGATTGTTCACTCCAAATTCTTTATGAAATACAAACAGTCATGTGAGGAACTCTATATATAATATCACATTGATATGCACATTAGAGATTAGAGAGAGTAAATCTAGAGAAGGCAGAATATAGAAGTGTGAGGCAGAGAAGATTAAGAGAAGAAGAGCAGAAAGAGAAGCTACAGAACAGAGCTGATATCTGAGGTAAATCAGCAAACATTCAGTTTGATAAATTGAGGAAGTTGGAGCTTCCCTATCAAGTTGCAGCTTGATAGCCGTTAGTTGTAGCTGACTGAGGTTGGAGCCTCCTGTAGGTTGGTGCCTGCAGAAAATTGAAGGGAGTTGGTGCTTCCTTGCAAGTTGTAGCTTGCAGAATTGAGGTAGGAGCCTCCTGTAGTTTGGTGCCTGCAGAAAAACAGTGGTGAGAGGGAGTTGGATCTTGCCTTTGCATCACAACAATAATAAGATGTGGTTTTCTCCCTTTATGGGTTTCCACTTACATCTGCTGTCTCTATGTGTGTTTCTTATGTGTTGATGTGATTCTTTCAATCTTCTTAATTGTTTGCTGCTCTCAACATAAGTATGGTGTCACATTAATTTAATATTAGCTGCAACATTTTAAGACTATTCACATAGTAAGCTATAAATAAGTTTGGTGAAAATTTGAAAAGGCTTATGTATGTATTAAACTGATTCACCCCCCCCCCTCCCCTCTCAAATAATTAAAGAGTCAACAGATTTAGCCATTTCAACAACTTAGGCTCAAAAATTAAAAGGGTGTCGGCTTCAACCGAAAATGCACCCGTTTACAATGTGATTCAACAAATACAAATGACTCCAAGGAATTCTCAAAGTACAAAATCTGCTCCTCAAATGATGGAGGGCAATCAACAATTTTTCAACAACTCAACTAATGATTGCAACTATGGGGAAGATGCAAATTCCACTCACAATACAATGTCAATATCTCTGCAAAAATATTTTATAAATGTGCAGCTGAAAACACTTGTGTAAGAGGCCTTTAAGGTAGCTGAATTTTCCTTCAAAGAGCTATTTTGCACCAATAACAACTCGTCTTCAAATGTCAATTTCTTCATAAAATCACCCTTATGCCACAAATCACACAATGTCAAATCTGCAATTTTCTCTATATATTCAGTCCATCTTCTCTTCATTTACTGATGTTCATATTCTCTCTCTGATCTTCCTCTCTTCCTCTCTCTCTCGCCGGTTTTTTCGTTAATTAATTAAAAATTAATTGAGATTTAATTAAAAAATGGGAAGGAGGGATTGGTAGTAAAAATGAGGAGGGGGATTTTTATTAACAAAAGGAATTAATTTAAAAGGATTGTGGAGAGGTATTATATAGAAGGGGAAGTAATATTAAAAACAGAGGAGATATTATAAGGAGGGGTTTACAAATGAGGAGGGGAACGAATTTAAAAAGGAGAGGGGAGATTTTAATTTGTGGGAGGTATTATATGGGAGGGAAAGGGGGATATTAAAAAATTTTGAAAATTTTAAAAGGCTGACTTAAAAAAATTTAAAAGGCTGAGCAAATCGTTGGGAAGGCCAAGTTGGAAGGGAGAAGAATGGCGTAGTGTGGATGTTGTGATAAAGGGATTGATTAAAAATTAAAACAAAGCGCTGTAGCATGAGGGCGTTTGCAGTGGGAGAGGGAACATGGCTAGAGGGGGTAGCGTAGAGCGTAGGGGCGGACGGGGTAGAGCGTGGTTAGGGTAGCAAGTGAACAAGGGGGCATATGGAGGATAGTAGCAGAAAGGGTAGGGTGGTTAAGCCGGAGTGGAGAGGGGTAGAGAGGCATAGGGAGAGAGGATTCGTGGGTGTTAGGGGGTGGTAGGGGGCTGCGTTAGGCCAAGAGGGAGGCAGCATAAGGCAGGTGGGAGTTAGAAGGGGAGGAATGGGAGTGTATCTCGAGGGAGAGGGGGTAGGGTATCAAGTAGGGAGAGTTGAGTGTTGAGATTAGGGAGTGTTGCATGAATGAGTAGAGGCGGCTTAGGAGGCATGTGAGTGAGGTCGAGGGAGGGGTTAAGGAAAGTGTAGCGCCGTTGTATGAGTTGGGGGGAGCACCGTTAAAGGAGTGTATGAGATGGAGTTGTATGGGGTCAAGGGTCAAGCAAAAATATTTTTATTTTTATTTTTATTTTTATTTTTTATTTTTTTCCAAAGAAAGAGAGAAAGAGACAGGAAATCATCGAAAATTGGTAGCAGAGGACAATTTTTAAAATGCAATAAACTCGTAATTTGAAGGTATCGTTAAAATGTTTCTTAAATTGCATCTTTTCACAGAGATTTCAAAGAGGCAGTGCGTAAATTTACAGAGATTTTTTAACAAAAACTTAATTTTCCATAAATCCACTTTGAACAATTTTCCAGCAGCTCTTCAATGCAGAAATTAAGAGTACTCAGAAATATTTTTCAGGAAATGTGGCATAATTTCGCCAGTAAAAACTCACAAATTTTTCTAATAAAAACCAGAAACTTCTTCAGAAACCTTCTTTAAACTATTTTCCAGCAGCTCAAAATGGTGCAGAATTTAAAATGCAGAAATTGCAGGAAGAAATCAACCTTCAGATGTGCAGTGCTGCTCTTCTCTAAGATGAAATTTCTGAATGTTGCCACGGATTTTGAATGCTGCTCTTTATTCAATTTTTTTTTCTGAATGTGGCAAAATGACTGCTGCAGAAACTCTGAGTGCTGCAAAAATGTCAAGAATTTTTGCAGATATGCACAGGCCATAAACACAAATGGCTCACTCAATTTGGAGCAGGGCCAACAATCGCCCGCTCTGATACCATGTTAAACACCATGTTGAAGCACACACATGGTGTATGAGGAAGATAAACACACACACACAAGAGACTCAACACAATGAAAGATAAGCGTGAGGCTTTCTTATTTTCCATTATACAAAGATGTACATTTATAGTACAATGGTGTGACTCTTGGTTTCACATTCCAAGGTCACTTGGACTCCATTGTGACTTTTCGCATTCCAAACCTACCCATAGAGGATTAGGTGTTCCAAACACATATATACATACACATTTTCGTGATTTTGTGTTTTAAATTTTTTATGTATTTTTAATGGGATAAAAATAGATATACTCATGAGTAAATATTTTATAGTAAATGTGAAAAATGCCAATCTAACACATAATTTTCCAAAGAATCGGCTAATGCATTAAATTCTCTAGGAATGTGCTCAAATGTAATTGTTTGAAAATGACGTTCTAAAAGTCTCACCCTTAAAAAATAACGTAACAAAAAAGGAATCTAACTTCATAATGATGAGTTGGGAATCTAACCTGACCACTAAATTGGAGATGTCACGAGATGCCGCTTCTGTGATGAGTTGGATCACTGACATGTACTTGGCAACATTATTGATGGCACTACCCAGGAAGATTCCCCCAGAACCAAGAAGGTCTGACTCAGGAGTGTAGAGAACCTAAGCAGCTGAAGCAATGCATTTGGTGTGACGACTAGCACCGTCCGCATATCCGATGTATGATAAGGAGGGTGACGACATCTGTGTGAAAGAAAAATATTATACATGAGAAAAACACCTTGAAAACCAAAAAATATCTAGAAGCATCAAAACAATAGGCAAAACTTATATACATAAAATTACAAAGCATATGCCTAGTGCGAAACTAGGCAAAATACTTCTTTAGATAGAGCCCGTTGCGGGGCTCTGTGAGTGGAATTCCATTACAATCCTGAAGTTCGTAAGCCCCTTTTGAGAGGACTTTAGTGACGATGTAAGGACCAAGCCATAATGGTTGGAGTGTTCCTGCCCCCAAGAGGTCATGTTTCTGATCATAAAGTAGAACAAGATTGCCCTCTTGGAAAGAATGAGGCTTGATAGATTTGTCGTATTGAGCTTTGACTCGGTGTTGGTGAGCTTCGAGTGCTAGTGCAGCATCTCGACGAGTTTCGTCTAAATGATCAAGTGAGAGCAGACGCTCTTCTGTGGTGGTGGTGCCAGGCAGGAGTTCAATGGCGAGTTTGAGTGATGGAATTTTGCACTCGATTGGAAGTACTGCCTCTAGGCCGAATGCAAGTTGGAATGGCATGAAACTTGTGGCAGTTTTGACTAACGTTCGGTATGCCCATAATGTGAAATACAACTTCTGATGCCATGTGGTTTTATGATTTCCGACCAATCGACGAATCATGGATTTGAGGATGCCATTTACGGCTTCAACTTGGCCATTAGCTTGAGGATAATAAGATGAAGATTGATCTTGACGGAAACCTAGCATGGATGTTAATTCGGTCATCATATGATTCTGAAAGTGGGATCCATGATCTGTGACAATCGATAGGGGTACGCCTAACCGACAGATTACCTGATTGAACAGGAAGAGAGTGGCGGTTTTGCCATCGGCCTTGAAAGCGGGAATGGCTTTTGCCCATTTCGTAAAATAGTCGACCACAACCACGATGTAGTTATGTCCATTTTCCGAAGTGGGATTGCAGGTGACGAAGTCAATTCGCCATTTAGCGAAAGGACCAATGGAGATAACTGGATGAAGGTGGGCAGGATGAGCGCACATTTTCCTTGTGAAAATTTGACATGGATGGCACTTCTGGACCGCTGCAATGTAGTCTTTAAACAAAGTGGGCCAATAGTAACCTGCGCGTAAGATTTGTTGAGCAGTAGCTATGCCCAAAAGATGACCACTGCATGCCCCTGCGTGGTAGTCATTCAAAACGTGTTCCACCTCATTGAAAGTGAGACAAAGTCGGAGAATAGTATCAACCCCACGACGATATAATGTATCGTTTAGCACAAGGTAGTGCTTTGCTTGGTGGCGGATACGACGACGGTCGTCAGACATGACAGTTGGGTGGAAGCGTTGGGTTTGTAGGTAGACTAAAATGTCTCCATACCATGGGTCCGAAGAATCGACCAAGTATACAGATTCATCAGGAAATGGATCATGAGCTACTTTTGTTGGGTTGATTCTGGGAAGGTCCGATAATAATTCAGCAAAGACGAGGGATTTATTTGCTTTGGCAGCTGTGAATACCAAATCAAATTGTTGGAGGATGATGATCCATTTGGAATATTTTCCTCCAATAATTTGTCTAGACAAGATATGTCACATGGGGTTCTCCAAAGCAATAACCATAGTTTGTTGCAGCAATATATAATGTCGGAGTCGGGTGACGGCGAAAACTACTGCCAGAGAAAGTTTCTCCACATGTGAATAACGTAATTCCGGTCTGATTAGACCTTTGGACAAATAGTATATCACATGTTCACTGTCGTCACTGTGAACTTGAACCAAAACCATTCCAAGTGAGGATGGTGAGGCTGCCAGGTAGAGGAGAAATTCGCGTGAGTAGTTGGGGGCACTAAGGAGTGGGGTTGAAACAAGTGCATGTTTTAAAGCATCAAATGACCTTTGAGCTTGGTCATCCCACAAGTATAGTGTTCCTTTCTTCAATAATCAGGAATAACCTTTCGCTATTATCTCGATAGTTAATGATGAATCTAAAGAAGTATGAATCTTTCGTCAGAACAAAAATATCACTTTAGATACGCATAACAAATAGCCCTAACATCGATTATGGCTGCAAAATATCTTTAAGTTTGCTGCAAAAATTCAGATCTAAGCATAAAATATATTAAACAGATAAAATACAATATGGCTCCATGCATTCAATGGACAAGACAAGAAATAATAAAAGAATTTTATATTATATTAAAGAATGGGGCACCTGAGAGGAAAACAAGAAAGGTGTTTTCCGGTTCTCCTCAGTGGGATGGGTTCTTGAAAGTCCTCAGTGTTTCAGATCTAACATTCCTCTCTCTTATTGGTGTAGAAAAACAAACATAGAACTCAATGGGAGTTCATAAAGAAAAATGGAAAATGGTGACCAAGAGTAGATCCAGAGTGATCTAATGCAATGAAGGTGACTAATGAATGGGGAAAACCCCCTATTTATAACAAAATATTGGGGCGGTCTAGAACTTGGTGCATGAATAAAATATTATTAATCGAATTCTAGAAGCACCTTTTAGGAATATTTTATTATATTTGTTGGAGGGAAAAGGGTTCTTGACTTGGGTCAATTCCTTTATTTATAAATAATAAATAAATAAATGGTTTATTTATCATTTTAGGGAAGTGATGGGAATATAATTAAATAAATAATGGTTTATTTAACTATTTATGGATGATTTAGTCAAATTTAACTAAGAATATTATTTAAATAATGATTTAAATAACTTATTCTTAGGGAATAATTAAATAAATAAGGATTTATTTAAGTAAGTTCCTTATTTTGGGTTAAATATGACCAGGAAATATAAACAAATGAGTTATTTTATATGGTGAAAGAAATTTTACTTAGGGTAAAATTGGTCTTACATGGTGTACTTGGGTTCATCTAATAATAATAGGTTAGATGACCAAAAAATGGTGTAACAGATTTCCCCCCAACGTACGAGTGTTAGGAGCAAATCGTATGACCGAAGTACGTTGTAAGAACTCAATCACTAGATATCGAGAGGGAAGTGAGAGAGAGAAATGTAAGGTTGTCTGATGTGCTAAAGGACTAGACCCTGAGGAGATGAGACTTATAGGTGCAACAAGTCTCTAGTTTATGAAGTGGTACCTGTGCTAAAGGCAGCGGGGGAGGCATACCTATGCTCGCCGAGACAAATTACAAAGAATAAGGCACCCGGAAAACCACGGAACGTAATAATGAAGCATGTGCTGGCCGAAACATGAGCCAGATAAATCATAGGATGAATCCCACATACATGTGATGCCTGGAATAATCGTCAGGACTTATACAATAATATGGTAGTACATGAGATACAAATATACCCAAATTCCCCCTACACATGGGGAAGGGCTCTCAAAATCTGATAGAGACATGTGAATTGAAAATGGCGCTGCAAGCGGTTGAAGCCGATATCATCAAATGAGAGGAGCTGCATCAAGGGCGGGAATGAAGTCATCCGGGCATGTGGGGGGCTACCTGCAGGGCTACCCCTTCATGAGGTTTGAGACATCTCACACATTCCCGAGAAGCACTAATAGCTGCTGTGGCATCACTGGATCACCGAGTATACGTATCGCGAACATGCTGAAAAGGGGTTGGATCCAAGGTACCCAGACGAAGACTAATGATGATGTTGAAATGATGAAAGGTCCAAAGGGGACCCGAAAAACATGAGTATGAAATGGTATCTCATGACGGAAATCGACACAGACAAGAATAAAGATGGAGGCTAAGTGGTGCCCCAAGGAAAAGTGTTGTAAGTGAGGAAATCCGATTTGAAAAAGGAGGAAAGGAAGACTTCGTGGACAACATGTGTCCTGGTGAAGTAGTGACTGATGAAAACAAACATATGCTAGCTATCTACAAGAAAGTAAAACATGCATTTCGAGCGGGAAATGCTAAGGGTAATACCTCTTGAGATAGAGTGCATTGCGAGGATTAGGAAGGGGGTGGCCTTCAAAGTCCTCTAAAATTTATGCCCCCTTCCCAAGATTTTTACTGATGATGTAAGGACCTAGCCATAATGAGTCGAACTTCCCATGACCAAGGGTATCGTGGGCTTGGTCATATACTAGAATAAGGTCACCTTCATGAAAGGTGCGAGGATGCACTTTTCGGTCATACTATGCTTTGGTGCACTTTTTGGCCGCTTCAAGAGTTTGTAATGCAACACGACGATCTTCAGAAGCGTGCTCAAGCATGATAAGTCGTTGTTCTAGAGGTTGGGTATCAGGGAGAAGTTCGACGGCCAAATGAAGGGAAGGGATTTCACATTCGATTGGTAAGACTGCCTCCTCGCCAAAGACAAGGTGGAAAGGAGTGAAACCGGTGGCGGTTTTAACAGAAGTACGATAAGCCCACAAAGCAGGGAAGAGCATGAGATGCCAATTGGTTTTGTGTTTATTCACCATTCGTTGAAGCATGGTTTTAAGAATTTTTTTGACCGCTTCAACTTGGCCATTACCTTGGGGGTAATAGGAAGATGAATAATGGTGTTCAAAACCCAATAAGGAGGAGAGCTCATTCCAAATCTGATCTTTGAAATGTCGGCCATGGTCCGAGACTAACTGTTTTAGAACTCCGAATCGAGCAATGACATGGTTAAAGAAAAAGAGGGTTGCAGTGGCTGCCGTATTGTTGAATGTAGGCATAGCTTCGGCCCATTTAGTGAAGTAGTCAACCACCACGATGATATATTTGTGGTTACCCGGCCCAGGATGAGTCGACATGCCATAAAAAGAGTCGATCGCCCTCAAAATCCCCCGGTGTAATGACGAGGATGGAGAGGAGGGAGGAGCTTGCGCCTTAGAGGTGAAGTGTTGGCAGTGGAACGGTGTTTATTTGTTGGCAATATGATGCAGAGTGTTGTCCTTGATGGCAACCCACTTGATAAAGTTGATGGAAACTTGGTGAAATGAGATTGTTGGCTATATGATGCAATGTGTTGTCCTTGATGGAAACCTACTTGATGAAGATGTTCTTGATGGAAGCCTGCTTGATGAGTTTCCTATGATAAGCAACCTATGTGTCAAAGATGTAAGAATGATGTATCTACAGATCAGTTTAGATGTGACAGAGAAAAGAATTCCAGTAAGTGCCAGAAAAATGATAAATATAATATGTCACAATGTATATGCTACTTTTGTGAAGGAAACCCACGTATATACTCTACTTTTGTGAAGGGAACCCGCGTATACATTCAGGGTTAGCATATACGCAGTTTTTATGAGGCGAAGTTGCGTATACACGCGGAAGCGAACGCTCCAAGTCGCGTATGCCCTTTTGCGCTCTAAAATTATGATACCAAGGGGCATTACCATGGTATTGGCCCATTGTATTGAGTGCTAGATTATCTAATTGATCCCGTCCAGGAATACCATCGGAGGTTGAGTGGTTTTGACTCATGGTATTGAAAAAGGCTAATCTATATAAGGAGAAGAAGATCATTGTGCAAAGGGTGCAAGATGTCTGGGTTTGAATGAATACTTCTCTCTGAAGTATATCTGTATGGAATGGGTAACAGTTTAATGATAGATCTGAATCTGTGATGCAACTATGAAGAAATGATGAAGAAGGCTATCTAGATCTGAAATGTATTTGTATCTTCTAGATCTGTTTATGAAATGTCTAGATCTGAAATGAGGCAAACATCTGTCTAACGTGAAGGGTTAAATCTGAATTGAATATATGATCTGAAGAAGAATGCTGCTCTATAATGTCTGAAGATCTATACGCTGGTTTGGAACAACGGAAGCGCGTATATACGCGGATTTGATAAAGAGAAAGCGCGTATATGTTGTGAAGTTAGTTCTGAAGTTTGTGCAGATGTATACGCGGGTTTATGTGAATGGAAGCGCGTATATACGCGATATTAGTGAAAGGAAAGCACGTATGAAAAGCTAGGGTTTTCTGAAGTCTGAAGTATAAAATGTCTGATCTGTTCTGCTGTGTTACTGATATCTGTTGATGATAAATTCTTCTGATTTGGGTTGTCTGAATTGTTAAGTTTGAGCTTAAATGTGTGGAGTGGGTCCAGTCTGAAAATATGATGAAACGTGACCTGCAAGTTGTGCTCTATTGAAGTTGTTGGATCCAGTGTGAAAATTGATGAAACATGGTCCATAGAGGTGCTGAGGGTTGTAGCCTTCAGTCAGGGGGTTGTAGCTCCCTTCCAGGTGAGGCTAGTAAACGAGAGCAGGGGGTCGTAGCTCCCTTCCAGGAGAGACTGGTAAACGAGCGCAGGTGGGTGCCTGCGTGCTGGTATGAGTCTGCACCAGCACATTGTTGTAAGATGTTTTCTCTATAATAAAATATTGAAGGCTGAGACAACGGCAGCGGTGGTTTTCTCCCGACTTGGGTTTCCACCTAAAATCCTGGTTTTCATGTGTGTTGCTTATGTGTGATGATTTATTTTGTTCTTATTGCACATGTTTATATTTTATTGAACATCTAATGAATGAATGATGGAATGATATAAGTGAAGAATTAATGGCATAACAAGATCTCTGTGAATACGCGAGTTTTATGAAGGATATCCGCGTGTATACGCTAGTTAGCTTCAGCAAAGTAGCGTATGGGTTTTAGTGAATGGAAAAGTAAAAAGTTTTGATTAAGTCCTAAATACTGATTCACCCCCCCCTCTCAGTATTTTTCCCAACAATTGGTATCAGAGCAGGTCCTTCTGTAGAAGCTTGATCGCTTGAAGGAGATCCGTCGCAATGGGAAGTCATGAAGGAGTAATGTCTATAAGGCCACCTCTATTCAATGGAGATAATATGTTATTCTGGAAGATACGAACAAAAGCATATCTGCAAAGTCTTGGTGCAGAAGTATGGGCAATCGTGGAAGAAGGTTATCAATATCCGGCAAGTATTCCCTCTGATGCAGCAGAAAGGAAGAAGTATGAAATCAATGCCAAAGCAGTCAATGTCTTGTTAGGAAGCATGTCTGAACCAGAATTTGCTAAAGTGATGCAGCTAAATTCAGCAAAAGAAATATGGGACAAAATCATTTTGAGCTATGAAGGAGATACAAAGGTAAAAAGTGCAAAACTCCAAACCCTCAGAATTGAATATGAAAATTTGAAGATGCATAGTGATGAGAGTATTGCCAGTTTCTTTTTACGTCTAGATGATATTGTGAATCGTATGAGAAGTTTGGGTGAAACTATAACTGATACTACTCTGGTTGAAAAAATATTAAGATCTTTGACTTCAAAATTTGAGTCAAAAGTAGCAGCTATTGAAGAAAGGAAATATCTGCAAACTCTTACTATTGTTCAATTGCATGGTATCCTAACTGCTTATGAAATGAGACAAGGAGGTCCCTCTCAAATTAAAGAAGCTTCTTTTAAGGCATGTGCAAAAAGAAAAGAAAAAGAAGATGTAAAGGAATCAAGTTACATATCAGAAGAAGAAGAAGCCAATTTTGTGAGAAAACTCCAACTAGGAACTGGAAGATTCAAAGGTAAGCTTCCCTTCAAATGTTTTGGTTGTGGAAGAGTTGGTCATTATGCTGCTAAATGTCCTTATGAAGAAAATCATGGTAAAGGGAAACAATTTGAAAAGAGGAAGAGTTATTATGCAAATGAAGATAATGATGAGGATGAAGAAGATTCTAACCAAGATCTACAAGTGCTCATGGCAAAGAAGCAAAAGAAGAAGGCCACTCAAAGAAAGGAGAAATCTCAGAAAACAAGTGCAGCAGAAAATGAAGAAGATGAAACAGGTATCGATTGTTGTTCTAGTAATCCACTTTCTTGTGCATGTAATGATGAAGATAGCAGTATAAGTCTAGAAGAAAATCTCAAGATCAATGATGAAAGTACTTATTGGGATCAATTCAAAAGAAAGGAATCTATCTACAAAGATGTGTTCTCTAAAATGAATGAACAGATAGAAACAATGAAGGGACAGATAGACAAGTATCAAGGGTTGTACGCTCTTGCAACCAATCAAGGTGAAAAACTTGAAACAGAAATCATGTCTCTGAAAGCAGATTTCGAAGCATCAAATAAGAAGATTGAGGAACCTCTATTATCACTTGAAAGGGAAGGTCTTGAAGCAGAAATCATCTCTTTGAAAGCAGATATGGAAAAGTCAAATAAGAAGAATGAAGATCTACTACAAACATTTGAAGAACAAGAGAATGGTTTGAAAGAAGAAATTCTAAACTTGAATGATCAAGTAGAAGAAGGAAGAAGGAAAGAAGAAAGCATGAAGAAGCAATGCCAAGCCTTGGAGGTTGAGGTAAATATTTTGAAAGGAAAATTAGAAGAAAAGGATAAACTCATGAGGTTTCAAGATAGTACTAAGATTCTGGACAATATTCTTAGTAGTCAAAGGTCTCCTTCTATTAAACTTGGTCTGGGTTTTCATGAAACGGTCAAAGGAGAATCTAGTTCGCAAGGAAGTGCTAAAGATTCAAAGGATGTCAAGACAAAACCTGAAGTGTTGAAAGAAACAAAAGGTCAACCAACAATGATGAATTCTCAAAGGAAATAATTCAATAATGTTGAATGCTTTAAATGTCATAATTATGGGCATGTTGCAGCAAATTGCAGGAGCAGATCATTTCAGTCACAATCAAGCAGATTCTACTCAGAAAGGTACTCTGGTTGCTTCAAGGGATATTGTTTTTCATGCAACAAGTATGGTCATAAAGCAGTTGATTGCAATAGAAGGAAGATTAGAGAAACACACTATGATTCTTATGCCTATTTCTCTGGTCACATAAGATGTTATACTTGTAACAAGTATGGACATGTAGCAAAAGAATGCAGGATGAACAGATCTGAGAAATTGGAAGATTTCCAGCACACTTTTAGAAAGCTCAAGCAAAGCTGGATAAAGAAGGAGGACCGGTCAGAAACGTAGGGAATATTGACCCTACTGCAGTCATCAGCTTCTAAAGCTTACTTCTCTTAATGGCTGCAGGAGTGATGTGAGATACATTATAGGGATGAGTAATGTATCATCACAGGGGGAGCAATGTATGATGATTTTCATGGTTGATCTGGTTATTCTGGTTATGTTTATTTCTGACAGTGCATCTAATGTGAAGAAGACAGGTACAAGTGGTACAAGTTCAGGGGGAGATAAAGGAATGTGAAGTTTTCAATATTTCACTTTCCATATGCGGGTTAGGTGAAATAAAGCCACGTATACACGCGAGTTCCAGCAGACACAGACGCGTATGCATTTATGATAAGGAAATTTGTATGACGGCTGAAGATCTGGAGTACAGGTTCAGGGGGAGCATCAGTCTGAGTATTAATGACTGTATTATTGGCACTGTATTTGCTTATTTCTCAGTTCTAAATGATGATGACATGTTACATGGTTTCTTATGGTGAGATTATGGATGAGCCCTGATTTCTTTTTGAAGAGTATCCTTTGTTTTCACACATGGATGAGATGGAAGCTTTATGATTCAGAGATAAGGACAGATCATGCAGAGATTGTTGATGATGACTTGCTGTTGAAGGTATTCAAGTTGCACATGCTAAGGAGGAGCCTTGGTCATATGGAAAGGATGCTTGGATGCACATTTTCAGGGGGAGCATTAGTCTTGCTGAGTATAATGCATTGTTGGCATTATGATGGTTCTGAAACATGATCTCTCTCTTAAGGTCTTTCTGGTATTGATCATAAAAATTCATATTTGTATTTTGATGAAAAGGTCATGATGAGACCTATGATGTAAAATTGTAATATTCAGTCATGTAAGGACTTTTCAAATTTGTAAACCCACTTGGTTGGGTAGTTGAGTCAAAATATGTAAACCCACTTGGTTGGGTAGCTGAGTCAAAATGTGTAAACCCACTTGGTTGGGTATTTGAGTTTCATATGTAAATCCACTTGGTTGGATATTTGATGTATGTATGAGTCCTTGGTGATAGGAAAAGTCATAGAGTCATGTACTTCATTGAAAATATAGCGTGAACTCAGGGGGAGCATGGTAACTTCAATACACATCAGATCTGCATGGGAAGCAAAACCTTGTCTTGGTTTTGATCTGCCCTTTGCCCTTGATGTCAAAGGGGGAAAGTGACATGGTGTTTGAATAAGGAAATAATATGATGATGCTTAATGTATCTATCTCCTGTGGTGATCAAACACCATCATGGTTGCCATCAAGTCCGAAGGGGGAGATTGTTGGCAATATGATGCAGAGTGTTGTCCTTGATGGCAACCCACTTGATAAAGTTGATGGCAACTTGGTGAAATGAGATTGTTGGCTATATGATGCAATGTGTTGTCCTTGATGGAAACCTACTTGATGAAGATGTTCTTGATGGAAGCCTGCTTGATGAGTTGCCTATGATAAGCAACCTATGTGTCAAAGATGTAAGAATGATGTATCTACATATCAGTTCAGATGTGACAGAGAAAAGAATTACAGTAAGTGCCAGAAAAATGATAAATATAATATGTCACAATTTATACACTAATTTTCTGAAGGCAATCCACGTATATACTCTACTTTTGAGAGAACCGCGTATACATTTGGGGTTAGCATATCTGTGATTTTATGAGAGCGGATGCGTATGCACGGAAGCGAACTCTCAAGTTGCGTATGCCCTTTAAGCTCTAAAATTATGATACCAAGGGGCATTACGATGGTATTGGACCATTTGTACTTTCTCACCGGATTATCTAATTGATCCTCCCGTCCAGGAATACCATCTGAGGCTGAGTGGTTTTGACTCATGGTATTGTTGAGTCTCAAATCTGCATCTTTCTTATACACCTTTCTAGACCTTTTTCATTCACCTGGACCTTCTAAGTCATCAATATCATTGCATATTAATTGTAAAAGAGCATCTAAAATGGTTTTTAACTATGTTTTGTGTCTGTTGTTTGATTTATATTTTTGCTCATTTAGCTGCGGAATCTTGCCACTTTCCGCAGCTGCTGCAACTTTCCGCAGCCATTTTGTGAAAGTCTATGTTGCAGGTGTCTTCAGGTAAAACGAACCACATGGGCAAGTCAGAAATGATGTGGAAATGGATCGTGTCCTATTGGCTTGAGAAAATTCACTTAAGGAGGTTGTGGTCAAAGGTGGCCAAGTGGAAGTCAACCGTAGAGTCCCACGGTGACAGGACTCTGTTTCTCGTCACATGAGGATTTGCATGACCGTTTCTAACTTACAGGAGACACATCAACACCTGTACATGGCTCCATAAGCCGAATCCAACATCCACTCTTCATAGATTTACTCCTCACTGCGGCCATGATGCTGGATCCCTGGACGTGATGATTTACGTGTCTCCATCAGCACAAACTTTAGGGAATTAGTTATATTACCTTTGTTATAAATAACGCGTTTGCATACGCATATTAGATTAGTCTCCATTAGCCTCCAGATAGCTCTGTAATGTAATTACATTGCCACTGTGCCGTAATATCACCTCTCTGTTATGACTGCATTTTAATATATAAGAAGACTCTGTTTCCAAGCGTAATTCGTACTTGAAGGTTGTTGCCAAGGCTGGTGCAGAGGGCCCCTGCACACGCTGAGGTTTTGTGCATTATTGTATAGTTTCTTGTTTATTTCTTTAAGTTCATTGTACCATAATTCATTCACGTGTTTATACATTGTATCTTTCATGGTATTTATGCTTCATTTCTGTTCATAATCTTTCATGCTTTACATTTTACTTCTGTCTTTCATGTTTTATGTTATTGTTAACTGATCAGTGTTCTTGTTTCAGATTACAAATAGGCAGCCCGGGCATTTACATATCTTTTGACTAATGACATGGAATCAATATTGTTCTGCTACTAATTTACTTTTTGCTTAATTCCAACACTGCTTTGTTTATTTCAGTCTTGCACATTTGCTTCAGTAGTTAGATTTAGATATATTAAATTTCTCATGACATTTTCAGTTACCTCCGAAAGCCACAGCTGGACTGATGGTGAGGGATTGAAGTATGAATGTGTAGTTTGATATAAGTTTACTTTCTGCAAGTTAGATATATTAAATTGCTCATGACATTTTCAGTTACCTCCGAAAGCCACAGCTGGACTGATGGTGAGGGATTGAAGTATGAGTGTGTAGTTTGATATTAGTTTACTTTCTGCAAGTTAGATATATTAAATTGCTCATGTCATTTTCAGTTACCTCCGAAAGCCACAGCTGGACTGATGGTGAGGGATTGAAGTATGAGTGTGTAGTTTGATATTAGTTTATTTTCTGCAAGTTATATATATTAAATTTCTCATGTCATTTTCAGTTACCTCCGAAAGCCACAGCTGGACTGATGGTGAGGGATTGAAGTATGAGTGTGTAGTTTTATATTAGTTTCTTTTTCTACAAATTAGATATCAGATTGCTCAAGTTGTTTATGGTTACCTCCGAAAGCCATAGCTGGACTAATGGCGAGGGATCAGAATATAAGTTGATGTAATTTGATTTAGATTTAATTTGTTGCAATTTTGGATTTCTTTGAGCATAGTTTTTTTATGTTTAAGACAACAGTAAGGATAGTTTGATTTTCATGCTCAATAGTTCTCTGT
>MU968376.1:278-28018 GCA_034641835.2 Pinus albicaulis
GGTTAAACACCCAAATTCTCCAGTAACTGAACGAAGTACAAGTAAGTTTTTGTAAAATAGTTCATCGCTTTCTCTTTCACATAGAATTTGAGATATGAATTCACGGATAGTGGAAGGAGGAGGTGAATCCTTCCATAATGTTCTACCGAAATCAAGGAATGTGTCATAATATAACTCAAATTACACATGATAACGGCAACAACAAGTGTCGCGTACGGTGATAGGTTTTACATACCATGGTTTTTGTTGAACAAAAGCACTGAGTGAAACATGAATTTGACGATTCTCTTCTTTGAACTTGTTGAATAACTCTATCTGAGTGGTTTCCAAGAGATGTTTTTCATGTTCTTCATATTGATTTTGTGCTATTCTTCTTCGCATCACATGTCTTGCAGTTGGTGAAACACGCGAATTTTTCTTCCAATATTCATATATTATTTTTTAACATTTTCTCCAAGTCTATCTTTGTATGGTTGCCTACAAATAGCTCTCCAACAAGCGAGTTCATCATTTACATCTATTTGCAGTCGAAATTTTTGATGTTTGTGCAGAATTTTTCGCGAGGTTCCCAGTGCTCGTGCCATAGATGTTATCAAACGATTCTCTTGAGTACTTGGTGAAACCATTGCCATCTGTATTCCTCTACGTACATTTGAAACATCTTTATCTCTAGATTTCTTAATTGACTTTATAGCACTACTCATATTTTTTATCACCTCTTCCTTTATTTTTTTATCTTTGGTTGATTTTCGAATACCCAATAGTGTCGTCGCTTCTTTTAATTTCCTTGATGATAGGAGACCTTTCAACATTTGAGCCTGAACTGTCACTCGCTCATTTAAGAAATACTTTTAAAAAATGCGGTTGACACGATATCGTATAACATGGTCAGGTTTTTTATCTCCATATGTGTGAGTGTCAACATTTTCTAACATCTCATTATCGATAGTGATTTCATCAGTACATATTCGAAAAAATAGTACATATTCAATAAATCACTAAATTAATAAATATGTCAATAAATATTAGGAAAATTTTAAATATATCAATAGATCATAATATATACATTTACATACCCGCTTCAATTTCTTCTTGAGGTTGATTTTCTTCTTCAATATTTTGAGGAGTATCTCTGTCTGTTTACATTAAACAAAATATTTTTCAAACTAGTTCATCAAATAAAAATTAAGCTTCACATTCTACATTGGGAAAACTGTAAAAATATATCAATAGATCATAATTAAAACATTTACATACCCGTCTCCATTCAATAATTTGATTTTCCGCATCATGGCAATGGCCGATGCGATAAAGTGGTCGGAGCTTCGCACCAGAAAAAAGAACTTTTACAAAAGAAAAAGGGTCGCGGGGAAGGAAAAAAGGCTGAGAGGCCGATGGGCTTAGCGCTTCAGTTGCAAGACTCGGTCTTATGCGGAAAAAAAGGGTCCAGGGCTTAAGAAAAAGGGGCTTAAGGCCTTTTAAGAAGCGGAAAGGATTTTTAGAGGTTTTTATGGATTTTTAATGGGTTTTTAGTGTTCGATAAGGAGAAAAATGGGGGCTTAAAACCATAAAAGGAGTTTTATAGTTTTAAAAGGGGAATTTTATGAAATGAAATGTAATTTTGAAGGTTTCTGAGGATAATGAAGGGGAAAATTAAAAGGAGAAAGGGGATTTTTCAAGGGAAAATGAATGATATGGGGGCATTGTACAAAGATGAAATGGGGGGATGAAATGATGATAATGGAGCCTTTTAGGAAACAGTTTTCTTTGGGAACAATAGGCTTACTTGGTGGATTTTTGAAGGGATCAGCACTGAGGAACAACACTAGGAACAACACTGCTAGGGAACAACAGACTTCAAGAATGAGTAATTTTCTATGAAAATGATCTCTTGGAGGCTCAAGGCATGTTTTAGCCTTCATTTTCTTATGAAAAAATTTACTGATGGCTAACAGTGGCTCCACTTGGGGATGGCAGCTCCTTGGAGGTGTCAAGAACTTTAGAATTTGATCTCTGGGATGTAGACCTGTGCCTTTATCCATTGAAAACCTTTCCTCCCTGATCATGCTGCTTTAGAAAAAATGATCAGTATTTCATATCAACAAACAAATTTTCCCAATCATTCTACCTACACAGCCTACTTCCTAACATTTTTTCTTCATCAAGTGCATTTGGACTTTTAGACCTTAAACATCAACATTTATTCTTTTGAAAATAGGAAAAACTACTCTAAATCTACCCGTATTTCTTCCATGAGTTCAGATTAAGCAGTTGAACTCATAAATTCTCTACCTAAGCTACTATCTGCCAGGATTAGACATTCTGGCAGATTTTATTCACTATTTTCTAAAATAGAAAATTTAAAGACAGTTAAATCAGGATTAGGCTATCTGATTTGTCGTGGTGTCTATGGCTGTATGTACAAGCTGCACATAGACTTTATTTGCAGAAAGTTAAAACAAAACTGTGAAGGCTTAAGATCTAAAAAATAGAATACATCCTTCACTCTTTCTTTAGCTCTGATTTTGATCTTTTCAGAGTTGTCTTCTTCTTTTCCTGGTTCAAGTTTTTAGCATATTAGAACCAATTCTTTTCTCTTCCTTTTGGCTCATATTTTGATCTGATTAGAGCCATTTCTTTCTATCCTAATCTAATCTACTAATAAGCCAAGATTAAAAAATTTGGAAAATCTTCTTCACTAACCTATCAGCAGTAAATTGAACCTATCTAGTCATGATTAGGCTGTATAACAAAATAGTAGTGTTTTTCTTGGTAGTGGCATTTAAGCTTGCACACTTTCAAATTCTTATTCTTTTTGGTATGGGGCTATACCTTTCTTTTTTTATTTATGCCCTCTTTTTCTTTTTCTATTATTTTTGTGTTTTTTCTTTTTCTTTTAAAGAAAAAAAAACAAAAAACTAACTAACTGCTCAAAGGATGAGCTTTATTGCTTTCCTATCTAACCTAATATAACTCTGAAATATTTACAATTTTAGCTGGTAAATTTTCTTTTTCAATACATCCAGTCAATCAGATGATTCCATGACTGGCCTTTGTTCATTTCTTTGACCAAGCAGAAAAAGTGCAACCATTTGATTGGTAACAAAATTGAGTAGAACATCTGACTGCTTTCCAAAGATAACCATGGTACATATTGAAAATTAATCTTTAAAATAAAGGCTATCATAGAAGGTGACAACATTTTATGTATTTGGCTCTTGCAAAGGATCCATTCTTGAGAATTTGAGCCAATTGGGATCTCCACACATTCTTCCATAGGATCAACAAAGAAAATATGAGGACTCTCTTCCTTTTGGCCCTCCATGATTGGTAGATTATATGACTCTAATACATCAGCTTTGAGGACTGCATCTTCAGTATGTTCCTTGTCAGCATCATCATCTTTCACCTGTAAATCAACAAGAAGTGAAATTTATTTTTTCTCTAAATCTATGCTTGCTTCTGATGTAAATTCAGGTTCTTTGGATGACAGATTGATATCAGCAATGGGAGAAGGTTTCTCTTGAAAAGATGATATATCCTCAGTAGGACCATCTTCTATTTGTTTTTCTTCCCCAAAAACTTTCCAGTACTTTTCATTGTTTGGGACAGTTGGTCTAAATTTTTCTTGAATTGTGTATTGTTTGTTTTCAAAAGGTCTCAGACTTGTAGTGGACACAAGGGCTAACCCATTGGAAAAAATGTTTTGATTTTTAGGGACAAGGGTAAGTTGGAACTCTTCAAATGATTTTAACAAGTCCATGGCATCATCCTTATAGACTCTAAGTTTGGGATGTTTAACCATGTATTTCTCATTCACTTGTCTAATTACCAATTCTGCATTCCCATGAACTGTTATCCTCTCGGCTTCTAATTTCTTCAATAAGTGAAGCCCTAAAAGAAGTGCCTCATATTCTGCTATGTGACTTGTGCATTGAAAATTTAGTTTATATGAATGACCTTCAGAATGATTGTTTTTTGTATTGTAAAGCCATATTCCTGCACCTGCACTGGTTTTAGTACATAACCCATCAAAGCTCATATTCCACAAAGGACTAGTTTCAGATTTATCATTAATTTCCTTACTCTCCTCTTTGTCTTGAGTTCCATTGAGTTGTTCTATGGGATAGGAACTATGTTGATGATTATCTTGTTCAAATGAAGATTTGGAGGGTAGCTTCTTGTTTATTATTTGATCAATTTCTTCTTTTGTCAAAGGAGAGATTTCCCTTTCAGCACAGACAGAAGTAAAACAATCCTCTTTATCTTGTGTTAACTCGTTTTGAGGCTGAATGTCTTCTTGAGCCTCTTTTAGTGAATCAAGACTTGTGATTGAAGGGAAACCTTGAGGATATTCTACTATTTCCTAATCTACTTCTGTTTTAAACAACTCCTCATGATTGTTATGATGCTCAATTTGAATACAAGGTTCATGAGTTGTTCCTTCTACGTTATCAGGATGCCATTCCCCTCTTAAAATCTGAAATGAGTTATAACACAGAGGGAGAGTCCCTATTCATGTTGATTTTTCTTCTATTTTAGGTTTTGTGTTTTCTAAGTGGCTTATTGTTTCCTCAAAGTATTGCTCACTTTTAGCATTTGCATTTTGGTCATGAAGTTCCCTTAACAATGCTATACAAGATAAAGGTATGCTGTCAGGACTTTCTTGACAACCTTCTTCATTGTTTCCTCTGTAGTCTTTCTCATCATACATATCTTGCTCATTGTCTAGGTCTTGTAGTGGTTGAGCTTGTGTTTGATTAGGGAAAGGTATAGGCTGCTCTAGATTATCAATATTTAAATAGCCTCATACCTATCCATTCTCTTTCCAAGCATATGCATCATTTTTTCCATCATAACCAGTATTTTTTTTTCTGGGTCTATACTTGAATCCATGTTTGTAAATCAGGAAAGACGTCATTATATCTTTTCAACTAGTTCAGAGTCTTCTACCAGTGGAGTCATTTGGTCTTTTGGGAGTTGTGGAGTCGCCAAGTGAAGGATTTTTACTTGTTTTCAAGGTTTGATTGTTGTTCACCATCAACAATCAATAATAACCAGTCTTGGTGACACTTGATTCATTGAAAAATAGGGGTTTGTTGAGTTGTGAAGTTATCTATTACTCAATAAATCTCCCTAGTATGGTCGCCATTATGTCAGGTCTCCGTAGTTTGCAAGATTGGAAAAGAAAAATGCTGCAAAGCCTACATCAAAACCACTTTGGAATCTGGGGATCCAGCCATCCTAGATTTAGAGAGGGATATCTCTATGTATGTGTTCAAATATGTGATCTTTAAGGCTTTAAGTATGATTTTAGGCTAGTTATGAAGGACAGGGTTTGTCTGTTTTTGGTTGGGCAGGATAACATGAAGATGAAGGAAGTCTGTATCAAGGGTGAAGGTGTGAGCAAGTGAAAGAATGGTTCAGCTGATAATATAAGCAAGGAACAACATCAATCCATTGGGCTATGGAGTCATAAAAGGATTTAATTGCACAACAAGTTTCAAGAGTGGTCCATGGGGCAAGTCACCTATGTCAAAGTATCTCTTTAAGTTGATTTTATGGAATGAAACATTAACAATGTGGTGAAGGAAGTAAACAGAGAGGAAAGAACAAAGAACAGCCTAAGATCAAATAAGTACTTTTAAACTAGCCTTATTTTGACATGCACTTAAGGGAAAGACACAAAAGTAACCTAATATCAGGTAGGTACTTTTAAACTAGCCTACTTTTGATATACTATCAAGAGAAAACATTAAAAAACAAAGAATAGCTTAAGATCAAGTAAATAATTTTAACTTAGCCTGCTTTCAACATATTCTCATAGGAAAACATTCATGATAAACATAAAAAGTAGTCTAAGATTAGGTAAGTATTTTTAAACTAGCTTGCTTTCAACATACTCTTAAGGGAACTTTTCAAAGCAACTGTTGGAGATAAACTAGAGGACAAGGCTAACCATAGACTTCTCTAACTCAACTTTAATAAGAAGACTTTTCAAGAACATTTAAAGACAATATATCAAGTTGTACTCAGGAAACATGGGGTTACCAAAACTTCACTCATTATACTCTATTGAATTACCTTCAAAACACATTTAGAGGAAAACATAAAGGATAAAGATTTATCAGTGAGATTTAGGGTACTTCAAAATTAAATCCTAATCTATATTTGATGTTCTTTATCAGAGAAAAGTGGAAAAAATGGAAACATAAAGAAAAATAACGATTACAGTGAGAATAACATCACCATTGACAAAGACCAGGATCCCATAAATTAGCTATTGTATTTGATGTCCAAACTAGTTACAATCTTCAAGTCTAGTGGGTCTTTACAGCTTCAAACTTCTCATCTCAGCTTATGTGTCTTCAAATACAAAACATAGCTACAACATGCTTCTACAACTATTTACATTCAACAGGTATTCCAAAGACCAACCAGTATACTATCTTCTAGAGAAGTATATATAGAAGAATGAGGAGGTGGAGTGAAAGAAAGGTCTATCTGTTTAATTAATGCAGAGTAAGAGCTTCTCGACCTTTTAAGGGCCAAATGGAGAAGTTTTTCAAATGTTTAACATTGCTAATTGATTATTCACATTAAATTTCATCAACTTCAGTCACTTCTGTTGACTTTGGGGGCTTATGTTAGGTTGATAATTAATTTTGAGCTATCTTTAACAAATATCTCTGACTCTGTAATTAATTTTATGCTTTTGAGGTGAATAAGCTGGTAGGTGGCATTTCTGGCTTTCTAGGGGTTAATTGCTTCACTGATCTGGCAATTTGAAGGTGGTCCATTTGCTAATCAGTTCTTGATTTGTCACTTTAACTCTGAATTAGGCCTTTGATATAGCTCTAAGGCCTCTTTTAATCATCTTTCGGGATTTTTGTCTTTAAATTGTGCTTTATCCCTTTTAAATTGTGGGATTAAGTATTTTGATCTTCAAATTTGCGCTTTAATCCCTTATGTTTAATTTCGAATACTCTTTACGGATCTTCATTAACTTCATTTGTTCGCTGACAGGCGCTTTCTTTGTGCGCTGGAGCTTTTTCACTGTTTAACCAATGTTCATGAAACACTGGAAAAAACATGAAACTCGACCCTTTTTGTCCCTTTTTTCTTTTGATGGGGCTCTAAGGATTGTCACCCTCAGCCTCTGTCACCTTTAGTGACTGTGGGACAGCCTTAGACCATGAAACCACCATGAAACCTGCACAAATAATAAAAATTATAAAATCCTGCGTTTTTTGGGCTAAACTGCTAATAGAGGGCTCAGCGGAGGCGTAGGAGCAGTGCAGAGAAGGTGAAATGCAGGTGGGAGCCTGAAATTTGCATGGGCGAAGAGAATTGACCAGCAGTTTTGCAAAACTAGAAGTGGTTTTCGCGTGGGGTAAAGGCGGTAAGTGGTATTGGGCCGAGGGGATGCGATAGTAGTCTGGGCGTGACACGTGTCCCTGGAAAAACCGCCTATTTCACGTGGAAATAACGTGATGAGGAGACTTGGTGAGAAGGAGCGTGAAAGGATTTGGGGCCGTTGGATTAACTATGATCAATGGTGGAAATCGATTCGAAGGGGGAAGGATAAAATATGGAGGGCATATGAGAAAAAGGGAGGACCAACCTTTATACAAAGGCTTTGGGTTTATTTACTTAGAAAAATGGTTTTTATAAGAGCGGCAGAGGAAAAAGCGAAGATCAATAGGAACCGTCAGATCAGCAAGATCGACGCTCGGGATCCAATTGGGGAATCAAAGATTTGAGGAGAAGGGGGTCCGAGAATAAGGATTTTGAATTTGCGATGGTCAATGGCCGATCGGAGAAGTCGGGTGATGGATGGAGGACCGTTCGATCATGATTGAGATCGAAAGTGGATATGTGATCGGGCTTTGCATATCAGCGGAGAAAAAGTCAGGAGACAAGGGGACTGGGAATTTGTCAATGCGATGAAGTGAAGAGGTAGTCGTCGGATCACGGGGAAGATCGAATGTGGAGATATCATCGAGAGATCACATATCGGTGGAGACAGGGTTCGGGAGCTAAAGAACTGGGATCTCCAATGGCGATGGCCAATGCGATAAAGTGGTTGGAGCTTCACATCGGAAAAAATAACTTTTACAAAGGAAAAAGGGTCGCGGGGAAGGAAAAAAGGCTGAGAGGCCAATGGGCTTAGTGCTTCGGTTACAGGACTCGGTCTTATGCAGAAAAAAAGGGGTTAGGGCTTAGGTAAAAGGGGCTTAAGGTCTTTTAAGGAGCGGAAAGGATTTTTAGAGGTTTTTATGGATTTTTAATGGGTTTTTAGTGTTCCAATAAGGAGAAAAATGGGGGACTTAAAACCATAAAAGGAGGTTTATAGTTTTAAAAGGGGAATTTTATGAAATGAAAGGTAATTTTGAAGGTTTCTGAGGATAATGAAGGGAAAAATTAGAAGGAGAAAGGGGATTTTTCAGGGGAAAATGAATGATATGGCAGCATTGTATGAAGATGAAATGGGGGGATGAAATGATGATAATGGAGCCTTGTAGGAAACAATTTTATTTGGGAACAACAGGCTTACTTGGTGGATTTTTGAAGGGATTAGCACTAAGGAACAACACTAGGAACAACACTGCTAGGGAACAAAAGACTTCAAGAATGAGTAATTTTCTATGAAAATGATCTCTTGGAGGCTCAAGGCCTATTTTAGCCATCATTTTCTTATGAAAAAATTTACTGATGGCTAACACTACCCACGGTAAATATTCACAGAAATCCACATACATACTAGGAACAAAATATCCGTTCACCACTTACAATAGTTGAAGCTCTTGAATTTAAAGATCAAACTGAAGACGATGTAATCAATAACTTCATACATCAATCATCTGTGAGTGGAAAATTAAAATTCAAAATGTTAAAAACAGATCTTGACGATGAAACACAAGAAGACCCATTGGCAGACATTGATAATCAACACATACCCATGACTGTTATTCGCAACAACACTGTAATATCCCAAATGGGGAATGCAACAATATATTAACACAAAAATGGAAATAGCAGTGACACATCAACTCATAAAATTTGATAATAACATATATCCATCATATTGGTATTATAGCAGCAAATGTATACAATATCTTGAGGAAATAAATCACTGAAGATAGGCAAATTCAGCCTCAAGAGAACATGTACATAAAATATGAAGAACATTGCTACACATAAATGCCCAAGGCTATGACAGCGCGGTTTTATTAGGAATAAATGATACTATAGAATTTCAATACATATATCTGCAATGATATAGCTCATACAATGATGGGAGTGAAGATCTAGACTCCTAAACACAATTTCAAGACAATCCGGAAAGGATTTCTTGAAATAAGAAAAAGGTACAAAATGTCGGAGTGCAGCCCTGGGGCTGAGTAGCAGCTGAAACTCACTATCTGAATGGATATGGCTGAAGATGATACATGTGATTAATATACCTTCTCCAAGGCATCTTCCAAGTGAAAGGCTGATCCTAACACTGAAGATATCACCCTCCAATCAAGCCCTGCAACCCCATACTACAAATGCTTACTAAAATAACACAGTCAAAGAGAGGGACTGCACTGTAGTAGATGGGAAATAGGTCGGCCAAGTTCCAAGATCTGAAATCAGCTCCAAAGTCTTCCTCACTAATCTCCCAAATAAATGGGAGCTCCCTCCTCTGAAAAACAAGCTCCGGAAGTGGTGTTCTCAACCCTCCACTGCAACACCTTGCAACACAACCCAACTCTAAACAGAAACTGCATTGTAGCTGAAGGAGGTAGCTTGGCCTCAAGCCTAGATGTGGAGAAATATAGTACAATCTCCCTCAAGAGGCCTCTCAAGAAAGGATATGGGATTTCTGCTGGGGAACACCTGGTGCTAAGTAGCACAACAATCTCAACTAAACAACTAAAGAATGCACAATAGTCATGAAGACCACAAATTAAATGATCATTAACATGTCTTTCTTTGGCTGCCTTGCCCTCCTTTTATACAAATGAAAGCCCTCTCATCTTGGGTGCCACTCATTAGGGTTTCTTCCACCAAGGAATCTTCCTCCCACTATCACTGTGTTGTCTCCATAGATGATCACCACCTCTTATTCCATCGTTGTTGACTTGGTCAAAATTGACCTTGTCCACATGTTTTTTCCCTTGCTCACACATGAGGGTGTCAAATCCAGCTATTATTGTGATCCATTTTCACATCATGAGGTATTTTATACATATTTTTAATATGCATGGGCATCCTTACCCATTTATTCAAATGTTAGGTGATAAAAACAAAAATCAATATTCCAATTAGTTGCACACTAATTTTGGAATATTACATTCCTCCCCTCCCAGATGTTGCTCGTCCTCAAGAATCTGCAAGGATAGAACTGAGAAGTCTCACCTCCTCTTTCTTTAGCATCCACATATGATAAACTCCTCCAAGGAATGAGATGTTGTCTCATCAATAAATCTCCATATTTCCCCTCCCAAGCATGCAAGCTAGCTAAATAGTTATCATGAATAAGTAGAGTACTCAAGGAGGCAATAAGGTGCTACCTATAGGTCCCTTTAAGGCATGGGATCTGCAATGCATTGGGAATCATCATTCCCATGTGGATCCTCCATCCCCAAGCTATCATCCATACAAAATGAGTTACCTCCCAACATGGAAACCCCTGAAAATTCTCCTCCACCTTTGGCTCCTACAATGTAGGTGGGATGAATAACTGAACATGGTAGACAAAATAGCCTACCCCATGATTTCATTCTCTCCACTTATGATAAGTTTAGATTATTTTCTGATCTTGGGCTACAATAATGTTGCCCTCAAGTGGAAAAAAGAAGACTATATCTCCAAATATCTCCTCTCCAACGTTATAAATCATGATGGCCCAATATCTCTCATATATGACGAATAATACATAATCACCGTATGGAATCCAAATTAGAAAAACACTGAAGGTTTCATATAGTGCTGAAAGATACCAACAGTTTCCCAAGTGATCACAGTGTAGTTTTCCTAACTGCTATTTTAGAAAATAACATGGCAAGTTGTTTCTTAACAAAGTACTAGTTATGTATGTCATCACATCTACTAGTGAATAGTAAATGGCTGGGTAAATCAACTCAGCATACATGAGATAATAAAACACTTTCCCAAGGCCACACAAAATATGGTTGTCTCCATCATATAATTTGGCCCAAAATTGACCATGGAGCCCAATGAGAAGCTTTCCCTCTTGTGGAGCAATGCACTGAATAGAAATGGTAAGAGTATGAAAATACTTTGTTAGACAATCAATAAATGAAAAAACAAGATTCTTACCATGTACTTGAAGTAAGAATATGTATGGATCCATTAATAAGTCCTCCATAGTGGTATGACATACTCCCATGAAGAAGAATGAATCATATGCTGCATGAAGATCACCCTTATTATGCTTTGAAACCCAAGTTAAGAAGATCATATCTCTGTAATAGATGTCTCCATCCATTACTCCATCTCTCTCACCTCCTCCTTGTTCACCAAGTGCATCATGTGTGAAGTGATCCTGGGGACACTCCATCAATAAACCTAAGCTCCCAAGTGACAGTGTTGTTGGCCTATGGAAATAGGCTCCCGCTAAATCATAGCTCCATTCTTTGACATGCCCATTGTCAAAGATATCTCCCACAATGCTGCTATATATAGGAAGTTCCTTCCAAAGTGGAAATGCCTCCTTATCATCCAAGGCTAAGGAGTATCCCCTTTGCACCATGATAGTTTCATCTCCTACTCTTGCAACATTATGCAAAGTATGAGGGAAAATCTACCCATGCTCTCCCAAGAACAACCAAAGCAACAATAGTTTTTACTGCCTCCTCATACCTCCATCATACAAATCATGTGGTGAAAACATAATGATTGATATGAAGAATGTCATATCACCACAATGCATCCATACTCCTTGCTACCCTATGATGCAAGTATCCTATCAAACTTCCTCCACCCACATACCCTTTGAAAGAGGATATGTAACATGATGGCCAAACTCTTTCAAGAGTAGCCAATGCAACCAAGCCTCCTGCTGCCCAGTGTCATAAATTTTCAAGTAGCTCTCCAGCCTCTTGCTCACCATCCACACCCATTCATCCAAATGTGGGTGCCTCCCATCATGCTCTACCTTGGTACCCTTCCAATGAAGACTACCATTCTCCCAAATCAGATTTTTATTCTTGCATTTCATGGGATGTTGAAATTCAACTCCTTGGAGATCTCCTAGAGAAGATCTCATATCAATGACCATCTTGAATCCATAAGGATCCAAGTGTGTTGGAGGCAAAACCTCCTCACTGCTACATAATGACAGTGCTGTTAATCTCCTCAATGGTGTATTTGTTTTCTTATATTCTAACTCAAGGATGAACAGATGGTTTTGTATAAGTTTGTTTTGGAAAAGTTTCATCTTATCCTCCAAAAGTTCACACCCCAACCTCCAATGTTGTGTGCAACTCAAGAATGGCACATTAGGATGATGGTTCAACCTTCCCTTGAGCAGTTCAAGGTTACACAACACAGTGCAATTCTGTTTTTCCACATTAGCAGTATGCAATGATATACATCCCTCCATAAGTTTTTCTAAAAAAATAAAAAGTGGGAACTTAGGCATATCTTGGTGAAATTTGGGAACATCTTGTAAGGCTGCAAGAGTTCCTTCCTCTAATGTGTTGGCTCCCCCAACTGCTGATGATGATGGATTCTCCTCCATAGTTATATCAGCACTGGTACATGCCTCCTCCAATGGTGGTGAGGGCTTCTCCTCCTCTGATTTCTCTTTGCCAAATTTTCTAATCAACCTTTGAGTAAAATCAACAAAAGTAGCCACTCTTGCATGGCTCAAATGGCTGAACCACCAAGTGTTTTCTTCACCCTCGAGGTGCAGCGCTACAATCTCTACAACCTGTCTTTCTACCACTGGATGTAGTATGAAAAATGCATCAAGTTTCCTTACCCAAGCCCTTGCTGTAGATGACCCATCGAAAATAGACAATAGAAACCTATTGCCCTTGATTCTCCCTTTGTTGCAAGGTCTCCTTTCTTCCTCCAACTGAATGAACTATGGGAATCTAGAGTCTCCTTGAAGGCTCTAGGTTGAGATTTGTACTCAACAAGGTATTCACTTAGAATCTTGTGATCCAAGTGTCATCTATTCCACTACTTCTTGTATTCTTCTCCAAAAGAAAAGGGCATAGTGAAATTCTTTGGAGCTCTCTACAACACTGGTTTTCTTTCCCGATCATAGGAAGTGCATGGGCCTTCCTCCTCTTGAAACCCTCTAGAGGTCTCACTGCAACTTTCCTCTTTCATTTGCTTAACATCCTTGGAGAGGCTCTTCATGGATCTAAAAAATGATGAGACAAAGCTCATTTTCTCCATCATTTTGATTTCTTCCTTCTTCTCTTCTTTTTCTTATAGCATAATGTCTAAGATCCACAAGCTGAGCCAAGATTATGCTATAATACCAATGTAATATCCCAAATGGGGAATGAAAAAATATATGAACACAAAACTAGAAATAGCAGTGACAAATCAACTCATAAAGTGTGAGATTAAAATATAACCATCATATTGGTATTATAGCAGAAAATGTATACAAGATATTCAGTAAATAAGTCACTCAAGGTAGGAAAATTCAGCCTCAAGAGAACATGTACATAAAATATGAAGAACACTACTACACATAAATTCCTAAGGCTATGATAGTGCAGTTTTATTAGGAATAACTGCTACTGAAGAATTTCAATACATAGATCTACAATGATATAGCTCATACAATTATGGGAGTGAAGATCTAGACTTCCAAACACAATTTCAAGACAATCCAGAAAGGATTTCTTGAAATAAGCAAAAGGTACAAAATGTTAGAGTGCAGCCCTAGGACTGAATAGCAGCTGCAACTCAATATATGGATGGATATGGCTGAAAATGATACATTTGATGAATATAACTCCTCCAAGGGATCTTCCAAGTGAAATATTGATCCTAACATTGAATATCTCACCCTCCAATCAGCACTGCAACCCCATACTGCAAATGCTTACTAAAATAACACAATCAAGGAGAGGGACTACATTGTAGTAGATGGGAAATAGGTTGGCCAAGTGCCAAGATCTGAAATCAACTCCAAATTATTCCTCACTGATCTCCCAAAGGAATGGAATATCCTTCCTCTAAAAAACAAGTTCCGGAAGTGGTGTTCTCAACCCTCCACTGCAACACCCTGCAATGCAACCCATCACAAAACAGAAACTGCGTTGTAGCTGAAGATGGTAGGTTAGCCTCAAGCCTGGATGTGGATAAATACAGTACAAGATCCCTAAAGATGCTTCTCAAGAAAGGAGATGGGATTCCCGCTCAGGAACACCTAGTGCTCAGAAGCACAACGATCTCAACTAAACATCTGAAGAATGCACAATAGTCATGAAGACCACAAATTCAATAATCATTAACATGTCTTACTTTGGATGTATTTCCCTCGTTTTATACAAATGGAAGCCCTCTCATCTTGGGTCCCACTCATTAGAGTTTTCTCCACCAAGGAATCTTCCTCTTAGTATCACTGCGCTATCTCCATAGATGATCTCCACCTCTTATTCCAACGTTGTTTACTTGGTCAAACTTGACCTTGTCCACATGTTTTTTCCCTTGTTCACACATGAGGGTGTCAAATCAAGCTATTATTGTGATCCCTTTTCACATCATGAGGGATTTTATAAATATTTTAATATGCATGGACCTCCTTACCCATTTATTCAACTGTTAGGTGATAAAAACAAAAATCTATATTCCAATTAGCTACATGCTAGTTTTGGAATATTAAAAACACACCAATTGAAATTGAGCCGAGGAAAATTTTAAATATTAATGGCAGTCTGGATAGTAACCAAAATCAAAATCTCATAAAGGTTTTACAGAAGTATCATGGAGCATTTGCTTGGGACTACCCAGACATGAATGGTATAGACCTTCAGCTACGCACGCATCACATCTATACTAAAAAGGAGGCTCGACCTATTCGGAAGCCTCAACAAACTGTAAACCCACATCTAAAAGACATTGTAAAAGATGATTTGCAAAGGCTGTTGGACGTAAGCTTCATTTATCCTATCTCGGAGAGCAAATGGGTCTCTCCTTTAGTAGTCATTCCTAAGAAGAATGGGAAGTGGAGAATCTATGTGGATTACAGAGAACTGAATAAAGCAACACAAAAATACCACTTCCCCCTTCCTTTTACTGAACAAGTCCTCAATACATTGGCAAGAAAGCGGTTCTTTTCCTTCCTTGATGGGTTCAACGTTTAAAATCAAATTCAGGTAGCCCCTGAAGACTAGGATAAAAAACCCTTTACCTGCCCATGGGGTACATTTTCCTACAGGTATTACCATTTGTATTATGCAATGCCTCAGTAACCTTCCAAAGAGCCATACTCAGCATTTTTTCTGATTTAATAAATGAAGGAATTTAAATTTACATGGACGACTTTACCCCATATGGCGATGATTTTGATCAAGCGCTAGAAACACTAGAAAAAGTATTGGAATGATGTATTGCTACCAAATTGTATTTAAGCAATGAAAAGTGTCACATGATGATGACCATAGGAGTAATGCTAGGACACTACATCTCTATAGCTGGAATATAGGCAGACCTGGGAAAAATAGAATTAATCCTTTTATTAGCCACACCTTGTATGCAGATAGAGGTACGTAGTTTTATTGGACATGCAGGGTACTATCACAGGTTTATAAAGAATTTCTCACAAATTTCTACGCCCTTGTATGCATTAACTGGAAATTTTGAATTCCATTGGTTTGATAGATGTGACACTGCTTTTACATATTTAAAGAAACTGGTCTCGACAACACCGATCTTACGCAATCCTAATTGGAAGCTGCCCTTTCAAATTTCTTCATATGCATCTAACACAGCAATAGGGGAAGTTCATGGTCAAGAAGAAGATATAAAGCCCTATGCTATTTATTATATCAGCAAGAATCTCACTCCTGCCGAATTAAACTAAATAGTGACTGAAAAATAGTTCTTGGATGTAATTTATGCTATCAATAAATTTAGACACTATATAACTAGCTATCACGTACTCTTGTATACTGATCATGCTGCCATTAGATATCTAGCCAATAAAATAATTACAATTGGAAGAGTAACTCGTTGGTTTTTTCTTTTGCAGGAGTTTGAATAACTATCAAAGACCATCCAGGGAAGGAGAACGTGGTTGCACACTTCCTATCCATAGTTCACAAATCAAATGACACACTAATGGTGGATGATCAGTTTCCCGAAGAACATCTTTTCATTGTAGCGGTAAAAACACCACGGTACACAGATGTAGCAAACTACCTGGAAGTAGGAAAGCTGCCCAGAAATTTGACATCATGGGAACGAAAGTTGATTGTTCAGCACAGTGCTAGATTCTCCTGGATTGTTGGATATCTCTTTCATAGAGGAGCTGATATGAATATATGCAGATGAATCCAAGAAGACAATATTTATGACATTCTATGGGTCTGTCATGATGAACCTTGTGGTGGCCAATTTACAGATCGTAGAATGGGGCACAAAGTGTTGCAAATGGGTTATTATTGGTCTACAATTTTTAAATATGCCAAGAAATATGTCCAGGCCTGTGATAGTTTCCAAAGAATGGGTTACCCAGGCCAAGCTGATGAAATGCCATTAAAACCACAATTGGTAGTGGAACCATTCAGACGGTGAGCACTAGACTTCATTGGACCATTCAACCCACCATCAAACCAGAAGATCTACATACTGGTTACCATATATTACATAAAAAAGGGGATAGAAATAGTGACTTTATCAAGAGCTATGGAAGAATCTATTATTAATTTTCTTTTTGAGCTATTTGTGTGATATGGATTACCACGGGAAGTGATAACTGATAAGGGGGCAAAATTTGTGGGAAATAAAATTAAAGCCACCCTGAAGAACCACCGTATCATCCATAGAGTCACATCTCCCTACCACCCATAGGCATACGGGAAGGTTGAAAGTACCAACAAATTCCTTGAGGAAATTCTCACTAAAACAGTATCAACACATCGTCGGGATTGGGCTACTAGACTGCCAGAGGCATTGTCGGATTATCGCACAAAATGGCAAAACACCACTGGATATTCTCCATACCATCTGGTATTTGGAAGAGAACCATATTTTCCTATCAAATTCGAAATAAATACTCTAAGGACATCCCAGGAGGTGGGGTTGGACTTGACGGAGTCCCATATTAGAATACTCCAGCAAATAAATGAATTAGATGAAATATGACTACTGGTTCTACAACACACCGCAATCATCCAACAAAAACGAGCTAAGTGGCATGAAAACCTCATAAAAAATAAGACATTATAGAAAGGATATTGGGCATTTCTCTATGACTCCAGATTCCAAGACTTCCTGGGCAAGTAATTACAAACGAGGTGGCTCGGTCCATAAAAAATTCAGGAAGTACACAGCAATGGTACCCTCACCTTGACTACCATAGACAGATCTGGTTCTACATTCTGAGCCAACGGGCACAAAGTGCACCTCTATCACAAACCACTTACAAGGGAGTCTTTCTATCAGCAGGTACGTGACAATCCCACCATCCAAATTTTAGTTGCAAGGGGTGATAACCCCACAACTTTAAGTGCATGAGAGCTTGCTACTTCTTGTAAATATTGTATATAATTTCCCTGCAATTTATATTTTTCTCATCTTATTGTGTATCCTTCATACACACAGTTGTATTCTTTTCTTTCATCCATCCTTTTGCATGTTTATTTTTGTTGTTCAAATCCTTGAACGAATGTTGTTCAATCCAATTGAAAAGCCGTTGTTCAATCGGATTGAATAGCCACATATTTTTGCATTTTTTTTTTTGTTCAAATATTTGAAAGACTGTTGTTCAATCCAATTGAACAACTGTTGTTCAATCAGATTGAAAAATTGTGTCCTTTTGTGTGTTCATTTTTTCTATTCAAATATTTAAACGATTGTTGTTCAATCCAATTGAACAATTGTTGTTCAATCAGATTGAACATCCATGTCCTTTTGCGTGTTTATTTTTTGTTGTTCAAATCTTTGAATGGTTGTTTTTCAATCCAATTGAACAGCTGCTATTCAATTGGATTGAATAGCCATGTTCTTTTGCATGTTTATTTTTTTTTGTTCAAATCTTCGAATGGCTAATGTTCAATCAGATTGAACAGTCGTGTCCTTTTGCGTGTTTTTTTTTTTGTTCAAATATTTTAACGGCTACTGTTCAATCCAATTGAATAGTTGTTGTTCATTCAGATTGAACAGTCGTGTGCTTGCATGTTTATTTGCGTTGTTCAAATATTAGAACGGTTTCTATTCAATCAAATTGAACAGCTATTGTTCAATCAGATTGAACAACTGTGTGTTATTTTTGTTGTTTAATCGAATTGAACAACTGTTTTTTTTCTTTGTTCCCCTTTCTAAGCATGATATTTCTTTCTTTTTGATGATCTTGAAAATCCACTCCTCATTCCACACCCTCGCTATACAAGACATTTCTGAGCAAGAATTGGCACTTGAAAAGGAGAAAAGAAATAATGTTACTAATATGATGATCCTTTGGAACTTTGACAGAAATATCTACTCCAGAAGGTGACATGGTTTATCTATGCAATGAAGGGCTAGACATCTCCTGCTCAAACATGTTATCACAAAATTCATGGTCTTATAATGGTATATCTTTCTACACTCTCAAGTAGTATTCCCCTTTGACATAAGGATATAGGAATAAGGAGTATTAATTGTATTGGCATTCTTTTTTTACTTCTCACACCATCCCTAACTATTAAAGAGTTAATGAACCTCCCTTCATGTATAAGGAATAAAGAAATATTCTAATTATATGCAATTTTTTAAGAGAAAATAGGGGGTCTCATCATGAGCTAGCCTACCATGATCATAAGGGTTTAATAAGTGACATGCCCACAATGGCCAACACATAGGGTAGTGACCTTCTTGACATCTCAAACTGCTTGAAGGATAGGAGGTCTCATCAAGAGCTAGCTTGATCACTCTGTTACAACCCTAGTGAGTGGCACCTTGACTATCTAGCCACCACACGAGAATGGTGATCTCTCCATAAATTGGAAAAATATCGACTTTTACATAGAGGATTCTGGCTCATTTTTCGGGTTAAAATAGAAACCCTATCGAGGCTATGAACACCTATTGGAAGCAATGGCTTTGCTTATGGTATGAGAGTATTTTTCTAACAATAGCCAATTACTTTATATAAGCCTTATTTCCTATTATCATCCATTTCCGAGATAAATGCACTACTTGAATAAGTGATAATACTATTTACTCGTATAATTAACTATGAATGAATTATCCTTTCATGTTTTAATTAAGGGATGATGACACCAATCATTATCCATCATTGTCATGCTTCCGTCATGCTATACTATTAAATAATGACATCCTATCATAATAATCCCCTTCTTCGGTCATTTCCACTTGATATACAATTATGATAATTACCAATTATGCATTCATGATTGTTGCAATTTCGCTTCTCTTCTTGATCTCCAAGGCCACGGATGTCCTTCTCTCGTACAAACTGTGATTACTGATTTCTGACCTTTTCCCTCATATGCATTCGTGATTGCTGCAATATCTCTTGTACTTAAGGACGTGGATGCCCTTCTCCCGAGAGAGGGGGTATAAATATCCATAATGAATAAGCATGCTAATTCCCTGAAAAACCTCCTTTGGATACACTTATGGGACTAAAAGATCATTGCATTTACGATATGAAGTTAAATACATTTACGATATAAGGTTTCAATTTATCTTTCTCTTGCATACAGTGTTTTTTATAACCAACAAAGCCGAAAGAAACGTAGACATAGGGAGAAATTAGTTCAGATAACACATCAGCCATGGGAGGAAATTCTCTCCAAAATGAACCCGTAACCTTCCAATTCTCAAAAATAGCTTGCACCATACTCCAAAAAATTGGCTGGTTGCCATATCTACACAAACTAGAAGGGTTTGACACAGAAATAACAGTTGAATTCCTGCAAAACTTGCGGGAGGGACATACCAGACTCAGAGGAAGAATTATACTAGTCACAGAGGATATCATCACTAAGTTCTCTGGACTACCAATAGAGGGAGAAAGATGGACCGAAAAAGACCACCTTCTACGAGAAGAAATCTTAGCATACCAGGACCTAGGAGAACCATTGGAATAGAAAGGAAAATGGATTAACCCCGCGTCCCTACAACATCCTTGGCAAGAATTGGTAGCATTCATTCAAAGATACATCACATGCGATGGACGCCAAGACGTGGTAAAACCCTGCCAACTTAAACAGTTAGTTTTTCTTAAATGAAAATTTTCAGTCAATCTGCCTTCTTTCTTGAATTATGTATTGCACGATACTGTTGTTCGAATTAGGAAAGAAAAAAACCCCCTAGTAGTCATCAACCACCATGGCCTAATAAAATTAATTATAATTCACGAGCTAGACAAACAAAAGACACCTTGGGATAGCTTTGTTAATCCTACCATGCATGACCCTGAGTAAAACCCTATCACAACAGGAATTGAGCTTCAAAGAATAAAAATACCCAGGAGAGGAAGATGGAAAAGGGCCCGTGCTTCAACCTTAGAACCAAGGAAATGAAGATGGTTTGAAAGACTGCAATTACGGAAAGACACTTCTGAATTTCCAGATATGTTAGGAACATCCCATACACCACCTTCAAGCCCTCAGAATATGCCCTTACAAGACTATGAAGATGAAATGGCTCTAGTTCTGGAGAAATTGAGGGCATCCCATGAAATTAGAAGCCCATATGAACAAGCTAAGGAGAAAGAGGATCCATTGAATCAATCTACCACCGCTAGCAGCTCTGGTCACACTGAATTATTACCCCACTAGGATGAAATCCAGGCTTTAAGGGCTTTATCTCCCCCCAAGAGTGAGTGGGTGAGTGGAAAGACCAGACAGAAGGGATATCCGAATCTGGGAATCAGTCAGGAGACACCCCCCCCTTAGAACAAAATGCAAGCATGGAGACAGTCCCCCTAACACCTGAAGGGAACATTATCTCACCCAGTTGAGATGATAATCTATAAATAAACTCGAGAGCATAAGAAGGAAATATCATCACTGATAACCTTAGAACGAGCACCGCCATTCCTAAAATCGAAGCCATTTCTCCTCCATCCCTTGCCAAAACCTTGCTAGAACAGAAATCAGTTGAAAAGAAGTTAAGGAAAATGAGCAGGACCTGCAAGAGGTTAAAAAAAATGATAAAACATCTGAGGAAATAGTTGAAGGAGTTGTGCAAGGCTCAAAAGCCTAAAAATGAATTGGCTACCTTAGAAACCCAAACAGAGTTCATCACCCAATTGGTAGAAACTGTTGAGATTTTTGTACAGAATGAACTAGTAGGAACTACTGAAGCTTCTGTACAGACTGACCTAGTAGACACTACTAAATATTATGTGTAGACCAGTCTACCACTTACAGAAGAGAAAGAAACTCAAACGGAGGAGACACCTGCCTACACTCCCCTAGTAGAAAAGGCTGCCAATCATAAATTGCATAATAAATTAATTCAATTCCAACACGAATTGGCCCAGTGCGGAAAGGAAGTAGTGCCCTCACAGCAACAGCAGGCACTACTGAAGAAATTCAAAGATCTTTCTGTAACTGAGGATGAAACATTTTCCCAACTCAGGGAAGAAAGGGCGAAAGTAAAGAAAGCACAGGATTAGGTGGAACAAGCTAAGAAGCAAACCATTATGGTTTTCTCTCTTTACTATGATGTACTAACATGTAGGTCACCAGCCACCAACTACGCTCTATTCTTAGTAGAACGATATTTACTACTGAAAATAAAGGCTGTCAAGGCAAGGAAGCCTACGAATTTTAAAACCATTGAGGAATTCGTCCAATGTTGCAATGAGAAGAATGAGCAGGTCCAATATCTTTTGTGTGAATTATATTTACACAATTTCTTTCTAAAGGAGGACAGGGACAGTAATCCCAACCCCTTTATAAGGGATTTTCAGTTATAGGCTTTCCTATATTTTGCCAAAAACCAGACTCGGTGGGCTAAAGCTGACAACACCTTTCAGAAGAGAGATCATGACCTAGACCTATGGGTCAGGGGGGAACCTACTAAACCCCTGTACCTATTCACCCAACATAAGAAATTCATGCAGAGAAAATGGGCCATTTATAAACTAGGACCTATCCATAAGGATATAGTACAACATGGGTGGGATTACTTCTAGTACATTCAGGGAGAAGCTTTGGAAGCAGCCAAATAGAGGTGGCTAGCCTCCACAAACAATGTGAAGAAAAAAGAGCCATTTGGTTACAGGAACTTCAAAGTAGTAGCCTCCATATTCCTTCTATACAACAACCTAGTTTTGAACATGGGCCCTACATGGATCAGCTGCAGATATAGGTGCCCCCTCATCTGGCACCCCCCTGAGGATTACCATCATGATTATCAGCTGCCAGAGGGGCACACGAACTCCACCTTTGCAAAGATCAGACAAAGACATGGCTTTAGACTCTATAAAGAAGAGGTATACCCTGCATATTTGCTAACCCAGCTACACCTCAACCATTTTTTTGCATGAGGACCTACAAATAGCTAAGTAGGGGAGTATGTTGGGCTGAGAAGAAGGTATGTTTCATCCTATATTTACCACTATTTCTTATGTACTTCTATGAATTTCAGCCTCATCTTAGCAATAAAGTAAAGGGAAATAACGTAAACTCAAGAAATAATGAACTGATGATAAAAAGGAATGCTTAACAAAGGAAAACTGACTTGTTGTATTGATAGGGAAGCAAAGAAGCTGAATAACTGATAATTGAAAGATAGCTGAGAAGATGTAATGTTCCCAACTAGGAAAATGCTACAACAATGATAATATCTTAAGATATTCTAAAGTTGGAGACCCAGCAATATGAAAACACAATAATGGAGCAGCAACAACACTCAACTCATAGAAATACAAGAGAAATCCATAGAGTTCTCATTAATAATAGCAGCCACAAATGAATACAAGATCTTGAGGAAGAAGGCCACTCAAAATAGGTAATGTTCAACCTCAAGAAACAGGTACAAGATACATGACAAAATACTGCTTCACATGGATGCACAAGCTATGACAGTGCAATTTTATAGAGAAATTTCATTCTACATATGTCAAATACATAGATGTACAATTATATGGCCCAATACAACAATGGGAGTGATGATCTCAGCTCCGAAAGGCTACCTCCTATAAATCCTGGAAGGATTGGCTCTATAATGCAAAATCTACAAAATGTTGGAGTTGCTGGGTAGCTGCAGCAACTCAGAAATAGAACTAGATGGAGAGGCTGTAGATGATGCCCAAACTGAATATGCCTCCTCCAATGGATCTTTAGAGTGAAAGGTTGACCCTCTCACCAAAGATCTTGCCCTCCAACAATCTGTAAGAGCCCTACTGCAAATGCTCCATTCAAAATAATGCTGTCACTGGATGGAACTACACTGTAGGGCTAGGTAATGAGTTGGACTTGATGAAAAAGTCTGCAATCAGCTCCGAAATGCGTCCAATCTGATATCTCAAAGGGAAGAGAGACTCCTTCTCTTAAAATAGCTAATGAAGGTGGTGTAGTGAACCCTCCCTGCAACACCCAGCAACACAGTATTATTATGCTGCAGAAATAACATTTTCTTGATGGAGGATGCTTGGACTCAAGCCTAGATGTGAGACATATCAGTCCAATCCCTCAAGAGGCCTCTCAAGAAGGAGAAGGAATCCTAAACAAGAATTCCCCCGGCAACTCTTGCTAAACAACAAAGAATGCACAATGTCTGAATAGACAATGAGATGAATAATACAAGCATGAGAAACAATGGTTTCCTTGTCCTCCTTTTAAACAAGTGAAAGCCCCTCTCCATGGGTACAACTCCTTTTAGGGTTTCCTCCACCAAATAACCCTCTCCCCATTCATACTGCGCTGCTTCTCTAAGTGTGCTTCACCTCTTGGCCCAACGTTGTTGACTTGGTCAAACTTGACCTTGTCCACTTGCAAATAACCTTGTTCACACATGAGGTTTTGGTGAAACCATAAACTGCTGGTTAGATCTTCATACCTTCCTTCTCCAAGCCTCTGATATCCTACAAAAATCCAGGTCAAATACTATTGCATTCTCTTTTTCCCCTCCATTTCTTCTAATTTACATCATCCTCCATTTTTCTTTTCTTCCATGAAATCCCTACAATTCATATGTTCTCCCTTGATCTCTTCATGAAGTTCATTTCCTAAGATTAAAAACTCCCTTTTTGATCTTATCCGAACCTTGTTTTCTCTTTCAAAACATTGAAAGAACCATGAGAAATGCATAAATTTTATGAAAAAGGTCCTCAGCCCCCGCGGGCTAAACCCCTGGCTTTTCCCCCCATGTACCCGAGCACCGGGACCAACTGCTCAGTCCTTGGGCGCTAGACCAAAAGCACGACCTCTCTCTGTCTATTTTTCTTTGAAAAACCCGAAAACCCATTTTCTAAAGTTTAACGGGAAAGATTTTAAGGCACATGTTTTAAACTATCACGATGAACCAGAGCCGTCGATCTGCTCCCCAGATCCGACGGAGTGGAGCACAACCCCACTTGGTGGACCCCTTTTCCCCGCGCATTTTCCAGAAAACCGCAGTTTCCATTCCGCACCGCCTTTCGAGCCAGGGTGGTTTTCTCCCGTCGGCCAGCGATTCCATACGTCGGCCGACACGTGTCCCCGCCGCTGTGTCAAAACCGCCGTGCCACCACCTCCTCCTGCGCGCTAAGCTTCGTACCATAGCCACGCGGTAGAATTTACCTCCGCCGTCCGATCTGAGCCCTCCCATCCGACGGATGCCGCTCGCCTCACTTGCTCGACCTTTAACGAACATGCGTGCCTGTTAAACTGTCCATCGCGCGTCCAAAAATCAATCTCCGCCATCGATCTCTGTAGATCGACGGCTATTATTCATCCTTCCGATTCCATCACCCGGTCAGAAATTCTCCCGCTGACTTCCTGTCGCCCGGTCCCGACCGTCGATCTCTGCAGATCGACGGTCTCGATTTGATCTTTCTTCAACTTTTCCCGACCTCCCAGGTTTAAATCTTAGCCATTGGATGATGCCATCCAATGGCCCGCGTTCCTCCGCACGTTCGCCAAAGCAGATCGGCATATAAATTGGATTTTTACGTGTTTTTTGTATTTTGCAGGGTTAAGATCATTTGTTCGTGTTTTTAATGGAAATTTCGGACCAAGAGAGTGACAATCCTCTGCGTTTCAATTTCTCCAAGGAAATCACTTACAAAGTTAATTTCCACGTCCATTCAATGTTTCCACGGGCATTGATGCCTTTCCTCGCCTGCGCAGCCCCGCACAACGAAGAAATCGTGAAAATAAACGCAGAAAAAGGGTATCAGAGATCGAAGACCAGAGATGAGCCGGAATATCAGATTAATGGGGATTAAGGCTAAGACGGCTATCTAATGCCTAATCCCCGCTCTCAGACACAGATTAAAGGAAAGAACTAAAGTGTTTCATCAGGAAACCCTTCACCGCCATAGATGGAAGCAAATTGATTCTTCCCACCAACTAAAGCGCCACCTATTGCCTCAAAAAGCTCAATCAGAGGTTGAATTTATTGAACAAGATTAGATCTCTACCTCGAAACAACTGAAGAGTTATTTCTGCCAGGAATTTAATGAAAAAATGTCCGCAGAATAACCTTAACACTGCACAGAGCCTCAAAGGTCAACAAAAGCTCCTTTTGGGCTTACTTCATAAGTGCAAACCCATTAATGCAGCGGAACACCTGTATGATTTCTTCATCAGGCCTCTAAGTGCCAGGAAGACATTAATTATGCATTAATTGTATCTGAGATCTTTTCATCAGATCTCACCTCCTCATCCTTCTATAAATACTTCAGTAGAAGATGAGTGAGGGGTTGGATTGTTTTGGTTGTTAAAGTAATTGCTGAAGCATTGTAATTGTAACTGAGATGAAGACTCTTGATTGTAGATAGGATTTCATTGGCTCTTGGAGCTCTGCTTGTAACAGATAGGTTAGGTTGTGAAGAGAGATGGCTTAAAACATTGGATCTGAAGATTGTAACTGGTTTGAAGCATCAATACAAGCTGATTTATGGGATCCTGGTCTATGCTGATGGTGATGTTATTATCACTGTAACTTGTATTTTGTTTTTGTTTTCAATTTGTTTCATGTTCCACTATAAAGAAAAGTTTAAATAGGGTTAGGACCTACTGTATATCAGTAACCTCCTCTGGCTGAGAAATCTTTATTTAAATGTTTTCTTTCAACTGTGTTATTTAGAAATGATTTAATTTAGTTGAAGCATAGGAATGCTGGCGTTCCCTCGTCCTGTTGTCTTAGATGGATGTTATTTTTAAATGTTACTTTCGATATATGTTGTGGGAGGATGAACTGAGGAAATCAAGGTCAGCCCTGAGTCCCTTTCTTATTTTCCCAACGATTTGATTGTTTCCCTTAGGATGTGTTAAAAGCTGGCTAGTTTCGAAGTACTTATCAGATCTTAGACCATTCTGTGTTATCTTTGTGTTTCCCTTTGTTTTATATGTTTTCTATTAGAATTATATCAAAGGCTGGATAGTTTCAAAGAACTTACCAGATCCTAGTTTGCTCCCATGTTTCTCTCAAGTGCCTGGTCAAAGGCTGGCTAGTTTCAAAGTACTTACCAGATCCTGGGATGCTCTTTGTTCTGCATCTGTCATTTCCCTTTTCTTATTGTATCACTTCATTCCATAAATCAAACTTTAAGAGATCCTTAGGCATAGATGACTTGCCCCATAGATCACTCTTGAACCTGAATGTTTAAATTAAATCCTCTTATGACTCCATAGCCCAATGGACTGAAACTTGCCATCATGTTTCTTCTTGATCAAAGCTTACTCTTTTGCTTGCAACTTCTCACCTTTGAACCTGTTAGCATATAGATCTTTCTGCCTCAGACAGCAACTATGTTCAACCATCCGAAAAAACCAAACAATCCTTGAACATCATAACTAGCCTAATATCATTACCCTAAGCTTTCAAAGACAATATCCATCTTTGTGCATATTGGAGAGATCCCTCTCCGGATTCAGGAGGGCTAGATCCTAGAATCCCAAAGTTGGTTGAAATGATGTTAACTCTGTGATCAGACTTTTCCAATCTTGCTTATTACAGAGACCTAACAGAAGTATAGAGTGCAACCTATCCCCCACATTGGTTAATAAATCATAATGAATATTGGCCACCATCAAGCTCTCAAAAAAGACACTATCAAAGGAGATTAGGAAAGAAGGTGCATCCGTTCCCAAATTGGGACTCGACCGATGTACCGAGGGAGAGGACCGCCTTTTCACGCATTTATGCTTTAATTCACCGGTAATATTTTATTCTAACTATGAAATATCAAGGGCGCATTATTTAAAAAACTACAATTGTTTATTCTTATTTTTATGGTCAATAATAAGCCTCGAAAGCAAGTGTTTTCTTTTCAACTTAAAAATTTCCTTTCCTCTGTCTTTTCCGGCCGTGTTAAAAATTGAACAAGTCAGAGCCCTTCAAAGGGCCTCTGGCATGTCAGAGAAGTA
>JAXQQM020059754.1:0-43711 GCA_034641835.2 Pinus albicaulis
GGATCTTGTTAGGCCACATAGTCTGTCAGTAGGGACTGATGGTTGACCCCGCCAAGGTAGTAGTTACCATCAACTTGGTAGTCACTACAACTGAGAAACAACTGCGCTCTATCCTCAGACACATGGGCGACTACAGGAAGTTCATTCAAGCGTACATACTGATCACGACACCCATGGAGAAGTTTCTAAGGAAGGACGTTTCATTTTTTTGGAATGCAGAGTGTCAAAATAGCTTTGAGTTACTCAAGGAGAAGATGGTCTCTGCACCTATCCTCATATTTTTTGACTGGGCGAAGGTTTTCCATGTCGATGTAGATGCTTTAGGGATCGCCCTGGGAGCTGTCCTTATGCAGCCCGGGGAAAGGGACATCGCCCACCCGGTTGCATTTTCTAGCAGAAAAATTTCTAGTACGGAGCGTAACTACTCCAATACTGAGCGCGAGGGGATGGCCATGGTATATGCATTGCAGAAATACTGACATTATCTGTTGGGAAGGCACTTCAAGATGTTCACAGATCACTCAGATTTGAAGTACCTAGCGAATAAGCCTGTGTTTGGGGGGAATATTTGCCGATGGATATTTCTATTCCAAGAATATGATTTTGAGATCATCGTGAAGCCGGGGAAACTAAATGCTGGGCAGGACCACTTGTACCGAATCGAGAGTGGTGAAGAACCGACCAACCTAGAAGAAGGAATGCCCAATGCACAGATCTTTGCTATTAAGGTGGCTGATGCGCACTTCGCCGATATCATTCACTTCTTAAATACGGGGATGGCGCTTGCAAAATATTCGATACAACAAAAAAAAAGAGCTGGTAACCTGTGCAACGGACTTTACCATCATAGCAGGCCACTTGTATAAGATGGAAGCTAATGAGGTACTGCGAAGATATGTTCTAGAGCATGAAAGACAAGCCATCTTTGTAGAAGCCCACAAAGGTGTAGTAGGAGTCACCACGTAGGGAAAGCGATGATGCAGAAGATCTTGTGAGCTAGGCTATGGAGGCCCACACTGCATAGTAACTCTCATGACTATTGCAAAGCCTGCGACACATGCCAAAGGACTGGAAGACCGTCGCGCAGGGATGAAATGCCTTTACAGCCACAGATGGCCCTGCAAGTGTTTGAAAAATGGGCCATAGACTTTGTTGGGCCCATCAACCCACCAGGGAAGAAGATAGGTGCTCACTACATCATCACTGCAACTGATTATGTAACCAGATGGGTCAAAGTGCAAGCTATGAAGGATTGTACTGCAGACATTGCTGCACACTTTATTTTTGAACATATTCTAACCAGGTTTGGCTATCCGAAGATCTTGATGAGCGATAGAGGTATGCATTTTGTTAATGAAACAATACAGGCTTTGACTGAAGAATTTCGGATCCACCATGAAAAAAGTACCCCATATCACCCGTAGGCGAATGGAACTGTGGAAGCTTTTAATAAAATTCTAGAACAAGCGCTAACCATGATCTGCAATGTTGATTGAAGTGATTGGGATGTGCGCATCCTGTCTGTCATTTGGGCCTATCAAATCACTTGTAAGAAATTGACTGGAAAACACCGTTTCAGATGGCTTATGGAAAGGAGGTCATTATGCCCATGGAATATATTGTTTCTAGCCTGCACATCGCAACCTTTACAAACATGGCAGAGCCTGACATCATGGAGGAAGGCTTAGCGCAACTCGTTTCCTTGGAGGAAGATCGATTCATTGCTAACCTTCATCAGTAAGTTCAGAAGGCCCGGGAAAAAGCATGGCATGATAGACATATTCGGTAAAAGATCTTTTCGGAGGGAGAATTGGTCCTTCTATACGATAGCCAGTTTGCAAAACACTCGGGGAAGTTCCGTCAGCATTGGCTAGGCCCTTATATGGTAAAGGAAATCACTAACGGGGGAGATGTCTGGTTAGCTACGCTACGTGGTGACATTATACTAGAATATGTTAATGGCAGCCGACCCAAACCGTACTAGATCAAATGACTATATGGCCGACATAACTGTATTGGGCAGAATACGCGCAGGCAGGAGGAAAATGCAGGCAAGCCTGTTATATGTGCAGGGATCACTCGCACGTTTGGAAGCCCGTGGAGGTTCGCTGGGAGCGCACGGGTCGATCGTAGGTCTAGAGGCCTGGGGAGGTGCACTGGGCATGTAGGAGTAATACACAGCTGCGAAAACTAGCCGTTGGAACAGTAAAGCTAGGTAAAAAGAAAATTTTACCGTTGAAAGGAGCAGGCAGTCGACAATTAATGAGGCTATTTCTGAATTTTTTTTACCATTTGCTTGATAGTAAGTTTTAGATAAGCTTCACCCAACCATTGGTTACTATCCAAAGCTATAAAATCAGGAGGGTAGATCAGAAGTGGGTTCTGTGCATTCTAAAAATATTGGGCTTTGAAAAATTTCGTAACTATTGTGCTCTGTTAATGTCTGGGTGGGATACCCCCTCTGATAGTAGCAATCTCGAATTTATCTTCCTAGTGATAATGACCACGACCAATCCAGGTGAATCATCATAGATCGTGGCCTCTACTGATGAAGTATTGGAGGTCACCCCTGAAGTTGAAGAGGTTGTGTCCACACCAACCAAGGGGAAGCAGGTGGAGAAAAAGAAGGGTAAGGGGAAAGGCCAAGAGCAAGGGTAGGGGAGGGATGCGAAATGGGCTAGAGGGAAGCCATGCACCTCCCCTAGGAATGTGAAATCCCCCCGAATGATGCCCCAAGCATGTTTTCCTAACCCAACGAAGTGACCTCTGTCTACTCAGGAAGAGGCCTGGATTGCTGAACCAATCACTTGGTTGCTGCCCTATGTTCGGCCTCACCGGCCCTCGGTGCACACACCTAAGAACCTTGAAGGTATGAATGCCTATATGAAGATTCCACTGATTCCAGGAGAAGTCCCCATAATTGGAGAAGCGCATGGTAAGCTCACATCAATTAAGTTTGACGACCACGACCTGGACAACCTGGAAGCCTTCCCAGAATTGGCACTTGAACTGTACCTTGAAAGAATACTGGAAGACGATGTGCATGGGAAGCCCCTAAAAACTTGTTCCTCCCTAAGCTCGAACCAGACATGTGCGAGGGGGTGCGATACACGAATTTGTCTGATTTGAAGGATGAGAAGCACATTAAGGATAACAAATTCTTTTGGGTCTTCTTTCAGAGCGACCTCGCAACAAAAATTCACTCCCGACCACTCTTGTCACCGATGGTATATGAAAAGTACAAAAGCATCGCAGCATTCTAGGTCACGATGCACAATGTGCAGATTTAGGGGCATAAGGATCCGACGTGGGTATCGCTGCCTTACATGGTCGCCGATGAGGAAATCGACCGAATCGTTGCCACTTGGCCACCACACTGGATATTGGGATTCAAATCAGGTATAGATGACACTGTAGGTACAAGCACCGCCCCAAATAGCACCCGGCCTGATACCACCAAGAATGCATAAGGACGTGGCTCGAAAGACTCCGCCATGATAAAGGACGCCGTGAAGGGTGCGAAGCTGGAATCCTAGCAGGACTCGTAGCGAGACTTGGAAATAGAGGGTCTAGATGCACAGGGTGCTGATTCACCGTGTGGTATGAAACAGACTGCTGACCCTCTCAAAGGCCAGCGAAAGAAACGACGAGCTACAAGGGCCGGTAGGGAGATTGAAGTTTCTTTGACGAAGGAAGACCTAGAGCAAATCGCAGATGCAGTCACCCTCGCCTCAGAAGAAAAATTACTTGCTTTGGAAGAGCGGCAGAAGGTCGTGGTCTCCACGTTACAGTTTGAGCTTCAAGCTCTGAAGCTCAAGACCGATAACCTGCAAACAAGCATGATTCAGACGAGGCTGCACCTAACAACCAACAGTGAGCTGATCGTCATGACTGAAAGCTACCTCTGCCCCCTGCCTTATGTGCGCAAGTATAGGCCTGCGTAGAAGTACAATTGGATTTGGACCGACTTCCACACGAACCACTGCAAGTCCTCCATACATCCCTCTTTGAGGAGATCCAACATAGAGACCACCGGGTGCATCAACAACTCAGTACAGCCGAGCAGACGATCGTTGAAAAAACAACCAAGGTGTCCGAGGTGCAGGCTGCATGCACCCTTGCTGCTACGCAACAAACTTAGTTGGAACGTCTAATCAGAAGGCTATGCGCAGATGTGACTGAAGATATCCCGACTTCTGCAACCCCCCAGGCCAATATTGAGGGACTCGTTGCAGCCCTGAAGGCTTCTAAAATCGAGATTCAGAATGTCAAGACAGAGATGGAGCAGTAGATTACCGCGTTGCAGGCCAAAATGCAGTTGGAAAATCCACCTGAGGTATGAGCCTAGTGCGCTGCGCTGGTCATTGTAGAAACAAATAACATTACAACTTAGATCACTCAGGGCGCATAATTGCTTGAGATAGCTATGCAGCTGTGGTCTAAGGTGTAGCACGATCCTCTCCAGCATGAATTTACTCAAGAAAGGCGCCAAAAGGAAGAAGAGTTTGAGCAGCTGGAAGCTACTATGCCCACTCTGATCCCCGCTTAATGTTTGGAACGTCTGCGAGTTAGCCATGCACTCAGAGATGACTTGTAAGAGTTGTGCCACAAGAAGAAGGTTCTGAGTGACCACCTCAAGCTGTGGGATGATGAAGCCCTCAAGCTATCTTAGGAAGTGGAAGTTGCAGTCAAACAACTGAACCATACCCTAGAAAGTGTCACTGCTTCTACTAAAGGTCCAACTTCGTAGAAGTTGGTGGATATTGCAAAAAATGCTGCTGCGCAGAGCGAAGGGGTGCTACCCCTTGTGGTTGATGCAATCAAGCAACTTCAAGTGAAGATGTAAACCCCACGATTGCTGTGACTCAGGACGAGTCACAAGAGTGTGTTGGGGGCTTGTTGGAATGGGGTTCCCTAAGCTGCGTTTTTGATATAATTTTGTAGTAAGTGGTCTTGTGTAGGGGTTTTGGGGCAGGTCAAAGCCCCCAATTTTTTGTAATGGGTTAAAGGGTAAACGTAGGGTTCGAAAACCACAGTTTGCAGACCATAAGATAGAAGAGGCTACCGTATGATATAAATAGATAGATATTTGGGTCTAGTAAGTAAGAAGTAAGATTGATGCTGCGAATGAACTGTTGAGATATGTCTTCAGTTGTGTTAGCCCCCCTATAAATTTTTGACAAAGCAAAGTAGGGGGCTAAATTGTTTTTTGAGCCTTCAAGGAATGCATCTCCCCTAAAGGCACATCATCCTTGAAGTCTCCTGTGCCTTTGCCTTTGATAAATTTCCCTCTGTTGACTCCCTGTATAAGGTCTCATTGATTACATAAATTCTGCTCCAAAACGGCCTTATTTCGCCCCTTGTATCTCTACAGATTTCCCCCCATTTTATCCTTTTTCTCTTTTTCCCAAGTTCCCTTTCCATCCCAAAAATTCCCCTTAATCTCCCCAAATTCCCTTGAAAACCCACCTTCACCCTTTTTCTAGTCAAATTCTCACCTTTGTTCCCTATCACTACCCTCCTTTGGCTTTAAAATGCACCGAAATGGGTTAAAAAACCCACTTTAAACATTATAATAGGGCTAGCACCTTTCGACCAGCCCCCTCGGCCTTTCTTCCACCTTATGACCTGAGTGCCGAAACCAGATGCTAACCAAAAAAAGGTGCTTATCTCAATTGGTATCGGAGGCAATATCAACCGTCGATTGGCGCAGATCGGACGGTCCATGTTAACTCTGCAGCGCCTGTGGTCTACCCCGTTCGTTTCCCCGATCGCGCCATCGCCGTCTATTTACCCACAGATCTGACGATCCGCAGTACATCCGTCCCGGTGGTCAACGCAGCGCACTATTTCAAAACCACCTGGTTTCTATCGCACCGCCTTTAGGCGAGGGGTGTTATTTTCTAATCGCAGAGCGATTCCATATAGCTTCTGACCCGTGGCACCGGTATGGCTGGAAAACCACCCTCCCATCACGCATTAAAGTTCGTCCGTGGACATGCAGCGATATGCATATCAGTTGTCAGATCCAGAGCCCTCCATCCAATGGTGATCGATCCATGAAGCTGCGCACGCGATAGCCCATAACCGCCGTACCCCTGGCCCACTGTCCATCGCCCTCCGATGCATTTTTCACCGTTGATCTCTACCGAGATTGGACGGTCCAGATTCAATCACACGCCCATCATTGACCCAGGCTCGCCACGTCATCCATCCACGTATCTTCATCATTTTTCTCGCCCGTCCCCTTTATAATCCATTCAAAGATTAGATTTTAATGTTTTTTACGTTAAACTTCTGCCTTGACACCTTCCACTGTTTTTCGCCAACCTTCACCAGAGCATTTCCCCACCATTCCTCTGCATTTTTTCGCCATTTCTCCGCAGACCCACTATCATCCTCGCGGTCGTCCACATTATCCCACCCCCATACATGTTTTTCATAACAGGTTTTCGTGTTTTGCAGGGTTACCAACAGTAAATAGCCGCCATGATTCAAGGTTTCTATCACAGCGACAGAAAACGCAGGGAAGAGCGCGCGTAGAGATCGTATCATGGAGAAAAGCCCGGGATAGTGCTCTAACACGACTTCCATTAAAAGAACAGGGTTTGACCTTGTAAAACTGTCCCGGCGCCATTAACACCCAGATTTCACAGTGAGAGATTTAAATTAAGAAGCAGAGAGCTTAAGGCACGCAAATGAAGATATATAAGCCTTAGGTTCAAAGATTTAGAGGCAAAGTACTATATTGAAGACCCAGGGATCACGCAGAAGGTACAGGACGCAGAAATCAATGCATATCAGGGTTTCTACAGCAGAAGAATGTTTTTTCTCCATAAAGGACAAAGCGCCCATGCAGTTTTTATTCTACACCGTGCTCCTGAAGAAATTTCCACCCTGACAACAGTCCAAAGCTACCAGAGCATTTGTTTCATAAATACGGCAGACTTCTCAATCGTTTATTTATCATTTTTTTATTCACCAAAAGTACCACAGAGTCATGCAGATCAAAGTACATCAAGAGACATACCGAAGTAAATAGAGGCCTGAAGAAGACCACTCTTCCATCCAAAGAGTGACAGGAATTGAATGCTCAGAATTTAAACAGAATGGGCTTCGGCCCTCTTTCTTTTCAGAAGTTTTAATACTACATTTAGTTCTTCACCTACCTCCTCTGCTTCCCTTCAGCTATAAAACTCATGAGATAATATTGTAAAGGTTTTTGATAAGTTATCAGAGAATCGCAAGTAGTTTCTTTTGAGACACAGTCTTTGTGTAAAGTTGTAAGATAGGCTAAGGAATATGATTTCAGACTGAGTATTCGGCTATTGGCATTTTTGTACTTGACTGGTATTGCTATTCAATATGACAAGCACATTTCTTTGGATCCTGATCTAAAGCAGCGGTGATGTTTTCCTATCTCTGTGTTTAATTCATTTCATTTCGTTTCTACTGGCTTGCATCAGAATATTGGCATAGGATTTACCCTTGTTAGGTACCCTATGTTTCTTCTCTCCTTGCCATTGATGTTTCTCTTCTAAATGTGTTATCTAAGAATTGTTTTCATTTGATTTAACTAGTGTAGTGGATGTTATTGCCTGCTCTCTGATGTATGAATTAAATGTTGTCTGTTCTTAGATGCTTCTTGTTAAGGATTTAGTTGGAAGATTTGGGAACACTGGGGATTAGAGTTAGCCCTGTCCACTAGGATCCTTGTGCGACCAGCTGGTCTTTAAATTTGTGCCCTGAATCTGTGTTGTCTCCTCCTCTCCTACCATTCCACATCACACAATCATCTTTAAGATCCAATGTTTTAGATGACTAGCCCAATTGAAAGCTTGTACATTGGATAGTAAGCAAATCCTTTCCTGACTCCATCGCCCAATGGTTCTGAATGCTCCCTGGAATACTTCACCTCTCACTTTTTCCGCTTTTCTCATCCTTGTCTTACATTGAACCCTTCTTTCCTGATAACCAGCAACCAAATCAAACAAATCAAACAAACAAACCCTGAGACTTATAACTAGCCTAACATCTTTAACCTAGAGCTTCAAAGTCATATACCTTTGACATATCATATAGAGATCCCTCTCTAGACCCAGGAGGGCTAGATCCTGAGGTCTGAAAGTGGTTTGATGTTGTCTCATCTTTTGGTCTTGCTAATCTTGCCAAAACATGGGAACCCGAACATAATGGCGACTCCGCTGGGGAAATTCTGAGTATTTCTCATCTTACTACATCATAAGAACTTTAGAAACCTACAATCTTTGGTTAGGTTGGCAGTTAAACACTCCTATTCACACATCAAACTCTATACCATTTTTTGTTTTTCTCCCATACTCTTGGACAGAGTCTGGAAAGGGTCAGGTAGCCTCCAGATCTCACACTCTTTCAGAGGTGACATATCTGGTAAAAGCCCTCCCAGTCAATCTCTGGTTAGATTTTGCTGTGTTTGGAAGATATCCTTGAAGAGGGACATATCATAAGCACTGTGGTGGACAATTTACCCTCTAGAAACATGCTAAAACCCTCCACCTGGCGACTCCATAATTCCTAAACGATGCAAAGACTCCACTGATGATCAGTAGGCCTGCTAATTATCTTGGTTCACATTAGACTCCACTGGGAGACCAAAGCCATTACAACATCAAACACAATAGAAGTAACAAGTAGGGTTAAGCTTCTCGGTTAGAAAACAACATTATGGCTTCAAGAACCATTCATACAAGAGCTTACCCTAACCCAGACCCACCTGAAATAGTTGACAACCCTGAGAGTATCCTCAAGGGAGCTCCTACACCTAAAATACCAACTATTTCCAGCCACATCCATAGAGCTAACTCTGCACCAGAAGATCTTACAACTCTATCACACTTTCACCTTGACCTAGACCTACCTAATAGATTACCTAGAACTAGGTCATTCAGTGTCCTAGACCAGCCAGAACTTGAGCTTCCTGGTTCACCACCCCAAAGTGGTAAACACCCTGAGAAGAGACAGACCCCTCCATCTACACCTCCTGATATACACTTCATTCAAAAATTGGGGCTCAGTCACCCTAGATCTGCTCATCAGTCTTCTACTAGTCATAATATCCCTATCATCCATATATTTGCTGCCCAAGTCAATCCTTTACCTCATAAAAACATCATTATGGTAGCCTAGTATGCATCTTTGGTTTTACCTCAGCCTCTAGTACCCTTACCCAATGATTATCAATCAAAGATCCCACACTTCACTGCAAGAGAGTCTACCACAGCACAATATCATGTAGATAGGATGGAAGATTCCGTTGACTACATGGAAATAGATGATGATACAGTCAAAATGAGAATCTTTGCCCAGAGCTTAGGAGGTGATGTGAAGAAATGGTTTAAAAGCTTACCTCCGGGTAGCATTAATGACCTCCCTGCCTTATATCAGAATTTTATCAACAAATGGGAAGTCAAGGCTAACCCTCGCCAACTCCTAGCAAAATACATGAGCCTTAAAAGAAACGTAGGAGAGACTGTCCATGATTACTCAACAAGATTTAACAACATTTACAATGCTCTCCCTCCACATATGAAACCTCCCCAAGGTATGGCCCTAGCGAAATACCCTGAAGGCTTTGATGCTGACATGGCCTATCAGCTTAGGGATAAAGAATACAACACATTGGAGGACATGCAGAAAGGAGCAGTGAATATAAAGGCAAATCTGATTGAGAAAAGAGTGAGATTAAGAGCTGAGAAAAGGGTAACATATAGAGACGACAATGTAGCTTCCACATCTGATCCAAATCATGACCATCTATCTAAAAAAGTGGAGAAGCTATACCAAATGATGGAAAAAATGGTTGTCACAGTTAGTAACCAAAATAGAAATCAAAACCAGAACCAGAACTTTAGAAGAAACAATGCCACTCCTAACAGACAAAGAGAATCAGATCAGCAAGTTATTCCCCCATTCCAAGAGAATTTCCTTGATGAAGATGAGGGAATCATAGAAGATTATGAGGGAAACACAATTAATATGTTTGAAACAGAAGATTCAATCCATAACTGTTACTCAAAAGAAGATCAACCCTCACCCTCTTGTTGGGATGAGGAATGGTTAGAATCTGAAGATTACAGATTAGGATTTGAAAATGCCATGATGCAGGTCAGAGAAAAATATGAACTTAGAAGCAAAAAGAGCCAAGAAACTTCCAAACCAAAAGCTTCTGAGGACACCATCAAGAAAAGACCTGAGAAAACTTCTAAAGCAACTGCTGAAAGTAACAAATCAGCAGCTGACGGTTCTGGAAAGAACAAAGAAAAAGACAACCAAAACACTGATACACAAGGTAAACCAGCTAGCAACACTAGCACTGCAGTTAGTGCTCCTGATGAAACTGTCACAAACACTGTACATAACAAGAATCAACACACTGATCCAGCCACTAAGGCAAAGGCTAACAAAACAGAGTTGAACATTCCAAAGAGTCAGTCCACTTTCAATTTGGAGAGTGAGATTGCAAAAATTAAAATCTCTGTCCCACTCTCTGAGCTGGCCACTCAAGATGTATATAAAGGCCAAATTTTGAAAGCATTAAATTTAGGTGAGAACTGTGACACTGTAAATCTGAGTGATGATCAACCTGCCCTTCTGTTTGGTCCAAAGATAGAAGGAAAGTTTCAAGAAGGGGTAGTGCCCCCTTTTTTATATCAGTCTTAATGTCCATGATAAGATTCTCCACAATGCAATGCATGATTCTGGGGCATCACACAACCTGATGCCTAAAGTAGTGATGGAAGGATTAGGCCTAGAGATAACCTGTCCCTATAAAGGCCTATATTCATTTGACTCTAGTAGAGTAAAGTGTCTTGGCCTGATCAAAGATTTATGTGTGAGCCTTACATAGATTCCTAGCAAGTGTATGGTCATGGATGTTGTTGTGGAAGATGTGCCACCCAAGTATGGCATGTTATTATCAAGATCATGGGGAGCCAAGCTGCAAGGAACAATGTAGATGGATGGGGCTTATGCCACAATCCCAATCTTTGGCCAACTTAGAAGACTATACCGGGAAGAACAAATGAAATTCCTGGTTAGTAGCCCTAAAAAGCCTGAAAATTCTCCTCTATACTCTATACATACAAACCTGGATTCCTTTATCTTCTGCAATGATGAATCTTTGGGAGGACCAGAATCTAAAAACGTAGATACAAGAAAAGGTACACATGATGAAACAGAGCCAATGAACTTTAACATAATGGCTACCCTAGACTCAGAGGATGAAGACGTAGAAAAATTTGAGCAGTTCACTGAAACAAGAATGAAAAATGAACCAGAAATAGAATGCAATCAGCCAACTAGTCACCTCTCTGACTTCCACACCCATAACGAAAAAATAAATAGCCCACAGCCTAGTGCAGACCCTATAATGAAAAATAATGGCGAACCCGACTGTAGGGAAGGAAATGATAACAAAGACGAGAGTGAACCCCTGTGGGAAATGAGTTTCGATGGGTCCAGCACAAGAAGAACTGTCGGAGCTGGGGTTTGGCTATGTAACACAGAGAGCGACTATGCGGAAAGCCATTCCTGCAATCTGCATTTTAAATGTACCAATAATATTGTAGAGTATGAGGCCCTTATCCTAGGTTTAAATCTGTTGAATAAAATAGGATCCTGTAGAGTAGCCGTGCAGGGAGACTCTGAATTAGTTATCAAACAGGTGAACGGTGAATACACAACCAAACACCCTAGGTTGAGAGCATATAGGAACGATGCTGTGGACATATTGAAAACATTTGTTGAATACGAATTAGTGTATGTTCCTAGAAATCAAAACGCCATTGAAAATGGATTAGCTTGCCTAGCCAGTTCATACCCTAATACTCCAAGCGAGCAACAGATCATTATTCAAACCAAATTCAGGCCTGCAGTGCCGGATAACGAAAAATACTGGCAGGTTTTCGAGGGAGATAAACAAATTGAAGATTTTTTGATAGGCAGGAACGAGTTTGGCTTTTCCGATTCAGAATATACATCTAGTGATAGTTTCCTAAATAAGGAACCCTCGGATGAGGAAGAAACTACACCCCCCAATGTAGAAATAAACGCTTTGAATGAAGAAACTGGAAATTCAACCACGGAGTGTGAAAACGAAGATAGTGAAGAAGTAGAGGTGCTGCAGGCCAAAGATAAGAACATACCTCGAGGTCTAGAGCCGTTAGAACACCTTTTTGACTTCGATGATGTGGAAAAAAAGCCCACCATTGAGCACGTGGACTCTGACATAGAATAATGCAATATAGGCACAAAAGATAAACCCAAAATAATTAAATTGGCTAAGTCTCTTCCTGTGAACATGAAAAAGAAATACATTAACCCTTTTAAGGAATTTATTGACGTGTTTGCATGCAGTTATGAAGACTTAAAGGCTTATGACACCAACATTATACAACACAAAATACATTTAAAAGAAAATCAGAAAACCTTCAAGCAGAAACTGCCTAGGATAAACCCAAAAAAATTGCCTGCAGTCGAGAAAGAGATTAAAAAGATGTATGAGGTGGGAATAATAGTTCTTGTGAGGTTCTCTGATTGGGTATCAAACTTAGTGGCTGTGAGAAAGAAAACTGGGGAAATCAGATTGTGTATAGACTTCAGAAATCTTAATAGAGCCTCACTCAAAGACAATTACCCATTGCCAAAAATGGAACACATTCTATAGCGGGTAGTAGGCTCAAAGAGGATTTATTTGTTATATGGTTTTTCAAGATACAACCAAGTATTAGTAATGCCAGAAGACCAACTCAAAACAACCTTTACCACTCCATGGGGCACCTTTATGTATGTAAAAATGCCTTTCGAACTGATGAACACTGGTGCAACCTTCCAAAGAGCAATGGATATAGATTTTTCGGATGAGATAGGAAACTTCATTGTTATTTAATTAGATGACATAACATTCTATTCTAATACTGAGGAAGAACATCTAAAACATCTGAGGAAATTGTTTGAAAAATGTAGAAGGTTTGGTCTGTCATTGAATCCTAAAAAGACTATCTTTGGGCTACAAGAGGGAAAGCTTCTTGGCCACATTATATCAGAAAAGGGAATTAGGATAGACCCACAAAGAGTTGAGGGAATACTACATATCACACACCCAAGAAATATCAAAGAATTACAGTCCTTCATCGGGAAGATTAACTTCCTTATGAGGTTTATTCCCAACCTAGTTGAACACCTTAGGAATATGACTAACATGCCGAAGAAAGGTGTGGGAGTTAAATGGACTGTGGGAGATAAAAAAACTTTTGAATCAGTAAAACGTGTACTCACCCAAGCTCCTGTTTTGATCAGCCCAGATTTCTCAAAGGATTTCCTGATTTTTTCATTTGCCTCCAAGCATACAATAGCTACAGTTCTTCTATAGAAAAATTCAGAGGGAATGGAACAGCCAATTGCCTTTTTCAGCAAAGCACTAATGGATGCACCCTTGAAATACAACATAATGGACAAACAGGCCTACGCTATGATTAAGGCCTTGAAATATTTTAGCGTGTACATATTGCATTCCCACACCATAGCTTATGTGCCTAACATAATAGTCAAAGATATTTTGTCCCAGGACCCAGATGGTAAGAGGGGCAAATGGATTGCTATGATTTTAGAATATGACCTTGAGATAAAACCCACCAAATTGATTAAAGGTCAGGGCTTAGCACAGGTAATGGCTGAATCAAACTTACAAGCCCTAGCCATTAACACGGTAAATACCTTGGAAGAGCAGCAAGAATTGCTGGATCCCACTGTTGAGGAAAATTTTCAGAGCTCTCCTTGGTATTTTGACATTCTGTATGTGCTTACACACCTTAATGCCCCTCCTGAACTATCAAAGACCAAGGCTAGATTATTAAAGCTAAAAGCCAGGAGCTATTGCATATTGAATAATTTATTTTACTAGAAGAACCCAAATGGCCTATTGCTTAAATGTTTTCCTGAAAACGAGGCAGAGAGGATTAAACAAGAATTCCATGTAGGAGAGTGTGGAGGCCACCTGAGCTGGAAAGCCACTGCAAAAAAAATACTCAGAGCTGGATACTATTGGCCCACACTCTTAAATGATGTCCATAAGATGATAATTTCCTGCCACAAATGCCAGATTTTTGAATGCAAAAGAAAACTCCTCCCCTTACCTCTACAACCCATTACTGTTGAAGGCCCCTTTCTGCAATGGGGCCTAGATTTCATAGGGGAAATTCACCCTTCTTCTTCTGCACAACACAAATAGATCCTAGCAGCCAAAAACTATTTCACTAAGTGGATAGAGGCCATACCTACTAGGAATGCCACAGATTCAGTCATCATTAGTTTCCTAGAAGGTCATATCCTCTCTCGATTTGGCTACCCAAGGAAAATAATCACTGATAATGCTACTGCTTTCAGATCCAAGAAAATGGTTGATTTTTTTCACAGGTATCAAATAGCACTCGGTCATTCAACTGCCTATTACCCGCAAGGGAATGGATTATCTGAATCATCAAAAAAGAGCCTAGTGATCATCATCAAAAAACTGCTGGAACAGAACAAAAAGTCATGGCATAACAAGCTAGTACATGCTTTGTGGGCTGATAGGCTTACAACAAAGAAATCTATAGGCATGTCACCTTATCGGCTTGTCTATGGGATGGAAGCAGTGTTTCCTACTAGCCCTGGGGTACCAGTGATTAAGCTGGTCCAAGAGATTCGACCAGAAGAAGAAAGTATGGTGAGAAGGATAAACTAGACAATTCATCTCCAGCAAACAAGGGAAGAGGTTTACAACAGAGCAGTGAAGGTTCAAGAAAATATAAAGAAATTATTTGACAAAAGAACCAAAGTTGTTGATTTCAAAATTGGGGATAAAGTTCTGAAGTGGGACTCAAGAAGAGAGGATAAAGGAAAGCACAACAAGTTTTACAATCTGTGGCGAGGTTCATACATCATCCAGGCCACTGTGGGTCCATATGATTTCTTCCTATAGGAATTAGATGGTACAGAGCTATTTGGGGGTCCTGTCAATGGCAAGATGCTCAAACACTACTTCTGCTGATTTACAATTTCCAGTTTCCATTACCATTGTACATACCATTGTAGTTTTTTATTTTCAAGAAAAAAGAGAAAATATTTCAAAAAATAGAGGAAAAAGAGAGGTTTAGACATGCTTAAAACATGAACCTCTGATGTGCAAAATATTAGCTCTAATAAGCTCAAAACGTGAGCCAAATAAAGTGAAACAGCTGGTCCTAACGTGCCCAAAATCTGGACCAGCAAAGAAGAAACAAGAGTCGGCTCTAACATGCCTAAAACCAGAGTTGAAATGAAGAAAAGAAGTGACTCTAACATGCTCAAAACTTGAGTCACAAAGAGAAGAAGGATACTTCAAGTTTCAAATCTCAAGCCTTCACAGTTTTGTTTTTAGTTTTCTGCAAATTTTGTCCATGTGCAACTGTCTTTATGCCTTGGATCCACAGCAAGTCAGACAGTCTAATCCTGGCTTGACTTTTTTTCAATTTCTGTCGTAGAATATAGAGAAGAAATCTGCTAGACAGTTTAATCCCAGCAGATATTAGATTAGGTAGAGAAACATATGAGACCAACAGTCTAATCTGGTCTCATGGAGTAATAATGGTAGAAATAGAATAGTTTTTTTTTCTGTTTGTAAAAAATAAAATGATGTAAAGGGTCTGCTAGCTCAAATGCACTCTAGAAGAAGAAAAAATGCTAGGATTGTAGTGTGGGTAGGTAGATTGATTGGGAAAGTTTTTTTGCTAAATTGATGTCTTCACAATTGTGGCAGCTGAAAATCGAAGAAGAAGGTGGCTTAAAGCAGCAGGCATCTGGCCTACACCAAAGATAATTTTCTGAATTCTTGACTCCTTCAAGAAGAAGCCATCCCCATGTGGAGCCACTGTTAGCCCCCCCCCTATAATTTTTTGACAAAGCAAAGTAGGGGGCTAAATTGTTTTTTGAGCCTTCAAGGAATGCATATCCCCTGAAGACACATCATCCTTGAAGTCTCCTATGCCTTTGCCTTTGATAAACTTCCCTCTGCCGACTCCCTTTATAAGGTCTCATTGATTACATAAATTTTGCTCAAAAAGGCCTTATTTCGACTCTTGTATCTCTGCAGATTTCCCCCATTTTATCCTTTTTTCCCTTTTCCCAAGTTCCATTTCCATCCCAAAATTCCTTTTAATCTCCCCAAAATCCCCTTGAAAACCCACCTTTACCCTTTGTCTAGCCAAATTATCACCTTTGTTCCCTATCTCTACCCTCCTTTGGCTTTAAAATGCACCGAAATGGGTTAAAAACCCACTTTTAACATTGCAGAGGGCTACTGCTTCGGCCGGCCCTCGGCTTTTCTTTCCGCCGTGTGACACGGGTGCGAAACCGGGCGCTAACCAAAAAGGTGCTTATCTTAGTTGGTATCGGAGGCAAATTGGTATTGGAGGCAGTATCAACCGTCGATCGGCGTAGATCGGATGGTCCTTGTTAACTCTGCAGCGCTCATGGTCCACCCCATCCATCGCCCCGATCGCGCCATCACCGTCTATTTACCTGCAGATCCGACGGTCCGCAGTACATATATCCCGATGGTCCTCACCGCAAACAATGTTCACAAACCTGGTGGTATCTATCGCACAGCCTTTGGGTGGTAGGCGGTTTTTTCCCATCGCCCAGCGATTCCACTCAGCATTCCACGCGTGGCAGCGGCGTTGTTCCAAAACCGCTTGCTCATCGCACGTTATCTTTCGGTACAGGACGCGGAGCGATATCGCCGTCAGCCATCAGATCTGTCCTTGCCCATCCAACGGTCATCGTTCCACCAAGTTGTGCGAGTTTTAACTCGAGGAAACCGTACCCCTGGCCCACTGTCCATCGCCCTCCGATGCATTTTTCACCGTTGATCTTCACCGAGATCGGACAGTCCAGATTCAATCACACGCTCCCCGTTGACCTGGGCCTGCCACATCATCCGTCCACGTATCTTCATCATTTTTCTCGCCCGTCCCCTTTATAATCCATTGAAATATTATATTTTAATGTTTTTACGTTAAACTTCTGCCTCGACACCTTCCACTATTTTTCGCCAACCTTCACCAGAGCATTTCCCCACCATTCCTCTGCATTTTTACGCCATTTCTCTGCAGACCCACTATCATACTCGCAGTCGTCCACATCATCCCACCACCATACATGTTTTTCGTAACACGTTTTTGTGTTTTGTAGGGTTACTAACAGTAAATGGCTGCCATGATTCAGGGTTTCTATCACAGCGACAGAAAACACAGGGAAGAGCGTGCACAGAGATCGTATCATGGAGAAAATCCCGGGATAGTGCTCTGACACGACTTCCATTAAAAGAACAGGGTTTGACCCTGTAAAACTGTCCCAATGCCATTAACACACAGATTTCACAGTCATAGATATAAATGAAGTAGCGGAGAGCTTAAGGCATGCAAATGAAGATATATAAGCCTTAGGCTCAAATATTTAGAGGCAAAGTACCAGATTGAAGACCCACGGATCACGCAGAAGGTACATCACGCACAAATCAATGCATATCAGGGTTTCTACAGTAGAAAAATGTTTTTCCTCCATAAAGGAAAAAGTGCCCAGGTAGTTTTTATTCTACACCGTGCTCCTGAAGAAATTTCCACCCTGACAACAGTCTGAAGCTACCAGAGCATTTGTTTCATAAATACGACAGACTTCTCAGTTGTTTATTTATCATTTGTTTATTCACCAAAAGTACCATAGAGTCATGCAGATCAAAGTACATCAAGAGACATACCGAAGTAAATAGAGGCCTGAAGAAGACCACTCTTCCATCCAAAGAGTGACAGGAATTGAATGCTCAGAACTTAAACAGAATGGGCTTCGACCCTCTTTCATTTTAGAAGTTTTAATACTGCATTTACTTCTTCACCTACCTCCTTTGCTTCCCTTCATCTATAAAACTCATGAGATAATATTGTAAAGGTTTTTGATCAGTTATCAGAAAACTAAAAGTAGTTTCTTTTGAGACATAGTCTCTATGTAAAGTTGTAATATAGGCTGAGGAATATTATTTCAGACTGAGTATTCAACTATTGGCAATGTTGTACTTGACTGGTATTGTTGTTTAATATGACAAGCACATTTATTTGGATCCTGATCTAAAGCAGTAGTGATGTTTTCCTATCTCTGTGTTTAAATTCATTTCATTTCGTTTTCTACTGGCTTGCATCAGAATATTGGCATAGGATTTACCCTTTTTAGGTACCCTATGTTTCTTCTCTCCTTGCCATTAATGTTTTTCTTCTAAATCTGTTATCTAAGAATTTATTTCAATTGGTTCAACTAGTGTAGTGGATGTTATTGCCTGCTCTCTGATGTATGAATTAAATGAATTCAGTTCCTAGATGTTTCTTGTTAAGGATTTAGTTGGAATATTTGGGAACACTGGGGATTAGAGTTAGCCCTGTCCACTAGGATCCTTGTGCGACCAGAGTTTGGTCTTTAACTTTGTCCTTTGAATCTGTGTTATCTCCTCCTCCTGCTACATTCCACATCGCCTGATCATCTTTTGAGGTCCTATGTTTTAGATGACTAGCCCAATTGAAAGCTTGCACATTGAATAGTAAACAAATCCTTTCTTGACTCCATTGCCCAATGGTTTGAATATTTCTGGAACATTTCACCCTCGGCTTATCCCTCTTTGCTCATCCTTGCCTTATATTGAACCCTTCATTCCCGATTCCCTACAACCAAATCAAAACAAATAAAAAAAACAAACCTTGTGCCTATAACTAGCCTAACATATTAAATTTGAGCCTCAAAGACATATATACTTTGACTATTATAGAGAGATCCCTCTCTGGACCTAGGAGGGCTATATCCTAAGGTCTGAAAGTGGTTTGATGTTGTCTCATCTTTTGTTCTTGCCAACCTGGCCAAAACATGGGAACCCCAACACCTTCCACTTCTAGTAAGATGGGAAAATCATTAGAATCCCTAGCTCCCACTCATTATCTTACCCTCAAAATATCATTCATAAAACCCTTAGATAGTAAAAATATATCTAGTGTCTTAGATATCCTATTAGAACTAACACTTTTATTTCACCAACTTGGTCTTTTTTTTTTTTCTAGTGCTACATCATCAAAAATACAAAAATCACCCAACTTTCTCAAAGAGAATTCTTTCAAAGGATCCACTATTGCAAACTCACTCCATATTTTTTCCTTCTATAATGTAAAGTTGATTTCCCCTCCCTCTAGTGTGCATATTCCTAGTGAAACTCAATTTAAAATTATTTTCCTAGAATAACAACTATTTTGAGTAAAGACCATATAGATTTAGAACCAATGCCTCCAACCAAAGATCTTGGGAATGTAGAGTTATTCCTAACCTTGATTTAAAACCATGAATTAGAACATTTGAGTAAATTTGATCTCCACCCTGAAATCAAACCTCTATATATTTTTAGCTTTATAATATGAAGACATAAACTCCCATCCATTACATAATTTCACAATATCAACTTGTTTTTGGTCTCCATCACCAATAGTTTCTTGTAACAAGGTAATGTTGAGTTTTTGTAATTCAAACTCTTTTAAAGGCTAAATTTGTTTGAAGAGAGGAATAGTCCCCTATATTTCAAAGAAAAATAAACCATTAAAAACAAGTGCATCATGTTTTATTGGCTCTAAGAATCCCTTCAATATATAATTATTTAGCTTACTGTACCTCTAAAAATGCCTTCTCTTATGCTTTGGAAGTGAAGGATGTCTACCTCCTATAAATTCCCTTCCCCCTTTAGAATCAATAAATTCCTCCTTTTTGGATATAAGGTAGTGTCCAGGTATACCCTCCTCCTCTTCCACCATCAATGTGGGAATATCATCAGAATTATAATCCAAGATAGGTGTGGCTATATTACCATAAAACTCTTTTACCCCTATCGCAAAACCTATGCCACCAAAATTTAACTTACAAGTACTTTCCTCCTTGACAAGTGAATAAATACATAGAGGTTCAAGCTTTGAGATTGACATCCCTTTAATATGTGTATCATTTAATGGGGTTGGATTCAAAGATTTGATATCTTGCTCCAAATTTGACCCTCTAATCACCTCTTCCTTTGATGCCTTGGGGATATCTTTTAGGACCTCTGAAATACACTAAGAAATATCTATTCGATAAAATTTTCTTTCATTGAGCTTATCACCTCATATTGATTCCTTTCTCATATCCTTGTCTTGAAAATCCACCATATGTTCTTCCTTATTATTTTTCCCAAATAATTTTGCAATACCTTGACCTTTCAACCTTTTCCATGCATTTGGGTAGAAAGGTAAGGGAGAATTTTGAACCACAAAACTATATTAATGGTAGCATACACATTCAAAGGGCACTCCATTGTAATCTAGTGGTTGGGAAATAATGAAATTCCCTCTTTGAAATTCTCTCCATCGACAAACATTATTTAAGGTTTATGCTTACCAATATTGGTGTAATAACCATCAAACCTATCATCTCAAAACTCATGTTGGCATCATAAAATGTCTCTAATTCATTTCCAATTTCCATGCTATCTCATGAGTTAAAAATTCTATAATATGACTCGAGACTTTGATCAAAGGGTGTTACCTCCATTCTTTCATCTTGGGCATTAAAAAATGGTAAGATTTTCTTAATAAATATTATTGCAAATCCCCATCATAATTCCTCCTCTAGTTGAAATATGAAACTTATCCATCATTAAACCATAATGAAAAAAATTGGCACAAAATCTAATATAGGCTCCCATGTATCCTTCACCCAAGACTTTAGCATATTCTCAACCATCCTTTGGCACAAAAATTTCCATACCTAAATCTTTTGATGCCATGCCAACCACCTTGTGTATGTGAATATCATCGCTTAGCACTATTTTTACTAACCTTTTTTTCTTCTTTATATATTTATTTTATTTCTTTTTAGGTCGAGATAGTTCCACCTCACTTAAATCATTGTCATCAACCCTTGAGTAATTTTTAGAGTAATTAATACCTCCCTATTTAGAGCTCCACGAGTTAATACCACCATCTTCACATCATTGCACCTCCACACTCACTAGAAACAATTCAAGAGGTTCATCCCCCACTAATTACCCTCAGGGTTAAGGGTTGTGATACCTCCACCATTAGACTCCTTAAGTGAGCGCTTGGGAGTGTGTATATGGCTACATTCAAGATTTGATTTTCTTTCCCTGTAAGGAAATTGTCTAGATTGTTCACCAGTAGAGATAAATTGTAATAATGAGTTGTTACAAAACCACACGACTATGAAGGAAATTCTATTCCATGTTATTTAATTTGATATGTTTTCTATCCTCTAATGGAACCTAAAATAATGCACCAAATCCAAAACCAAACATTCAAGAACCCACACCTATTCCATGTGGAGTTAATTGTTTATTAACTTTACACTATAGACCACATGCCCCACATTAATTTTTTCTAATCAACCTCTATTTGAGCATGCTAAAACTATATATCAACCATTATATGATCTAACAATAGTGACATGCAATGGGACCTTCAAGGACATACCCACTAATGATACAAAAGCCATGGTTGTTGGCACATTTTTTATGTTCCCCTTTACACTTGAAATGACAACCCCGTGAGAAACCTTGATCCCTTTACATTTGGCACCCAACAACGCCCAAATACAATATTTTGAAAGGTCATGGTGTGAAATCCACCATATCAAGCTCCATTTTTGCAAACCATGACTTGTTAGAGCTATCCTCTACGATCTTATTTAACAAGTGAATTAATTATTTTTAACTTTAACTTTAACTTATACCATGGTTTAAATTTGTACTCAGGGATCAACATCTTCCTTTTCCATGTAGTTTGACATTAACCTATATAAGAGGCCTCAACCCCTTTTACAATACACATATGAACTTTGGAAAAAAAAAAAAAAAAAAAAAACTTTTGCCGTTTAACCTTTATCAATTAATTTCATCACATGTAAGGTTTTATTCATTATCAAAGATCTACATTTTAAAAATTTGAACAAAAATATCATAAAATTTAAAAAAGAAAAAAACTTTAAAATTTTACCAAACATGTAAGAGTATTATATATTTACAACATAACAAAGGAAAGACGCATACACACAAACATATATATACAATAATAATTGTAATGAAATATTACTTTATCTATTTTAATTATTTAAGTAATAACTTGTTTTATTGACTATTGAAACTTATAGTTAAAAACATGTGTGTTTTTTTTAAAGTGATATATTTAAATCTAAAAAGTATAGAGCATTTATACCTTCCTAAACTTTAATAATAAAATTTCTACATAAAGACAAAACTAAATTATTATTTCCCTAGAGCCACTCTACAAGCTAATATGGGAGAGATGTTGTAGTGTTCATAAATGAGTGTAAACATTTAAATGTTGACTCAATATGGGGGAGATTTTTTTATTTTTTTTATTTTTTTATTTTTATTTTTATTTTATTTTTTTCGGAAGAGAAACTGTGACTTTCTATTAGAGAAATAAAAAAAAATCAACAGATGCACTATAGTGCGTTCATGATAACATCCTTGCAAAATAAACATATGTGATCAAAATATGCCCAGGCCATGTGAAAACCAACCCCTGAGTCCACAAAAAAATACATCTGAAAAAATATGATAGTTTACAGTCCATTTTAAGATTAGAGTACCATAGTATCCACAAAATACATACATTATAACATATTTATGCTAAGTATAGACATAAGAAAAGCAAAAACAAACATCTGGGCATATACTAGATTTCGGTGAAGGACCAATGTCTGAAATTATGGTTTTCCCCATCTACATGTTTAGTGACCTGCTAGTACCCCAAAACCCATTGAGAGACTTCTTTGGATAAAATATCTACTGAAGTATTCCTCTCCTTGTAGATGTGACAACATGAAATTGAATTAAAAGACGATTTAAGTTATAAATTTTCTTCAAGAATTGGAAGCAATGCGTATTTGTGGCATCTTTGAGATTCATTAAACCAATTGATGGAATTTAAAGAGTTCCCAAACACTTGAAGAGAGTGACAATAATATTCTAAATCCAAAAAAAACATGAGTTTTAAAGAAAAGAGCTATGCATAATGTTTGAGCCCCTACCCAACCCAATTTTAGATTTCAGGAAGTGTTAATCATTAAAATATAAAATGAGATCGTCGCCACAAATTCCTTCCCCAAATGAGGCATCGTCAAAGTATGACCAGGGGATTTGGTGATTAATTTATTCTTCAAATATGTTTCAAGGGACTTGGACAACTTCCTTAAAGGGTAACATAGCATAAATCACTCCCATATCTACAATAATGAGAACATAAGCATAAGCGACATCCCTAAAGATAGATTTATTCTGAGCAATCTAGATTCCCCAATAGACAAGAGGAGGTATATTTCTGAAAGCCTCATTTCCATATGAATCCCACAAATTTTTCCAAGCCTCCTTAAAATCATTCCCCTCAAACCATATTGAAATCCAACATTTGTTTGGTTTTTGACCAAATATTTAAGGACAAGGGAAAATTTAAGAATAAATGAGCAATGGTTTCTTCATCATTTTTTCACAGAATGCACCATTTAGGGCATTCCTTTTTTCTTTTCCATAGGTTGTCCTAGGTTGGCACCTTCTTTTTAAGCAGACACCAAAGAAAAATTATGGATATGACTTGATAAACAAGCTTCCAAATTGACTTCCACCACCACTAAGGGTATACTCTTATCCTTTCACCAATTTGATAATTGTAACCAAATTTAGGAGATTACATCCAGAGGGGACGTGGATCCAACATAAAGTATCTTCCATGCCCATGATTCTTATACTAGATTTTTTCAAAGAGGAAATATAATTTGACCATATATCAACATACTCCCCCTCAATATTTAGGTGAGAAACACTTAACCAAACCTTTGAATAAAAGGAAGAGTGGTTTGCATCCACAACATGATATAAAAATACAATGTCATGCTCATTCAAATTAGTCACCATCTCAGGCGGAAGTTTGAATTTTCTTGTACATCCAACCCATAGGTCCCAGTTCACTCTAAATTTTTCCCCATTTCCAACCTTCCAAGCAAGGCTACATCCAATCAAATTGAAATAATCTATGACAACTTTTCATATGATAGAGGAATTCAAAATATTTTTGTTTGGTCCCGTGATCCAATCATATAGAGACTAAGGGAAGATATATTTTCTCATAACTATCAAGGTCCACAGACTATCTGTCGATAGGAGCCTCCAACTGACCTTTTCTAGAACATATTTCACAAAAATAGGAAGGTCCTTCAAACCCCACCCTCTCCATGACTTTGGGAGAGCAACCTTTTCCCAAGCTACCCACAGAAGAACAAAGTCATCCTTGGAGCCATCCCATAAGAACCTCCCACAAATATTTCTAATGGCTTCAGGAGTTCCTCATGGAGTCCTTGTGGGATCCATCCAATAGACTCGATTGGCTTCGAGAATAGCTTTAATTAATACTAACCTACCAACTCAAGATAACCATTTGAAACTCCAGTGCTTAAGACTTTTCTCCACTTTGGCCAACAACCACATCTAGTCTAGTTTCTTATATGAATTGTGCTTTAAGAAGAAGCCAAAATATTTAAGGATATCTTGAAGGGGTTTTACAACAAAAGGAAAATAATTATGAACTCTCCTCACCTTCCCACGAGACAACCCATCATAGGATATAGTTGATTTTTTGGCATTCATAATCATTCGCGTTGCTTTTTGAAAAAGAGCTATAGCAATATTAATTTCCTCCAAATCCTGAATTGATCCATTGCAAAAAATAAGGATATCATCCATAAACAAAATGTGGGTAATAAACATGTTTCCTACCACTTCAATACTTTACAACTCTCCTCAATATTTGGCTGCCAACAATAATATACTCAAACCTTCATCTGCTAGCAGAAATAAGAGAGGAGACAAAGGGCACCCTCGTCTCAATCCTCTCTAGGCATGATAGAATGGATATGTTGAACCATTAATTAGTACGAAAATGGAAACATTATTCGTACATCCCATTACCCAATTGATGAAAGGGACCTCAAAACCTAGATGAGTGAAAATCATTCGGATATAAATCAAACTAGTTTTGTCATATGATTTTGATAAGTCAATCTTTGCCACTACACCTTTTAACTTTCGATTTTAATGTTCTGCAGACCTTCCTGTTTAAGCACAATTGCCTCATAAATTTTACGCGCCTCTCGGAAACCAAATTGTTCTTTGGACACATTCATTGACAGAATATTTCATAATCAGATAGCAAAAATCTTTGAAATAATTTTTTAAATGTAGTTACACAAATATATGGGCATGTAATCATCGAATGAAAGAGGGGAATCCACCCTTGCAATAAGAGCAATAAAGGTAGAATTGAAAGGATACTGTATTCTTCCATTTTGGCAAGATTCCTCTACAACCTGTAAGAGGTCATCACTAATCAAATAAAAAAAACCCATACAAAACTCCATAGTCCAACCATATGGACTTGGGATTTTATCCTTTTGTGTCCCTTTGATAACCACCTCCAACTCTCCTTTGGACACCCACTCGATTAAATTTTTGTTTTCTTCCTCCTCTTAAAATAATAGAAATAATTGGGAAAGATGGACCACTTCAGCAACAGAGAATTCCTCCATGGCCATGAACAAATTTTGGAAAAAATATTTCGCTAGAGCCACAATTTCCTTTAATATTTTTCCCTACTTCCATTTGGCTTAGGCATTTCCCAAATTGTGTTTGCATTTTTCTGACCCCTAACATAGTTATGGAAGAATTTTTTATTTTCATTCCACTCTTTAACCAAACCACATGAATCGTCAACCTCCATTGTGCTTCCTTCTCGTCCGGGAGATTTCTTTTGACTACTTCCAACTACATAATTCTTTTTTTAGCTTCCACCAATGCATAACCCCCTCCCTATGAAGAATCTAATCTCTCCAATTATTCTTCTACTGATTTGAGTTCCATCTCATCTCTAATCTTATTTTGAGTAGCCCACTGAATGGTAAATCGCTTCACCTCCTTTAAGTTTGATACAAATTGTTGGGCAGGGGGGGCTCTAAAATCTAGAGAAAACAGGGTCTAAGTCTCCTTAGCAAATTTCATGTAGCTTGCCTCATTAAAACATAAGGGATTAAATTTAAAAGAATTATCCGACTTCCAATTTCTGCCTTTTCTCTCTACAAAAATTGGTTGGTGATTATAATCTCCACCAGACCCTATCCATTGATGAAACAGGGTGAGACAATCTATCAAATTTTCTTCCAGGAGAAATGTGTCAAGTCATTTGAAACCATCACATTATCGGTTCGTCTATTTCGCCAAGATGGCTTGAGTTTAATAAGATCCATATTAATAAAGTGATTTTTCGTCAATTTCATAGAAAATAAATCCACCAATGGTTTTGTATGGGCTTGAGGACCCCATGTTTCAGTTGCACCCAAATAGAAGTTCAAGTCCCCACCTGCAATGAGCTTGTCTTCCTTCATGTAATATTTCTCCAGAAGATTGTTCCAAAAATAGACTCTATCTTGACAAGGTCCATAGATGTTTACAACGGTAAATTTTGTGCACAATCCTATAAAATATATGTTTGACCTAAGAATCAACTCATAGCCCCAAAAACTAAGAACCTTTATCAATCGAAAATTAAAACCCATAGTCATCCCTCATGAGTGCTCGCTCGCATGAATTACGAAAAAAAACACCCATGAAACATCTTAGAAAACACTTCAGATATTAATTCCCTAGGTCCAAGAGTCTCCTAAAGAAAAATAATATCATGAAAAGAGGACAAAATCAATATCTTCAAGGCTAGTTTTTTCCCGAAACTAGCTAAACCCTTACGGTTATAAGATATGCCTATCATTTGGAAACTTTTGCAGGGGCCTGCACTACTCTAAGCACCCCTTAAATAGATTTTTTTCCCATCAACAATACCTAAACAGGCCTTGGCTTAGGATTTTTAAAGCTTTGGCTTCCTACCTCTAGTTTTACTAGGGGTTGGGCAAGACGAAATCACACTAAGAACGCCCACCCCCGCCAAAGAAAAATCCTTTGTGAGACATGATTTGAGATTATAATGAGGGTTTGCATGATGAATAAAGACAATCTCAACCAAAGAAACGGAAGGGGAAATAACAGGTTTTGTAGTAATTATATTATTTTCATGGGATCCAGGAAGAGCTCCCATGGGGGATATGATGCATGAAGAAGACACAGGCCTCAAAGGACCAGGACTTGAAACCAATGCAGAATTGATCCAGGGGATCAATAAATGCTAAAAAAATAAAAGTTATTGGAATCTCCTAAAACCAATGCCAAATTATAGATATCATCATTTTGATTCCAACGACACTTGAATTGCCTCAATCTAACATCGTATGTAAAATTTATCACATTTTGAATTTTTTGGAAAACAACTAAAAAGTCAACTTGCAGGGTTGACTGACCTGGTGACTAGGCAGGAACGGAATAAAGTACAAACCAATCACGTGTTGACACATGGCATGTTCATACGGGGCTGGGTGGTGGCATTTCATTATTTGTTGAGTTTTTGGTGGCGCAATTTGGAGGCGCCATGTAGCCCAATGGGATGCCACGTCACCCTCAAGTTCTAAGTGAAAAATTGTTTGGGTTCGACCTAGTGACCTCCAAAAAAATAACCAACAGTCTTACCGCCATGTGACACCATTGATCCTTGTTATACTATAAGTGTCGGTTACATTTAATATGGATTTTTCGACAATATTTAGGGCGGGGGGGTCAGCAAGCTCACCTGACCAGCGCTAGCCCCCAGACATATTATTTTATGTGACTACAACATGCAGTGGAATTTGGAAGGGGAAAGTAGTTATCCCTTCCCCCAATCTCAATTAACACCCACAACTGGGCGTATAAACAATGATGTGTGCAAATGTAGGAGGGTCGAGCAGTAAGCCCTGGCCCTAAGTTATGTACATAACCCATAACCACCGTCAGAGGGCTCGGTGGAGAGGGATAATGTGTGGCCAATCCCATGGACATATGCCCTCCAAATTAAGTGGTGTGATGGAGTCGGTGGGCACGTGGCCTCTATCCCACACCCCTAGCCTTATGGCCTACCATATGAATGAATAAAAGGGTGGAGGAATAGGGAGTTTGGGCCAATTTAATTGTCTGACATTTTTCCCAATAAACGAAAAAATCAACGCCCTTGTGAAATTTTCACTTGGCAATCTACCAAAAGGCAAATTTCATTGCCTGGTTAGTCAATTTTTCCATTTTGCAGGACAAATAGAAAAGAAATGTTTTAGGAGGCCTAACTTGGCCATTTTCAGTATTTTTGAGCCCAAAAAGAACCTACATAGGGATTTTTGGGTGTTGTGGACATAATGGAAGCAAATATTTTGGGTGTATTGAAAAAATTGTAGATCCAAGTCCTTTTGTGTTGCAGACATAAACTATTTTTGGATTTTTGAGGCCATATGGAGACCTTTTTTAGCATGGAAAGAGCCTAGATATGGGTTTTCAAGCCTCCCGGATACATCTACAACATTTGTTTCTTCATTAGAGCAACAAAATTTCCAGTCTATTCTCAGTATGTTTGTGGAGAAAGACCATTTCGACACTTTATTATGAAGAAGTTGAATTTGTGCTTGCTTTTTTATCTCAAGATGAGTATGAGGACCTATTGCCACATTAGTGAGTGAGTCCTTTTTTTTTGCATCATAATTTCTTTGTAAAATGGAGTGAATTTGTGAGTGAGATTTCTCTGAAGGAGTACGTTTATTTGAAGGAGAAACAATGCCTCCAAAAGGAGGTTTACCCTATGAGTAAAAAATTTGTAGTGTACTCTTTTTGTTGTTGAGATAAATAAAGCGACCTAGGCATTGGAGAAAGGCCCAGAGACGTAGCCCAAGAGGGGTGAACTCTGTTATCACATGGTCAGTATCTTCATCATTTTTACCATGTTGGATTGCATATGATTTTTTTTCATCTTTCATTTTGTTTTAAATTAACTATTCACAATTGATCAAGTTATGAACTAAGTTAACTTTTGAAGAGCCAAAATTTTCACAACTTGCGAAGTGTCAGAGGACAATTTATTTTTAGAGGTATCAGAGCAGGTTTTGACTAGATTGCAAGTAGGGGTAAAATTTTGCAGCATGCAAGGCTCCTAGAACTAGAATAAATGAATTCTTATCTCTAACTGGAGAACATGGAACTAAGAATATTTCTCGAAGAAACAGAGGATGAGAAGAAGAAGTTGTGCTTGATGTTGCAGAATGTGATTGAAGAGAAGACTAGGGAATGTTTAGCTACCGAAGCTTCCCCCAAGACTCTAAAATTTTGTGGCCATGGGATGAATGATGTTTGTACCCTTTGTCAGTTGAATAACATTACTTATATTTTAAATCACAAGAGTGGTTTTCTTGAATCTTCATCTACCACTTTGTCTACTAAAGAGAAGGAGGAGGAGATGGATAAGCTTCAGGAAGAGGACCACGAGTCACAAGCAGAAAATGGGGTAAAAGATACTTCATTTTGAATTCATTCTCTCAACAATGATAATGCTTCTTTTGTATCATTTGAGAAACATACCAAGGGTATTGGTATGGAATCGTTGACCAAAATGGGATACAATGGTAAGGGTCTTGGAATTCATAGTCATGATATCATTAATTATATTGAGATGAGACCACAACCTTGAGATGAAGGATTGGTATATTTTCAAGAATAATAGGGTGAATGCTCCAAAAATACAAATTCAAGGAAATCTTCAAGTGTTAAATTTGTGAAGAAAGAACTCCTACAAGTTGAAGGAGTATCGTATCATGATGATGGCGTTGATGAAAAAACTTCTCCAAAGTCGAGAGATGAGCGCTTCAAAGGAAGAACCAATTCAAGATCTCCTCGTCAATCAATTTCTCCTCACCTGACTCATAATCCAAAGGAAAATCATAAAAGGTATAAACATCTTGATTATGCAAAAGCCTTCTATGAGTATAAATAACATGACGATTTGAATATAATTTTGTGGAAATTATTTCCTTGTACATTTTGTCATGCACATAACCATTGTGTACCCAAGTGAAAAAAAAGGAAAGAAATGGTCGCAAAAGTGAATATGTCAATTAGAATTGAGAATAGGAAGGAAGATCACCTTCCAAGTTCAAAGGAATTTTTGCCAAGAAATGATCACAAAAAATTTTATACTCGTTGCAATATAAGTGGGAATTGGATCAAAAATTGTTGGAATTTGCATCCAAATCTTCATCCAAACAAGGAAAAATAGGTCATGAAATCACCTGAGAAACATAATGTAGAATAATTTTCAAGGAAGACCATAACCATCCCCGAAGCAACTCTAGAAAAAAGAAAAATGCAGAAAGAAAATTGCCTAATATGGTTAGGTAAGAAATGGTGGGACTATTTGTCTAGTTAAATATTTCATTTATTTTGTATTCCACATGTTGCATATCCCCACAGTTGGTATTTTTTAAAAGTTATTTTATTAATAAATCACTTATATGCAACAATGTTTTATTTGTCATGCTATGCTATTTTGGCTTGTTGTTAAGTCAATTTGCATGGGAATTTAGGAGTCAAATTTATTACATATTGTAAAAAAAATGCATCTCTTTTGTGGATATTATGGAAAGCATCCAAAACTTTGGGATGAGAATTTGCATTACATCCAGCATGTCTACAATCATTCCAAGCACTCATTTATGCAATTATTTCCATTTGAAGTTTGTTTAGGATATTTTCCAAAGTTTTCTTTGAATTTAATATTTGGTAAATACATTGCAGTAGATGGACATAGTGATGTGGAAGAAAGCCAAGCATTTTATTGAATAAATGAAGCTAGTGCATCAAAGAGTACAAGGGCAACTTGAGAAAAGCAAAGAAAAATCCAAAGCAAGGCATGAAAAGCATCGAGTTGATCATGATTTCCAAGTGGGAGATCAAGTTTGGTTGTATATCAGCAAGGAAAGACTTCAAGTCAAATATTGTATGAGCCTTCGGTGATTGATGATCATAAATAAAATGTTTATATTCCATATATTGAATATTTTTCTCCTAAATATTTAGATGAATCACACGAAGACTCAATTCTTGACAGCAGAATCAATACTCCATGCAAAGGCAATGTGGAGTATCTTCGAGTGGGGCTCAAAGGCACCAATCTAGGTAAAGCAAGGTGGATTGAGATAGAGAAAGTGAAGGAGTTGTATCCTCACTTATTTGCTGAGTAAAAACAAAATTTTGGGGGTCCAAAGGTTTCAAGCTCCAAAGGTTTCGAATTGGGAAAAAATCGGCTAGGGTTCAAAATATGCTAAAAAATAAAGTTTTAAATAAATAGTTGATTGGGTACGAACGGTGTGCAATTCGTACCAATGATGTGCTAACACTTGGCATGACATATGGGCTTAGGTGGAAGCATTTCATTGGTTGTAGAACCTAATGACGATTAGGAGGTGCGGTGTGAGCTAATGGTACACCATGTGGCCCTCGATTTTTGTGTAAAAACTTGTTTGGTTCTGATCAACCCGGAAGGGTTCAACCACATGATATCCGAAAAAATAACCAGCAATATTTCTGCCATGCCACACCATTGATCCTGGGGGTCATGCGGGCTCGCCAACTAGCCCTGACCCTTAGGCATACTATGTTATGTGACCACAACACATGAAGGAAGGTGGAAGGGGAGGGAAGTTATCCTCACTCTCAGTCCCATTTAAGACCCACAACCAGGTGCGTAACCAACAACGCGTGCGAGGGCAAGAGGGTTGGGCGATAAGCCCTGACCCCATAACAACCGATGGAGGGCTCAATGGAGAGCGTTGGCGCATGGCCCAACATGTGATCATATTTCCTCCACATGACTAGGAGCGATGGATCTGGCAGGTGTGTGGCCTCTGGCCCGCACCCTTGGCCTTATGGACTACCACATAACCATTTAAAAGGGAAAAGGAATAGGGCATGGGGGCTGATTTAACTATCCAAAAAAATTCCCAATAAACGACGTAATTAGCATCGCACCCACACAAAATTGTCGCTTAACGGTCTGCTAAAAGGAAAATATCGTTGCCTGGTTAGCCAATTTTTCCATTTTGCAAGACATATAGTAGAGAAATGTTCTAGGAGGCCTAACTTGGCCATTTTTCAATCTTTTTTAGCCCAAAAAGAGCTTACATAGGGTTTTTTTGGTGTTTTGGACACAATGGAAGCATTATTTTTATCATTTGAGCATTGTATGTGGAACAATTTTCACAACCAAGTCCTTTTGTTTTGTAGACAAAAATTGTTTTTGGCTTTTTGAGGCCATATGGAAACATTTTTTAGAATGGAAAGAGCCGAGATAGGTGTTTTTATGCCTCTCAGATGCATTTTCAACATCTATTTCTTCATTAGAGTAGCACGTGTTAATTTTTCAATGTTTCTATATGTTGTATCAGTTACTTAAGCCCAAATTAAATTTTCATTAACAATGTATTCATGTCTATGCAATATAAGTAACCATAAACTGTAACTGAAAATAAAATAATGCATGCAATGATAGAGAAGACAATATCACAATCATGAGACACATAGATTGGTCCAAGACCAGGGAAAAACCCCACTATTGGGGAAAACCTTTCAAATGTTCTTCTTTTATATATTGTCTTTAAAATATTTTAGCAAAGAGTAAAATGAACCCATTACATGTATACAATGTAAATAAACAGATATGATCTATGAATCAACATATCTACAATATCAAGACACGTATCCAATGTATCGCCAATACCAAGTGATCTCAATTGCCCAGTTCTAGATCTAGATTTGGAATATTGTCAATGACTATTCTGATGCGACTCAGACCACCTGGTAGATGAGTGATAATGCTATGCAAGCTACTAACTGTGAATCAAATCTAATCTGCCCAGTAATTATCTGAGTTGTAGCCTTAACATGCTCAGACCGCGACTTTGGGGCTCTGCGTTGCTACCTCAGCATTTTGTGCCCGCGGTTTAGGGTCTAAACACCCTAGAACCCTAGCTGCACCTTGAATCCTTCCTACCAAGGACTTTACCAACTGAATTGCGACCTCAACAAGCCTAGCATGTGGCTTTAGCCTAGTATAGTTGCTACCTCAACTCTTCTTGCTCGCAACCCTGGCCCAAAATACCCATATATGAAATGTGCCTTTGTCTATGATCCCGATCCACTGTGCGAGCCTCTTGCGAGGTACCCGTGCGAGCCAAAAATAGAAAATACAACCAATAACCAAAAAAACATGAAGAAGATCTCATGAGATAATGTGTGCAAATGAACTTGGGGTCGCTTATATTTATAACTTTGTGAGGGACCACTTGGGGCTTTGACCAAATAAACATGCTGTTAGGCCAACCCATAAAATAATAAAATAAATCATAACTTAAATTTTTCTTAACTGATTGGGATGACCTATAGGTTTATTTTGATCCTATCGAAAAGAGGAATCTAATTAACTTATTTTCTTAATCCTCTAAGTTGTCCAATGTGGAACATGACCTTAGTTTAAATAATTAAAACTCCTTCTCAAGTAGGAAGAATTCCACTTTGCAATCTCTGCTTTTAGATCTCTGCATCAAGGTGTCATCATGACTCAACTCCATCTGCTAAAAATTTCTTGAATCTAAAAGAAGAAGAATCAGGGAGCAATAGATTCTACCTACATCTAGCAACGAGATAACTCATATCACAGGGGAGCACATCTCCGACCTTGAAATCTCATCAAGGAGCTTAGTATTAACCCAGAATCACTAAAGGGGAGAAAATCTCAACCCAATCTTGTCACCGACCGATCTTCCCATCAATGACTCTCATCAGTCAAGTGGTAGAACACCTGCATCATAATCTAGCTTGGATGAGATACTCGACTTACCAAGAGGTAAGGATCACACACCTCCAAGCCTTCTCAATTGTTGTCCAAATGGAGAGGGATAATCTCGATAAGCCCTGCTTGTGGGTATGATGCCAATTGGATTTTACACAGAAATTTTTTATTGTACCTATACTCCCCATTCTTGATCCTATAGACCCTTAACAGTGACCCCTGTGTCTATTTTCCATCATGAAAATGTGCCATCATATCCCTTCCAGTATAATGAGAAAACTCTCTATTGACCATTCCTAAAGCAGCTCCTTGAAAACACGATTATCTGGAGCGGTGCGCCCTCTGTGTGTCTTGCTCGTGTCAATGGCTCTTTTTTGGTCTAGGGCAGCATTGAACGGTGCTAGAATGAGGATCATACCTGTGCCAATGCACTTCTAGAAAGCTTTTTTTAAATGGAAGTGAAGCTTTGAGATATAGAAGCTTTGTGGTGGAGAGTTGGTTGTTTGTTCATGAGGATAGAGTCGAGCTTCTCCCTTTTGGATTCTTGTTGCTACGAAAATGGAACCACCCAAAGGGATAGCCCATTTCCCCACCTTAAGTGGATCCATGTTCCCTCTTCCCTTGCTATAAAATGGACATCCTCCCATAGCTTTGCTAGTTAGAATAGAGATAGTAGAACATCAGAGAGATATTTGTTGCTATAGGTATCGAGTGAGAGTTTAGACCCTTTTCCCTTCACATCAAGTTGAAACGAGCACTTTAGAGACGTGCCTGGATTAGGACTCATCGAAGGAGAGTTGTGACATAAAGGCACAGGTTGCAACTCCCCCTCCTTATTTTAATATAATATAATTGATTCATGCTTTCCATTCTCGTCTTTAATGTATGATTGGATTCTTAGTTCTCCTTAACCAAATAGGTATGTTGTATATGCAAGATATATTTTTATGCATTCACGTTCACTGTTGTTTGATCCCTTGTGCAGATAACCAAGTGTCGGCGATGGTGAGGACATGATTATGGAACGCGAAGGATCAAAGGATTCAGGCGAGGAATATCATCAAATCGAGGTAAGTGATATATTCACAATCTGCACACATTTAAAATCTAGGAAATTATGCTTATAATTGTTCCTTGTTGTTACTAGACCCATCCTAGGGCTAGAGGGATCGTCTTTGTCTGTAGAGAGGATTTTCCTGCATAATAAATTGGAGACTCCACTGGGGAGTGCTAGCCTTTAAGTTTCCTATTTTCATTTTTTATTTTTTGTTTTGTCATCAATTTTCATCGAGTGTCCATCTCCTTGGCTCTATAACTTCTATAATTGTTAACAGACATTTATCTCTCTACTGAAGTGATAAGCACGGTGCCATTTTATCAAACCCTTTTATTTTAAGTATTATCCTCGATTAGTGCTAGTATTGATCTGACAGTCGCGTTGATTGGAGTTGAATGCATTTGCACATTAGTGCTTCTACTCTTCCAGCACGGGTTGCAGTTTAACATTCGTGCTGATTTCTATTTGTAACTTTTTAGGGTTTCCTTCATTTGATTAGCCAGTGGGTCTTATCCTTCTGAGTGTTCTTTGTTTTTTGAATAGCTCCTTTTCTTCTCTGTTCAACGACAATTTTGATTCAATTTCCACATATTTGGTTGTATCTTTTGCAAAGTTAGTGCATCCCTGTCATCCTAAGGTTTCTAGGTGTCTTCAGGTCATCCGAGCAGGTGCTTGCTTTGTTGATTCCCAGAATTTTCGTTGAATCAAGTCTTGTCGTATATTTCAGACTTGTTGTTTGATTGAGTTTGTCTTTCAGTCGATTCTCGCAAGTATAATTTTCAAGTGTCAACCTTGAGTGCATTTGAGTTTCTTTTCCTTATTGAGCATAGATCACCATTGCTTGCTTTCGACTGAGTTTTGTTTTCTTTGAGTGATTGATCCATGTGTAAATGAAGAGTGTCTTGTTTTGAAGAAATTGGTTTACATCTCTCTTTGATTTTCTAATTCTTTTCCTCTTACATGCATTTTTGAGAGATTTCATTAGTAACATTTCACATTGTACTTATAAGAAAAATACAAAAATATTTTTGTTTCATTTCTCTTTAGAAAATGAAAGTTTCATTTCGATTCGCTTTTAGGTTCATTTAGTGAAAGGAAAGGAATTGTAAAATTTTCGTTTTGCTTTAAGATCCCGCACTTGAAGAGAAAATTGAATGCCATTTAATGCATTTGTTTTTTTTGTTGTGTTGATTATATGAATTTTCTTCTCCTTCATTAATGTAGGTTTCATCGAAATAAATGACTTCTTTTCTCATTTAGTTGCATCTTAGGAGTTCAGGTGACATCGGTAGGACTTTAAAACCGAGACATAATTCAAGATCAACCTTAAAATTTATTTAATCAACCTAAGGAGCATTTGGAACCTAACGAATCACATTTAGAGTTATAGGCTAGAGACGTGTTCTGGCATCATTAAGCGTATGAATTGTCGCTAACATTCTGCGTTACAACCTGGGGGTGATATCCCGTGTTACGTATGGAAGTATATTAATGTATGAAAGTATATTTTTGGATGCTCTCATCGAACTGTTACACATCAGAAACCACTACTATGGATTTTGACTCCCATGTACCGTTGAGTATATTTTGCGAGACACCATTAGCCTGCAAACCTATCATAGGTAACTAAGTCGTCCACCTTGTATATGTGATACACCGAACACATCATTCAGGGAGATTGGTTATCATACGTTAAGTCCTTGGTCATTTCTCTTTCATTTGATCACCAAGGTGTATATTGTAGTTCACGTCTACTTGGTAATCCTTTTTCCTAGCTTACCCCTTTGATTTATTTCATTTTTTATAAAATTAATTACCCACGATCACATGTCTTACCTATTAGAACATTTTTGGACCACATTATGAGTAAATCCTTATAAATATATTATTTAAAGCCTTGAATTAATTGTCTTTTCCCTCTTCTACTTTTTGAGATAAGATCATCGTGGTTGAACCACCAAGTTCAGTTTCCTCTGCATCACCCTCTTCCAAAGAGACATTGCCACCTATCTCTTTTGACTCTTTACCTTCGACTAGGACTTAGACAACTGAGTTCACCCTAATTCCGAGTATCCAACCTCTTTCTACTCGGTTTCCTCCTAATTTTCCAATAGGCTACGTCGCCTACCTTCTGAATCCGTTATTTGATCCTATTGAAATATCCTCTCAATGGCCTTATAGTCCATTTGATACACCTGGTGTGTCATTTGTGAATTCTCCACATCCATCCCAAACCACTGCCCATCAGTTATTATCGATGGCTTACGAGGGAGAATTTTCATCCCCCCTGGAGGTTTCAAGCAGCATCAATGGCATAGATGAGTCTTTATTTGAGGGACCTCAATTCCCTCCTGAGGGTTTTCCTTATGTAGAGGCCTCTCAGCCTTTCACCCAGTCACATATTCCTCATGGTTATACCTCGTTGGGACACCTACTCTCGAATATGTCGAGTTCCACGCCTTTGTATTACAATACTATTTGGAAGAATATTGGGGTATGTACCCCTAGTCCGAGTGTTTCCAACATATTTGTCTCCATGCCTGCTCAAACTATAATCACACCTACTCCCACAAAGGCATCTGTTTGCATAGGTGTTTCAGCGACTCCCGTCAGTGTTCCTACATCGATCCCATTGAATGCAGTTTCTAATGGGGTCCTATCCTATCGAATGTTTCCCAATCCTCCATTGGACCATATGTGAGTGGAACTCAAGCTGACATTATGGGTTCATCTCAAGCTTTTGGTAGCATTCCTATGTATGCTGGACCATCTGGTCCAACAGGGTTAACATATGATCAATATCATCAATTTTTGCAGAATCTTAACCAACAACATTATCTCACGTATAGTTCCCAACAATTGCAGACTCAACCGATAAATCTGCAAGGATGTCAAGGGAAACCTGGCATTTAGCCAGGGGGTTACATCTTTCAGCAGGGTCCTACCTATGGTCAAAATGGACCTTATGGGAAACAAGGGAAACCTTATGTACAATAGGAAATTCCTTATGTATAGCCTAATCAACCTTTTTCTCATCAAGGTCATTTTTCCTATTTTCAACTAGGACAACCTTCTGGTCAACCAGGCCAACCCGAATTTCAATAAAGTCAACCTTTTTCCCAGCAAGTACAACCCTCCATTCATCAGGGACAACTTTCTGGTCAACCAAGTCAACCCCAATTTCAACAGGTTCAGTGTTTTGTCCAGTAAGGACAACCCTTCGTCCAGCAAAATTAGGTCTTTATTCAGCAAGGACAACCTGGTCCTAAGGTATAACCTCGCCAACCTCAACAACCTCAGGTTATTGTGTCGTCTAGTCCTCAGGGTACTATCCAGCAAAACCAAGGATAGCCCTCGGGTTCACAAGGTCAACCATTGGGTTCCCAAGGTTACCTTTTGGGTTCTCAGGGTCAACCATAGGGAAATCCTTTCTAGAAATTTCAGCCACAAATCTGTATGTTGAAAATTATGGTCATGATGGACCTCAATGGTCTACTGAGGGTCAGAATCCATTTTTGGGTCAGCAACCAGGATATGGTTTGAATCCACAAGGTTACATTCCTTATGGATAGAATCCATATGGGAAAAATCCTTTGGGGCAGAACCCTTAGGGGCAGAATTTCTTCCAACCTAGTTGGAATCTACAAATGGGCTTGTATCAAAGACTGAACACCATGCCTTTCAATCCACAATTTCCATTCCTTGTGACATTGGAACTTCCTGATGTGTCAATATTGACTAATGATCCAATTCTTCAAAATCCGTATTGGCTCCCAGTTCCAACCAAAATTCCAAGCGATTGCCCCAAGTTTGAAGCAAAATATGGGGAAGACCCTCAGGCACATGTTATGACGTACCATCTTTGGTGCTCCTCCAATTCCTGGGTTGATGATTCTGTCGGTATACGTCTTTTTCAAAGGACGTTGACTGGTGCCACTGCAAAGTGGTACATTGAACTTCCGCGCGGAACTTTTCAAGATTTCAACTCTTTAGCTAGGGCTTTCCTTAAGCATTTTCAGTTGCCTATTTTTTACGAAATAGGAACCCACCTCCTTACATCCTTAAAGCAAGATACTGCTATGCATATCTCCAATCATATTCATGAATGGAGAAGGCATCATCATTTGATCAAATTTGATATTTCTTGTCAATTGTTAACATAATGGTTTACCAAATCATTCATTAATCGGATCACTAAGTATATTGCTATGGGGGCAGCTGTCACAGAAGAGCAAGCCATAGCTCGTGCCCAATATCCCAATTTGGCTTAATCCCAATCCAACATGTTATATGATATTTTACCCGATGCTCCACGCCCGAGCTCGCAATCCACAACCTTAAAGGCCCTGGTGACACCACCAACGGATGACGTCATTGGTTATGTTTCCTAGAATTGTCAAAAGTCTTCTTCTGCTTCTAAGTATAAATCGTCTTCTTTCTTGGATTTTTCTTCTCAGAATCCTCTGAATCCTGGAAAGACTTCAGAGGTTAACGCCATTCAATCTTCTACAGTCGATAAATCCTCTAAAGGAAAAAATAATGGTAAAGTTAAATCTAAATTTGATGCCCCAAAACAGGATTCCCCAAAACCTCACACTGATGGTGGAGCTAAACGTAAACCGAATTATCCTTGCTTGATATGTGATGACGATCATTACACCAAGGACTTTCCTCCATGGGCCAAGGTGAGTCAACTACTAAAAGGCACTCAAGGGACTCTGGTTGTTCTTAAAGAGTCGTTTCCATCACAATAGACTCAAATGGTGGAACAACCCCAATCTTACACCTCTTTTGGTTATCAAGTATTCATGATGAATGGTGTTGCACCCGTATCTATCGTTACCAGATATAAATATTATTCAGAATCGCGTTAGTTGGAGGGGAAAGAAATCGTCGATGCTCCTACTTCTTCTCCCCCATCTGCTTCTGGCCCTCTTCATATTGAGCACAGGGGATTCACTCAATAAACCTCTAACATATCACGTGTGATCATAGCATATTAAAAAATAACCTTAATTTGAATACATATTGGAAAATACCCCTAAAAATCACATTATTTAAACCCCTACCAATATAAACTTAATATACCTTCCCAATTTAAAAATCCACTACTTTCACTATATATTATAGGTATCCATTTTTTTATTAACATTTTTTATACCCCTTTATATTTTTTCACTAACTTTGAGCTCCATTTTTTATACTTGCCAATATAAAACCCCTTTATCTCCTATATATCCCCCAATATATTATGTCATTTTTTCCTCATTATATATCCCCCAATATGAACCCACGTTCTATGGTATTGCTCCCACAGTGAAGCCCCCGTGATATTGAGAAGCTGAGTTCTGATCATGTTGTATGGTCACCTTCTAAAGGCGTGCTCCACAAGTCCTCGTATAATCTGAACACTCGTTCCGCTCAACATTACAATATCGTTGAGGATTTCGTTCAGGCACCTTCCTCTATGTTCGTACTAGAGGTACTTCAGAGTTGTTTGTCACAATGGAAAGCGTTATCATCCGCTATTGGTGGATTTGATCTGTCTGATTCAACCCTCATGACCTTTTATCTGGAGAATTTTGTTCTGTGTCTCCCTCGTCAACTTGATTTGATTATCCAAGTTGGTATCAATGACAATAATATCCATCAGGTGGTTGTGGATGAAGGTGCGTCCACTTGCATCATATCTATCTCATGTTGGAAAGCCATTGGCTCTCCAACTCTTAACCAGTATCCAAATACGTTGGAGGCCTTTGACGGAAGGGACTCTTGTCCCCTTGGTATACTTTTCAGCTTTCTGATCACATTGGAAGGAAAAATATTCAACGTTTAGGTTGAAGTCTTTGACGCCAAACTCAATTATAATCTTCTCCTCGGTCGGAGTTGGACTCATGATATTCTTTGCATGTCGTCCACTCTCTTTTGTGTTCTCTGTTTCCCACATGAAGGAAAGATCATCATTGTTGATCAATTGTCCTTTTTCTCTTCCACTTCTTCTGAAGGCAATGTTTTGTATGTAGACAATACCACCACACCCTATGAGGGTCTGGGGGTAGTAATTTTCAAAGATTCTACCCTTATGGGTCTATTTTCTCTTCCTCCACCGAACACTACTCAGGTTAATATGGTATCCACTTATTCTGATCCCTGGATCATCCCTTCGCCTGATCAGGTTGATTCGTTTGGTGATCTGATGTCATTAAGTCCGGTAAAAGTCAATTATTGTGAAATCATCTCGACTTCGGCTAATCATTCTGAACATGCTACTTCTAGCATGTGTTTTGACGTGTACTCCCAATCTCCTTGGCTCAGTTCCTTGGATTCATCTGATCCCCTGAATGAGACATTTCCATTTGACGAAAGTATCGTGGAAACCATGTCTCTCGAGGAAACGCCATGGAATGATATTCATCATCGTTCGTCGTTTCTCCTGAGCCTTGAAGTAGTTAAGTCGTGTATTGAAAGTCTCTCTCCCCATGTTCTACGTGATCCATTCATGACATCGATGTCGGCTCATGAGGTCTTCTCTAAGGGGAACATGGCAGTATCACTGAGAAAATTCCTATCGACATTTCTGTGAAACCCAAAATTGTCAAGAACATTCACATTGGGGTGACTTGATCTCCAGATGAGGTCAATATCTATACTAGTATCTTTCAAGGATTTTGAGATGTTTTTGCATGGTACTATGAGGAAATTCTTAGCATCGACCCAAGTATAGCGGTCGGTTACACGATACAAAGCTTATTTGTTAGCGACTTTTCCACAATGCACCCTAGAAAGGCAGCCACCATAAAGGGAGAGGTTGAAAAAATTCTTAAGGGTGGATTTATTTATCCTATCCCATTGACAGATTGGGTGTCCAATATTGTCCCTGTCAACAAAAAGTAGGGTACCATTCACGTTTGTGTTGATTACCAAGGTATCAATCGGGCCTTCCCGAAGGATAACTATCCCACTCTATTTATTGACCAGATCATCGATGAATGCTCTGGGAGTGAGATATTATCCTTTATGGATGGTTTTTATAGCTACAACCACATTAACATCTTGCCAGCTGACCAACACAAGTCTGCCTTTATTTTTCCATGGGGAACCTTTGCTTACAAAAAACTCCCTTTTGGTCTGAAGAATGTCGGTACTACTTTTCAGCGCGCGATGTCCTATGATTTCTATGACATTAAGGATATCGTACAACCTTACCTGGATGACCTCCTTTCTCATTCAGCTAAGCGCCATAACCATCCTACACACCTTCGGTAGATTTTTCTATGCTACCAACACTATAACATTCATTTGAATCCACATAAGTGTGTTTTCTGCATTGAATCTGGCAGACTCCTTGTGTTTTTTTGTCTCTAAATAAGGCATCCGTCTCAATCCCTTGAAAGTTGAGGCTATTATTAATTTATCCCCTCCCTCCTCTTTATCTCAATTGCAGAGTCTGCAAGGGAAAGCTAATTTCCTACGTTGTTTCATTCCTAACTATGCAGAGCTTGCTAAGGGTTTTACACGATTACTGAAGCAAGGGATCCCATTTCTGTGGGATGAAGTTGCTCAATGTTCCTTAAATTCTTTAAAGGATGTTCTCATTAATTCTCCTTTATTGCATCCCTCAAATTATCATCGTGACTGTTTCCTTTACTTAGTAGCTTCCTCTAGTACCATTGCTATGGTGCTTGTCCAGGATGACGACGATGGTACTAAACATGTCATCTATTACCTCAGCCATAACCTTATGGATACAAAGACTTGATATTCCCATGTAGAGACACTATCTTTAGCTGTGGTACATGTTATTCAGCGCTTTCGGCATTATATTCTCTTACGCATGACTACCGTGATCTTCGACTGCAATCCTATGACTTATATTTTGACCCGCTAGTTGCTGGGGGGAAATATTCAAAATGGATTGTCATTTTACAGGAGTTTGATTTGGAATTAATTGCTACCAAATCAAAGAAATCATTGGTTTTCGCTGAATTGATATGCTCCCTTCCCTCTGCCTCCGCTGCATCTGATCTCGATGAGCACATTCTGGATGGCACTCTCTTTATGATGAACACTATCGATCCCTAGTACGGTGATATCATCGTGTATCTCCAAACACAAAATTTCCAATCTGAGTTGGACAAGTCTGATTGTTGACGGATTCAACATCATTCCCAACCGTATTGTATCATTGGGTATACTTTATATCGAGTCAGTGTTAATTCGATTCTTCGCCGCTGTCTGATTTTCGAAGAGGCTGAGAGAGTGCTCAACGGCTGCCACTCTGGGGCATGTGGTGGTCATATGTATGGCTATGCAACATCTCAAAAAATCCTTCGTGTTGGTTATTTCTAGCCTTCTATTTTCAAAGGCGCATCCTTGCCATCCGTAAATGCCATGCTTGCCATATTTATAAGTGGAAGATGTGCACCCCACCTGAATCCTTACACCCAATTATTACTGTCGGCCCATTTTCCAAATTGGGCATTGACTTCATGACGTGTAGCCCTCACTTGGTCGGGGGGCATGATTATATCATTTTTTGTGGACTATTTCACTAAATGGGCTGAGGCAATGCCTACATATGCTGCTGACGGTAAAACTGCGGCTCAATTTCTCTTCAATCATGTTATCACATGATTCAGTGTTCCTCAAGCCATTGTCACTAACCATGAATATAATTTTTTCCATTACATGATGGTGAGTTGACCTCTAAGTGAGCGAG